>CM053584.1:225367141-225406761 GCA_028627135.1 Pseudochirops cupreus
GGGGGGGGGGGGTGAAAGGGAGGGGAGAAAATCTGAAACTCAAGGGATTGTGGAACTGAATCTTGTAAAATAAAAGTAAATAAATAAAAAAAGAAAACCACAACAAAGAAACAAACAGATAAATAAATAAATCTCCTAAAATCAATGGGGCTAAGCCTCTGTAATGGTAATTAATTTAAATTTGAAGACCCCTCTTTGTTATGTCAAGTAAACAGGTACTTAGCCCTTAGTCAAGCCTCTGTGAAAGAGGCAGAGGGTGTGAACTCTGTCTCCTGCTGCTGACATAACAGGAAGGGTTTGGCTGAAACAGGAAACCAATGCTGTGTGTGTGTGTGTGTGTGTGTGTGTGTGTGTATACATACATATACATATATACATATATATATATATATATGAAAGAAAAGTCCCAGAGAGGCGGAATTAGAATAATTAGAATATTAGAATTTTTCTCCTGGAGGCTCCTGGTGGAGGAGAGAGAGAGAGTTTCTCTCGGTAAGCATCTGGAAGCTGGCTGAGAACTGAGAGCGGATTTCCTTGAGACCAGAATCTGGTGGAGGCTGAAGTTGCTCCTAAGAAGGCTGCCTGGAAGGCTGAGATTTCTTCTGGGTCCTAAGGCCAGCCAAACTGCTGGAGGACTGAAGAAACATGACCAGGATAAGACTTTGTTTGTTTGTGGCTTCGTTGATCCTTGAGTTCCTGAGAACAGAAGTTGTGAAGGTTTTGAAATGTGCTGGACCCTGTGAACTTCAGTGTGTACCAGGAACTGCTGGACAAGGACCTGGGAGCTGTCTGCCTCTGAATCCAGGTGACTGGTGGATTTAGGTAGGAACTGGGACCATGGAAGGGGATCTAGGGAATCTGAGAGACCACCCCAAGTCAAAATGAAGAAAAGGCCTCTCCTTGGATATTGAATGCTTTTATGAAGTTGAAGTTTACTAGAGACCGAGGGGTGGAGGGTTTGTATAATTTTCTAATGATTGTATTTGGTGATTAACAATACTTAGTGACTGATTGCTAGATAAGTGACTGATTAAGTCAACCTATGATTGCCCCATGAGTGGAAGACTGACTATTGTATTTTGAGATGACTGAATGATTGAGTAAGGAGGCAAACTTCCTTAGGGATGCCAGATGATTGTTCCTTTGTTCTTTGTTCTAAATACCATGACTACTTTGGTGAAAACTATGTGGCCATTTTAATGCTAAGCTGTTGTGAACACTATATTGTGATTTTCTGTGATAAGATGTAATGTTGTGAATATTATATTGTGATTGTTTGCCTTGATTTGAATTACGGAATAAATGGAGTGTTCAGTATACTGTGTATTCAGAACCTTAAAAGCTGTTCACAGTAGCATTCCTTTGGGAAGCTGTTCATGCATGGTGTTATAGCCTCTTCATCTATAAAATAAGAGGATTAGGTGAGATGATCTCTCAGGTTCCTTTCTAAGTCTGCCACTGTGTTTAGGATTTTAATTGTAGGCATTCAGTTTTCCTAGCATAATAACTACTGTCACAAATTCACCACTTGATTACTAACTTGACAAATAACAGCATTCTATTTGTGTATTTGTATGCATGTATGTGTATTAGAATAAATTTTATTGATACTTTTCATTTTTACATTGAGGTCATTTCTCGATTTTCTCCCATATATTCCAGGGTATTCTGGGAAATGCTTAAAAATTGGCCCTCTGAGGGAAAAAATGTACCCATGACAACTTTTATTTTTATCTGCCTTATTAACATTGTCTTCACACTTTTTTAAGTCTACATAATCAATGGGTAGGAAGAGAAGTAGGAGAGAGTTTACCCTGAAAACCTAGAGAGGAGAGTATCAAGGAAGAAAGTGATCAACAGTGTCAAAGGCCACAGAGAGGTCCAAGAGAATGAAGACTGATAAAAGACCATTGGATTTGCCAATGAAGATATCATTGGTAATTTAGGAATGCTGTTAGAAGTCAGATTGTAAGAAGTTAAGAAGAAAATGAAAGGAGAGAAAGTGAAGGTACCTATTATAGACAATTTTTTAAGGAGTTTAGCTACAAAGGGCAGAAAAGATGTAAGTTGATGATAGTTTGGTGGATAGAAGGATCAAGTGAAGGTTTTACAGGATGGGGGAGACAAGGGCATGTTTGTAGGGAATATGGAATGAGCTAGTACAGAGAGAGATTGAAAAGAACTGAAAGAGTAAAGATGGTATAAGGTATAATATGTTTAAGGGAACGGAATAGAATGGGATTGTATGTGCAAGTAGAGGAGTTGGCCTTGGTAAGGAATCATCACTTTGTCATTTTGAGAGGGGTGAAGGAGGAGAGAATGGCAGAAGGTATATGAGTGATATGAAATGAGAAAGAAGAGAGAAGAGGGAGGTCACAATGAATGGCTTCAATTTTTTTTCTGTAAAATGTAAGTCAAACTTCTCATTTAAAACCTTACAGGGTATAGGGAGCCATGGGAGGCTTGAGGAGGTATGAAGAAATTTGGAAGAACTGCTATGGAGAGTGGGATAGTGAGTAGATAAGGAAGGCATAGCAGGATTGACATCGTGTAACATATCTGTAGTGATCTCAGTCAGAATGGTTGCATGATTTTCTTCATCTTAATTGTGTAGGAGTGGAGTAGAAGAGCAGTTTCTGATGCAGCTTCCCTTGCCCTGAAACAACTCTTTCTCCACACAAGCCCTGTACAGTTTCTTTCAGCCCTAGCTTCCCTAGAAGCTTTTTTGGTGAAGCTTTTTTCTCCCTATGAAATCTGATTGGTTTTAACTTCTCTACTGTAGCTTCCTGGCCTAGGGCCAATAAAAAGTCCAAGTCATGTGGACTCTTGACCTCTCAGACTTGGTGGGTACCTGAGACCATGTGAGTGACTAGATGAGTTTCCAGAGGGAAGAAAGGGGAGTTGTGGCCAGAAAGCTAAGAGTTACTATATTCTTGCTGCTTATTGCTGTTGTGTATCCTTGCTATGTGTAAGCACAGTAAATCTCTTCCTTTGTTTAGTGTTCGTTGCCTTATAAGTGCTATATTTCATCCCAACATCAAACCTGACCAAGGAGAATCTTGGCTTTAGAGCCATGCCTACAACCAGGAGTTGTTAACAGGATTTTACAGGGCCAATCTCTAACCTGAGAATGATGAAACAGCAGGCCAATGAAAAGGTGCTAGTAATCAGGCAGCCTTTAATTAATTAGCTTCATTATGAGGAACAGATTTGCAAATTGGGAATTCTCCTGATTAGAATTCTACCTTGCTGAAGTAAAGATGGAGAATATACACATAAAACATACTTGGGAAAGAAGTGGGGAAGATGGATTATAAATGATGTTTTCCTAGGCTTGAGTGGTTTCCTGTGGCAAACCCACAAATGGAAGACAATACAACAGTTTTGGAGTCTCATGGGAACAATAGTGCTCTAGTCCTTGGGGATCGTTATTTAGGGGGTCACAAGACCAGAGTTCTGTGACAGCAACAGTTTTACAATCTTTGATTTGCTTTAGTTCAGGTACACAGGCACAAAGATGCCAGTGATTGTGAGCCTTGTCAAAGTTTGATTGATCATTTTAAGCTGCTTTTTGAACTCTTAACTCACAAGCTGGAAAAGACAATTCTTGAGAAGTCTGAATTATTAATATATTCATTACACATATCACGTAGATTAATATAAAAAACATGATTCCACAGAGTAAAGGCAGTAAATGGTTCAAGGTTGAGGGTTAGCAAGGCACAATCAGGGAAATGATAAGGGGACTAGGGATCATATAGAGATGAGTTGGTTCACCAAGGGTTCAAGATAGGAAAAAGAGGAGAAAATGACTGGTATAGGAAAAGTGACCAGGGAAAGATTTGAAGGGTCAAGGGATTGGAGATTGTAATGCAGAGAGAGAATAAAGTTTGATAAGGGAAGGTAGAAGGAGAAGTGAAAAAACAGTAGGTTATAGTCAAACAAGAAGATTTCAGAATTAGTTTTTTTCCTTTTTTTCCTATTTATTTATTTATTTTTAGTTTTCAACATTCATTTCCATAAGATTTTGAGTTATAAATTTTCTCCCTGTCTTTCCCCTACCCTCCACCCCAAGATAGTGAACCTACTGAATACCCCTTCCCCCAATCTGTTCTCTCTTCTATCCTTCCCCATTGCCCCCCTAACTTTATAGTAGGGAAAGATGGATTTCTATACCCCAGTGTCTATATATCTTACTATCAAGTTGCATGTGAAAAACAATTTTTTTAAAGCATTATTTTTAAAACTTTGATTTCCAGTTTCTTTCCCTTCTTCCCTCCTCACCCACCCTCACTGGGAGGACACATAATTCAGTAATGGTTGTATATGTGTAGTTATGCAAAATGTTCCATAGTAGTATTATTGTGAAAGACTAACTATATCTCCCTCTATCCTATCTTCCCCCCTACTTATTCTATTTTCTACTTTGACCCTGTCCCTTTTCAGAAGTGTTTGCTTCTAACTACCCTCTCCCCCAATCTGCCCTCCCTTCTATATTCTCCCCCTCTTATGGCCTTCCCCCTACTTTCCTGTAGGGTGAGATACCCGATTGAATATATATGTTATTCCCTCCTTTAGCTAAATTCAAAGAGTAAGGTTGACTCATTCCCTTTCATCTTCCTGTTCTGTACCCTCCATTGTAACAGTTTTCTCTTGCCTCTTTTATATGAGATAATTTACCCTATCCTAGCTCTCCCTTTCTTCTTCTCCCAATATATTCCTCTTTCACCTCTTAATTTTATTTTTTTAGATATCATATTTTCATATTCAACTGATCCTGTGCCCTCTGTCTATGTATACATCTGCACACATATACACAAACTCACGTATATATTTATACATACATACACCCTCCTATACATATATATATGTGTGTGTATATATATATATGTATATATATATATATATGTATATATATATATATATATATATATATATGTATGTATACATATGTATTCCCTTCCACTATCCTTATACTGAGAAAAGTCTCATAAGTTACAATTATCATTTTTCCATGTTGGCATGTAAATAGTTTAACTTTAATAAGTTCCCTATGATTTTCTTTTCCTGGTTACCTTCTCATGCTTCTCTTAACTTCTTGTATTTGGAAGTCAAATTTTCTGTTCAGCTCTGTTTTTTTTTTTTCATCAAGAATGCTTGAAAATTCTCTATTTCATTGAATGACCATATTTTCCCCTGAAGCATTATACTCAATTTTGCTGGGTAGGTGATTCTTGGTTTTAATCCTAGCTCCTTTGACCTCTGGAATATCAGAGTCTTTGATCCCTTAATGTAGAAGCTGCTAGGTCTTGCGTTATCCTAGTTGTGTTTCCACAATACTCAAATTGTTTCTTCCTGACTGCTTGCAGTATTTTCTCCTTGACCTGGGAACTCTGGAATTTGGCTATAATATTACTAGGAGTTTTCTTTTTGGGATCTTTTTCAAGAGGCAATCAGTGAATTGTTTTAATTTCTATTTTGCCCTCTGGTTCTAGAATATCAGGGCAATTTTGCTTGATAACTTCTTGAAGGATGATTTCTAGGCTCTTTTTCTGATCGTGGCTTTCAGGTAGTCCAATCATTTTTAAATGATGTCTCCTGGATCTATTTTCCAGGTCAGTGGTTTTTCCAATGAGATATTTCACATTGCTTTCTATTTTTTTATTTGTTTGGATCTGTTTTATAGTATCTTGATTTCTCATAAAGTCATTAGCTTCCATTTTCTCCAATCTAATTTTGAAGGAAATATTCTCTTCAGTGAGTTTTTGAAATTCCTTTTCCATCTGTCCAATTTGATTTTTTAAGGCATTCTTCTCCTCATTGGCTGTTTGGGCCTGTTTTTACCATTTGAGTAAGTCTATTTTTAAGGTCTTATTTTCTTCAGTGAGGTAGTTGACTCACCTTTCATGATTTTCTTTCATCATCCTCATTTCTCTTCCCAATTTTTTATCCACTTCTATTACTTGATTTTCAAAATCCTGCTTGAGCTCCTCCATGGCCTGCAACCAGTTCATTTTTTTCTTGGAAGTTTTTGATGCAGGAGTTTTGACTTTATTGTCTTCTTCTGATTCCATGTTTTTATCCTTTTTAGCCCCCCCAAAAGTTTCTATGGTCTGATTGCACTTCCTTTGCTCATCTTGCCAGTCAATTACTTGACTTTTGAGCCCTTTGCCCTGGTAGAACTATGTTTCCAGAGTGGAGAGAGCTGTGTCCCAAATTGCTGGGGTTTTTGGAGTTGTCAGAGCTGTTGTCAGAGCTATGAGGAGGGCACCTTCTCTACAGCCACCGCAAGCTTTAGCACACTGGTGTTCCTCACCCCAGGACCACTACTCAAGACTTCCACCCAGATCCAAGCAGGTCAAAGCAAGAGCAATTACCCTTGGAATGGTTGCTTGGTCCCCCTACAATCTGTAGGCCAGGAGCTCTGGAGGCAGCCATGGCAACAGCTGCAGCTGCTCTTGCCCCTGTGGTAGTGGCCAACCATGCTCTTCTCTTACCCAGTTCTAACAGAGTTCCCTACTGACCTTTTTATTTCTCTTTGGTTTTTATGGGTGGAGAAGTCTGGAAACCACCACAGGTGCCAGTGATTCACGCTCCTAAAGTCTGCTCAGGCCTGTCTAGGCTGTAAATCTGGGCTGCTGCGGCTCACGTGGGACTGTGCTTGGTTTGGAGCCTGGTGCAATAGATTCTTCCTGTTGGCCTGCCAGGCTTCCTTCAGTGGGAGATTTGTTTCTCTCTGTCACTTTGTGGGTTCTGTAACTCTAAAATTTGTTTAGAGTCATTTTTTTTTACAGGTATTAGAGGTGGTTGGAGTGGGAGATCAAGCAAGTTCCTGCTTTTACTCTGCCATCTTGGCTCGGCCTCCTCCTCAGAATTCTTGAACATAGAGGTGGTCCATTTGTGGGTGATGGCAAGATCAATGGTGTGACCATATTTGTACATTACTGAGGTGGGATTGGGTAGTAGGTCATGGAAAATGAATAAATGAGTGGTTAGGCTGCTTGAGGGACAGTCAATATGTATGTTGAAGTCTTTTTGTATGAGAACAAGATTTTGGGAGGAGAAAAATATTGTGAGCCATGTACAGAATTCAATGAGGAAGGAAGGAGAGTGACCTGTGAATGTGTAAACAATAGCTATTAGGATTTTAATTGGGTGGTAGATATGAATAGCAATTAACCTCAAAGGAAGATGAGTTATGGAGAGATAGAGACAGAGAGAGAACCTAGACATTGCACAGGGGAGGAAGTAGACCAGCTCCTCTACTTCAGCCAGTGAGTCAAGGGGAATAAGTAAAAGTACAGCTGGTACTGGAAAGGGTGGTCAGGGAGACTATGCCATCAGGGAGAGGCAGGTTTCAGCCATAGCTAATAGATGGAAGGAGTGGGAGGGAAAAGATTTTGGGAGAAGGTAAATTTATTGCTGGTGGAATTCTAGAGGGCATAGTAGAAAGGGTGGATAATATTGGTTGGAATGGGAGGGTTTAGAGGGATGGGAATAAGAAATCAGCCAGTGAGGGGTGGGGAATGGGGTTTGGATGATGATTTTCAGGAGTTCAGAATGACTGGGACATGTTGGTTGTAAGCAGGTATAAGAATGTTTATCACTCCTCTTCCCAAAGAAGGTTGGAGACAAGTGTAGTGTGAGATAGGAGCCACTTAGTCAGTTGGGAGGCCCTGCTTCAATACCCTTCTTCTCTCCAAAGGCCAGGGATTAGTGAGGAAGAAGCAGAGCAGGAGATGGAAGTCCCTTTCCCCACTGAATTTCCTCCTCCTCTTCTATTAAATTATAGGTACAGCAAGAAATAAAAGGTCTGAGGTCAAAAAGAAGGCTTCTCCTCTTTGCACTAGAATCTCTCCTCATCTTGGTTGAGAGATTGGACTTGGCAGCCAGAGGTAAAAGTTGCCTTGTGCTTGCATAGGGTATCAGTCCTGGTTTTGGGCTAGATGGAAGTCACTAAGTCTGGCACTTTGCCACCTTCCCTCTGGAAACATACAGTGCAGCAAGGTACATGGTCAGAAGAAAGTTTGTGAGGCATCCCAATCTATTTCGGGAGTACTCACATTGATGAAAATAAAGCTGAACTTGGAGTCAGGAACACCTGAATTCATATCTCACTTCCCATAATGTGTAACCATGTGCAAATCACTTAATCTTTATATGCCTCAGTTCCTTCACCTTTAAAATGGGAATATTAATAGCTATAGTACCTACCTTACAGGGCTGTTGCAAGGATCAAATGAAATAGTATATATAAAGTACTCTGAAAATCTTGGATCATTATTGAAATGTCCACTTACACTGGCAGTTATTTTTTATGTTGAACCAAAATGTGCCTACTTGTAAATTCCAACTATTAGTCTTAGTCCTTCCCTTAAGAGCAACAGAGAGAGTTAATTTAATCTCTCTTATACATGGTACAACTCTTTGGATATTTAGAGATAAATACTGAATAATTCCAAAGTCTTTTCTCTCTTTTTCAAGAGGGGAAACATACCTAAATCCCATAAGTGATTCTCAGGCAACATAATTTCAAGTCTTACTATCCTTTTCCCGTTTTTCTGAACATGTTTCACCTTGTTAATGTCTGGCAACGTGGTGCCCAGAAACAGGGTAGAGAACAGTGGAATCACTACCTCCTTTATTTACCATCTTAAGCTAATTCTAATGCTCAGATTGAAGGCTATTTGGGGACTACATTTCCTTCCTAAATTCTTCTCAAATAGGATTATATAGAATGACCAGTACCAGAATTTCTTATTATTTTCAGCACACTGAGTAATGACTGGTGGCCGGTAAATACTTTGCAAAGGAGTACAAGCCATTCTGACCTGGAATGCTACCTTTTCGAAAATGTCAATTAAAGATAAAATGGCTTGACTAAGAAGGGAAAGAGATAAACTGGGTAAATCTTAGTCATGTTAATGGACCTTGCTTATGTCAAGTCTTTTATCTGCCAGGAAGAGAATGTTCTTTAAAGTTTTCTCTACTTGTCTACACAAGAAAGAAAATGGTACTAAAATATTGCTTATATGGATGATTTTGTACTTCTGACCTAAAATTGCAATGATAATAAATTCTTCTTTGGTTCTCAATATCATATTCTTCCTTTTGAACCTCTACAACTGTCTCTGCCTGCTTTTTTATTAGTGTATAGGACGTGTAAGGACATGGATGGTTTCAGGCCCAGACATACTGGCATTTGGTTGCCTCTGTGGCACAGCCCAGATCTGACTCAAAGTCATGGAGACACCCTTTATATCTGCATATATCAGACATCAGCAGTATTAAGGAGACTTTTGTCACATTCATGTAGTGTTCACAGAAAGAAATAATATAAGAAATGGAAAATGGATGTCCCTGACTATATATCACAGATTATCATAATCTATTTTCTAAAATTCATAGGATCATTGATCTAGAGTTTGAAGGGACTTCAGAGGCTATATAACCCTACTCCCTCATTTTATGGATGAGGAAACTGAGGCCCAAAGAGGTTAAGTGGACTTGCTCAAAGTTACATAGGTAATAAGCATCAGAGTCAGGATTTGAATGTAGGTCTTTTGAAAGAGATTATTCTTTCCAGTGCATGATACTTGAAAAGCAGGATGGCATGGTGGTTGGAGTGCTGGTCTTGGAATCAGAAAAAAACCCAAGTCTGATTTGTGACACTTAATAGTTGGGAGGCTGTGGTGCAAGTATTTTAACTTGAGCATGCTCCCAAACAACTCTTTGAGACAACGTATCATAGAAATGTTGTAAATGCCTGTAATGAAAGTTCCTTCAACAATGATATCACTACTCTGGACCCAAATCTCCCATAGCACTATTATTATTACAGAAAGTGAGAGTGGACCAAATGCTAATTATCTTTATATTTCCCCAAAAAGGTGCTTGCATGTAAATAGACAGATACTAAATGGTGGTTAGCTGAATGAACAAATGACAGACACCGTTATCCTAGACTGGTTTTATATGACAGCAAGCATTTATTAACACGAAACAATGTCATATGCCTTTTGGACAAGACCAAAATTTGACTATGGGTGATTTATAGCCACTTTGAACTTAATTCAGATGAGAAGCAATAATTCATTCCTATAAGTAAGATTGTTCCTGCCTCTCTTGATTTTAAGTAGTGAGATTACTTAATTTAATTTATGATTTTACATATGTTTAGCAATGGAAATGATTATTGTTAGAATAATGCAAATTATTAACTCACTCTTGGACGGGAAGAAATGAGCTTAATTAAGTATGAGAAATTTGCATTTGACATGGAGAGCTCCTAGCTTTGAAGTTATGCATATTGCGTGAGTTAGACAGTTCTTTTTCATGTATCATTTATGTGTCTGTTTGGTGGCAAATGCGGCTGACCCTCCTGTTAGGACCGTCAGTGCTATGATCCGTGACTATCTAAAATTCTTTATTCTGACTCCCAGTGGGTAGCTAGCTCAGTGGTTTTAGAGCATATTGTTGATAAGGCCAAGATTACAAATTTAACTCCTAGTTGGTTCAGTTAAATTTTGTGTTGTAATAGGGATTATAGACTAAAAAACCTTAGGGTTCTGCCTCATTTTACACACTGGGACCTGAAAAGGCACCCTATCCCCAGCCAACTTTATCACAAATATGCCAAAAATCTGTGCCATGGTCATGAGAAAGGCTTAGTTGGATAGCTTGGCAAGATGTAAGGCAGTATCACCATTACTGAAAAAATAACTTCATATACTTTGAGGATAGAATTGTATATCAGAAATAGTAAATTGTGAATAACTGTAGGACCTATGCCGAATAAAGATTTCCCTAACTGGATTCAGAATGAATCTATCAATTTGCTCATAATACACATACTTATTTGTGTATTTGTTTATTGGTATGTCTTTAACAAGGGCAGCTGGGTTGTGTAGTAGATATAGGGCAGGGCCTGAAGTGAGGAAGACTCATCTTTCAGAGTCCAAATGGGGTCTAGATGCTTACTAGCTGTGTGACCCCGGGCAAGTCATGTAACCCTATTTGCCATAGGTTCGTCATCTATAAAATGAACTGGAGAAGGAAATGGCAAACTACTCCAGTAGCTTTGCCAAGAAAACCCCAAATGGGATCATAAAGAGTCAGATATGACTGAAAATGACTGAGCAACAATACTGTCTTTAAATATTTGTCTATTTCTAACGTCTCAGATTATAATCTGAATGATTTACATATAGCTGAAGGTAGTTAGGTGTCAAAGTGAACTGAGAGCTGGACAGGGAGTCAGCTTAACTTAAGTTCAAATATGGCCTCAAATACTTGCTAGCCTTATGACCCTGGGCAAGTCACTTAACCTTTCTTAGTCTCAGTTTCCTCATATGTAAAATATGAGAAGACTAATTCACAGGGTTGCTACAATACATATAAAGTGTTTTGTAAACCTTAAAGTCATTAAAGTTTACAAAGTGCTTTCCCACAATAATCCTGTGAGGTTGGTAGTATAATTTTCTAATCTCCTCACTCCAGTAGAAACAGGAAAGGATGAAGGAACAAACTGTCAGTCTCATGTCTTGGGGCAAGTTCTGTTCATAAAGTGTTCAAAGGTAGGTGTGTTCACCAAACTTCAGCTGCCAAGGGAGGATATGAGAAAAGTTTAAGGTCTAGGGTAGAAATGATATATGATGTGGACAGGCAGACATCAAGTAAAGAAGGATTATAGGGAAGAATGGTAGGCCTTGGAATAAATTTTCTCCAGGCCTGGGCTTGCTCTTGAATCTACTCCATCATCCCACAAAAGTTGAGCAAGTTGTAAGAGCCAGACAGCCAAGCAGAGGAACTAGCTATGCCAGGGAAACAGCTAAATGGCAGAATTAGGTAGTGAGAGTGATGAGCAAGAAAAAGAAGCCAGAAGAATGACCTGGGTTCCTAATACCCTCAATTGACATTGATCTTCCAGGATTTTGAGAAAGGAAGAACTTTTGTGATGTGTTCTAGCTCTAGCATTGGGGTCCATTGCTATTTCCTTGTTGTAATAGTTGACAGAGAGGTCTGAGTCTGACCTGTGTCCATAGAAATCCCAGGTTTGGTGTGTATGTCCGTACACTAGTTAAAGGCTACATGGGTTTAGGTGAAGCCATAGGCACACAATCCACATGGCAATTATTTTAATGTATTTGATTTTATTCCTTTTGTTTCTATGAGTAAAGATATATATATATATATATACATATATATATACATATATTCAAATCACACTTATGTAATCATGTCTATTATGTCAAGTTCACATATTTGGGTGTCCAGTGAAATTCAGAAGGGAAGGGGAAAGGGTAGAGTCTCTCAGTGAATGGGGGATGAACCAAAAGACTAATTGGAAAAATCTACCCAGACTACACCCCTAGACGAATACGATAAATACATGTATTAGTATCATAATTCTGGAAGCTGTATGAAGGACCAACTGGAGGGGTCATTGGACCCTGAAGTATCAAATAGTCATTAAGTACTTACTACTTACAGTGCATCTTACCAGGTCTTTGGGAAGGTACTAGAGAGTAAAGGTTACTGCAAAAATCCAAGCTGGTGTTATTAAGGGTCCTGCTAGAGATGCAGCAGGGGGAATAGAGAGAGGGGGATAGATAATGAAAATCAAATTGGCTGGATCCAGAACGGGCCAATTCTTTGCCCCTAGGAAATTTATGGGGATTCAAGAAAGCTAGCATTTCTGTCTGTCACCCAGGAAGCAGAAGAATTAGGGGACAGAGATAACCCTGAGGATTGTAAAGATTTTGGCTTTTTTTCCTAAGTACTTTCTGCTATTGAATGGTAGCCAGCCTGTGGTCTCCTAATAGGTCTTGTGCATGGCCAGTGCCCCCTGGTGGCTAAAACCGTTATTATGAGGAACCTCAATCTCAGAAGAATTAAATGCTTTGCCCAGGGTCATAACAGCTGGTAAGGGCCAGAGTTAGTTAGGACTAAAATCTGACTCTTTTCCTGACTCTGATTTCAGCATGTTTTTCTGTATGCTGCATTTCCTATGGAGAACACAGACACCATGTTTTACCTAGTTTTTCACCATATTGAGCATTTTATCATTCCACATGGAGAAAAAGAGGAACTTACTCCTCAGAGAGCTGTGTGACGGGTAAGGGAAGTGCCTTGGAAAGACTGCAGATCATGCATAGACATTCTGAACTTGGGGCCAGCCTGCTAACTCTGTGCTGAACGGTTGGCTCTTTGATTAGCTTCAGAGGCACTCAAAGACCCTTAGTCAGCCTCTCACAGAACTCTGATCTAAGTCCTTTCAGCTGCTTTGTTCATTGTTGGACTTTGTATCTGATGAGAGACCAAGCTATAAAGGGAGAGGCTTTGGGAACTTGCTCCCTCTGAAGTCATGTGGTCCTGAGAAATGTGCCATAGTCTTTGGCCTCTGCATTTGTTCTTTTTCCTTCTTGGTGAAGAGAGTTGAGTCTCTGATCTTTAAGTTTAAAAGGTCTGGAGGATGCCTTAGCCTCCCAATATTCCAGAGTATGTGTTTCTAGCTAGCATAGCACCTATTCCCTAAGGATCAAGTGATGACCTTTTGAATCTGCTCCAGGGGAAGCTGTGCCAAGGACTCAGTGGTCATGATGCATCAGACAAAAACTTTGTGGGAACGAGTTTCCTGTAGGAACTGAGCTAATTTTTGTGCCCTGCTACCCACAAAGACTGAGGTGGCTTGGTGGTGAGTATGGCTGTGAAATACTGGGAAAATGTTTGTAGGTTTGTTCTTGCCATATACTTGAAGTAAATATCCCTTTGAAAAAAAAAGTAATTGATGTTAAGTGGTCAAGTAGAATTGGGGTACTATTCACTGGCACTGAAGAGATAAAAGAGAACACAGCAGATGGGGCTCCAGCCAGTGCAGAAGAAAAGAGAGAAACCCCTGTCACTCAGGGAGCCTAAAACCCTGAATGGCAGATGTAGCAGTACTGGCTCTGGGAGAGTCGGCCAGAGCATACTTGCTTATACTTAAAATCATAAATTATAGACAATTAGAGCTTTACTGGACTTTAGAGACTAGTCCAAATTTCTCAGAAAATTATTTCTTAGGAACAACCATTCTGAGAATCTGATTAGCTTACTTTAAATAGAAGGTCCTGATACTTGTAGAAAAAAGGAGTCATCAAAATGCAGTCTATCAATTTATTTTAAAACATTTCCAAGTATTTTATTGGTCTTTTAAAAATTATTGTTGTCACTTTCTCTTTTCTTTTTAAATGCTTTATTTTTGCTCTTTTTTTTTTCTAATGCCAATGTCATGCTCAGTGACTCTTCCAGTGACTTCAAAAATAGAACTCTAAATTGTTTTCCTTAAAGACTGGTCCTATCTAAAGATCCACCGATAGCATATTTAGAGTATTTGTCTTACCACATTCACCAATATTTAATGTGTCCCATGAACATTTAATATTTTAGTCTTTTGCCATGAAGATAGCAAATATGATAGATTTAATATGAAACTTCAGATTTCAAATTTTCCCTTTTTTATTATTAATTTGGATCATTTTGTTTCATATAGTTGTTTCATTTTTGCCTTTGTATTCCCTGCACAGTTGCTGGCACAAATTGGGTACTCAATAAATGAATATTATGGCTATTGTAAATTTCTTCCTTTGAAGATCACCTCTTCATATTCTCTGCCCATTTATTTATTGGAGAAATGGTTGTCTCTTCCCAAAGCCTCTCTCATCCTTACTATAGAACCCCTCTTGTAATGAATAAGTATAGTTACGCAAAAACAAATCAGCACATTGCTGTTGTCTTTGTGCCTCGTTTTGGACCTATATTCCACCCTTCTTTTCTAAGCAGGTGACATGCTTTATTTTCAGTCCTCTGAAATCACTGACTGGTCAAATTTAAAGATCAAATTTCTCAAGTCTTTTGTGGTCGTTCTAATAGAATCTGTTTACATATGATAATATATTGAATGATTTGTTTTAATTTCAGTGAAGTAAAAAACCTGCTACAATTATGGGTAGTGAGAACATTGGGAGGTAGTATTCAATATGCAAATCCCTCCTACTCCCAGTGTTCTACAGTCACATGCTCTAGGCTAGTGGGTAATCCATGCCAAATAGGCATAAAGGATAGTGTTGCTAATTCCTCAGCAGTTTATGGATGTGTTGTTTGTCACAGTAACAAATGGCTGTAATCACTGTGACCAGCTGCCTCTTGACCAATGCTCCTTAGGTAGCTCACTTTTAAAAACTGAGTTATTCTGTAGCATGATTATTGTATAGCTGTCTAAATAAGTCCTTTTAATAGAGAAGGAATGACTCCCCTTTTCTTTTTAACGTATGGAAACAGGCCATAGCAACATGGTTACAGGTCCAAACATACACTGATCCACCTTAATCCACTTGGCATTTGGTTGCCCTTGCTGGCAATATCTTTATGGTAAGGTTCAGGTTCATCATAGTCTGCTTTCCTCATCTCATACCAAACAGGCTCTAACCATGTCTGTTGCACTTTAGGCAGGTTCTGAAAATTGTGCTATGGCTTTCTTCATAAAAATCTAATACCCAGATGGATATAAACACTGAAGGCGCTAGACTCAAGTTTCTAGGTAATCCAGATGGCAAATTCTTGCTCACTGAATGAGCTGCTAGAAGTGTTATATAAACACATATTTAACAATAAAACAAAACAATAGGAATGGTGAAATGAAAAACCTTCCAAATCTTACCTTGGAAACCATTTTGGAATTCTGATCCATTTGGTAAGAGCTCTGGAGTGTATTCATTATAGCCTCCTACATAAAACTGACTGAAGACATTGAGTCCAACTAGTCTCCCTGGGGAGGTGATTGATTTATTCTTCTGATCATCCACCTTTAAACGGAAAAAGAAAGGATTACTTATTTAAAGAGAAAGGATTTCCTAAGGGGGACCATTAAGACGCTGTTTTCTTTCTAATTAGCTTGAAAATTTTCTGAATGACTGAATTTCCTTTTCTTCTCAGAAATCTCTGATTAACTAATAACATCTCACTGATGACTTACACTTGATATAGATGAGGGGTCCGCAGAACATCCATAGATTTCAGGAGGTCCAAAAACTTGAATGGGGAAAACTGCATTCTGATTTTCATTAACATTTGGTTCCCTATGTAATCTTGTGTATTACATTCTTTTAAAACATTATTTTGAGAAGGGGTTTGTAGATTTCACCAGACTGCTCAAGGCGTTCATAAAACACAAAAAAAGGTTAAGAGTTTCTGATATAAATGTATTAAGGTATCACCTACAATTGTCCTTTCCAACTCAAATCACAGTTCTCCAAAGATTGCAAACTGATCCCTTACCTTTATCCAACCAGTTTGGAAGGACCTCCCCAGATGGACCACGTGTACTCCAAGGGTCAGATTAAGTGGGTCACTGTGGAGACTTGCTGTGCCAGAGCCCAGGTTATAAGTGTATACCAAGCGACCTTTGCGCAAGCCAACAGCAAGGAAGTCATCTCCATCTAGTCCTGAAATAATACGAAGCAGAAGGACAGCTCCCTGAAGAAAGAGCCATTCAGAATTCTTGCCAGCTTGGTTACTGTATAGCTCTGGGCTGTTTGCCAACACAATATGCTATTGCGTGTAAACAACCACTCATCAGCACCCTGGTGTGTATGTACCCGAATATTTATCTCACCATGGAGTTTTGTAAACACATCCCTGGAAACTCTCTAAAAACTTAGAGTCAGTCTATTTCTTTGAATGTGTATAAATGCTTTGATTAACCCTCAAAAACTTTCAACATAAAAGAGAGCATGGCACCATGGAAAGGGTTCTAGTATCGGAGTTAGGGAAATTGGACTTATCATTTGTATGACTGAAGTGTTCTAAATCTATAAACTTATGAAGAAAGTTAGTCTCAGAATCCAGGGTTGGATCCCAACTATAAAGAATAGAGGATGTAGACAAATAAACGAATAATTCATTTATTAAGTGTTTACTATGTGCAAAGCACCATGTCAGTCTCTGGGAATATAAATAAAAGGCAGTCCCTGTTTTCAAGAAGTTCACATTCTAATAGGGGAGACAACACATATGAAAAGTTTCGATGTAAGTCAGATGGGAAAAATCGCATGGTCCTTGGAGGATAGGGGCAAAGCAAATGATAATGACTCTTCTGAAGTTATATTTCCATTTATGAAATGACACCAGTTTCTAATATTAAGCCATTTGATAGTGCCAGACACTTTAGTGGCAAGAAATTTCTTTTCTTGGTCTCTAAAAATACCGAGAATATTACTACTAATAATTGTTGTTGTTAATTAATTTTTAAATCATGTTCAACTCTCTGTGACTCTATTTGGGGTTTTCCTAGCAGAGATACTGGAGTGGTTTACCATTTCCTTCTCCAGCTCATTTTACAGTTGAGGAAACTGAGGCAAACAGGGTTAAGTGATTTGTAATACTAGGCATCAATAACCTAATAAGACAGTTGCAAGGATCACAAAGTTGGCAAGGTGATTTACAAAAGCGAAAGCCTGACAATATCACTCCTTTACTCAGTAAACTCCATTGGTTCATCTAGAATAAAACATAAACAGCAACTAGGTGGTTTAGTGGATAGAGTGCTGAGCTTGAATCAGGAAGATCTGAGGTCAAATCTGGCCTCAGACACTTACTAGCCGTGTAAACTTGGGCAAGTTATTTAACTTTTATTTGCCTCAGTTTCCTTATCTATAAAATGGGGATAATAATAGCACTTACCTCCCAGGGTTTTTGTGAGCATCGAATGAGATAAATAACTGTAAAGTACATAGCACAGTCCCTAGCAAATAGTAGGCACTTTATGAATGTTAGTTAATATGGTTATTATTAAACTCTTCAGCTTGGCTTTCAAAGCCTTTAACAACTTTGTCCCCACCTACCTTTCCCACTATAACGTACATTATTTTCCATACTACAATGTGTCATCTCACCAAATCCCCTTCTTGTTGGTCTTCCCAAATGATACATCATCTTTGCTCTTGCTGCCTCCATATCTGAAGTGCGCTCTTTTCTTACCTCTGCCTCTTACAATTCCTTGGTTTCTTCATAAGTCTGCCCAAGTGCATATGACTTAATTGCTCTAAACCTATAAACTTATGAAGAAAGTTAGTCTCAGAATCTGGGGCTGGATCCCAACTATAAACATTAGAAGATGACACATGAAGCTTTTTCTGATTCCCCTGATTTCCTAGTGCCTTCATATCCTTTTGATTTTATTTTCTGTTTACTTATTTATGAATGTGCTGTCTCTCTAATAGAATGTTAGCTGCCTAAAGTCAGGCAATGTTTCTTTTCTGTCTTTGTATGATGATAATACAGGGAAATGAAAAGGGAACTTATGTAGTGCTTTTAGGTTTATAAAATATTTCGCATATATTATTTCATTTGAGCTTCACAATTAGTGAGGTAGATGCTATAACTATCTTTATTTTATTGATGAGGAAACTCAGTGTTAGGGAGGTTACGCTGCTTGTCCAAGGTCACATAGTCAGTCCAAGGCAGAATTTGAACATAGATACTGAGGAAAGTGACACAAAGTGCTATCTGCTGGTGTCCTAAATTCAAAGAACAGGGCTCTATGGGATACTTTTGTCTCACCTTACTTGAGAATTCAGATGAGTTCAGTGTGGAGATAAATGCAGAAATCAATGTCATGCTAGATTTGTGCGTGGGGAAAAGCATTGCTTCTGGAGTCAGAGGACCTGGGTTCAAATCTTGACTCCAACACTTGTTATCATTATGACCTTGTCCAAGCCACTTATCTTTTTCAGGTCTTGGCTTCTTCATCTCTAAAATGAAGGTGGGAGAGGGGAGTGTTGGACAGATGCTTCTGGGTCTCTTCTGTCTTTAGATATCTAATTCCTATTATCAAAGTTGGGCCATCGATGTGGCATTTACTAATGAACACAGACCTAAGTGCCTTGAGTGAGTGTTCAGACAGCAGGAATGAGGTTGTGATCCATGTTGCCTGTTCTTGAGTTCTGTCAGCTTGCATTTTGTCCCTATTCCTCTCCTCAACTAATGAATGCCCTGTCAGTGAACAGTTACTCCTGATGGCTTTACTGGAGCACAAGTCTGACTTCCAGCTGGGGGGGGTGGGCAGGGCATGTTTCTATTTATAATGGTTATTCCTAGTAGTTTCACTACATTGCTCTGTATTTTCTGCCTGCACAGTTCTTCCTTCCTTTTATTGACTGCTGTGCCATTCCTGTTTCTTCTTCTTCTTTTTTTTTTTGCTTTTCTTTGGAGGGGGGACTGCAAGGCAATTGGGGTTAAGTGACTTGCCCAAGGTCACATGGCTAGCAAGTGTTAAGTATCTGAGACTGGATTTGAACTCAGGTCCTCCTGACTCCAGGGCCGGTGCTCTAATTCACTGTGCCATCTAGCTGCCTCCCTATTTATTCTTTGTCTAACACAAATGCTAACACCTCCATTCAGTCTTCCCAGATTCCTCCTCCATTCTTTACCCTATCATGTTTCACAAGCTGTTTTGTAGTGCTTTCATACTTATGCAATTCTTTCCATCTCCACTCCCAACCCAATAGACTGAAAATTAAATTAAACTTAAACATGTGTCAGGTACATTTTTTTCCCTAGGAGACCTGGTTGTTTTCCGAAGACATAGAGAGGGTAGAAGTGCTCTTTTTAGAATGGCATAGTGCTGGACTTGGAGTCAGAGCACCTGAGTTTGATTCCTGCCTCGGCCACTTACTACGTTTGTTACTTTGGGAAAAATCAGTTAAGCATTTTTTTGCTTCAATTTTCGGTTTCCTCATGTATTAAACAAAAGGACTGAAATAGATGACCTCAAAAGTGTGTCTGTCTGTCTCTGTCTTCTCTTTTAATTTTAACCCTGTCCTATGATCCTAATTTTCTCTCTCACTTATTCTGTTCGGGATAGAGGCAGTTATGTTTAATAGATCTCTTTTGAATTGAACTGAATAAGGCTTCTAGAAACCCCAAACCTGAGCTGAAGAGGGGCCTAGAAATCAAGATTAGTGAGCATCTTGTCTGTGTCACAACAGTTTTCTGTCATTTCTATTAGTTGGATTAAGAAAAAAATTCTCACTACATTTATTCATAAGGAAAAAGTCATATCATTTCATATAATGCTGACATAGGCACACTTTAAATTTCCACTCCAGGGTTCTATTAACTCTATTGTAACACAGATGTTTTGAGGGTATGTACCAGTAATATGAATTTTGAAAACTTTAATTGATTCAGTAATTCAACAGAAGTTAATCCAAAACTTTGTGTTCATTAAGTATTTACATTGACTATAGATGTCTATGGAATTTCATTGCAGCCAGAATAAGGAAAGTTCCTTAGGAGAGGAATTACATTGAGTATATGTAGCATAGAAGAGCCATGTGGCTTTTCCTTTCTGGCAATCACAGTTAAGTGACTTGCCCAAGGTCATACAGCTAGTGTCAGAGGCCAGATTTGAATTCAGGTTCTCTTGACTCCAGAGTCAGTGCTCTATCCATTGTGCCACCTAGCTGCCCCTGAAGAGCATTGTACATAGTAAGTGGACTTGGCTGGTAGGAATATTGTGCTGTAGATGCACACTGTCCATGTTAAGCTGCTTAACCTCTTAGTGCCTCCAGCAATTCTTTAAGACTTTAAATCACAGAACAGTTGTCCATCTTCTCTGGTAGAAAGAGTTTTTTTCTCCTGAGTCCTTTGCAGCAATGAAATCACAATTCTGAACAGACATTAAAAAATAGAGAATAGTCAAGACTGTGCTCAATTCAGTTTTCAGTATGAGCATTAAAAACTTGGAAATCAGCAAATACTACAAATCAGAGCTTGATTTAGCTTGTTTTGCTGATTGTTTAGAATTAAGAAAGCAATGGAGAAAACAATAATGCAGATTAAATGTAAAACCACGTCGTTGTTAAACATTTATCAACATACCTCTTGGTATTCCTGCCATTCACATACTGCTTTATTTTATTTGAGCTTCATTATGACCCTGAAAGTAAGTAGGTAGGATTGCTTCCATTTTACAGATGAGGAACTGGAGACTTTCAGAGGTTAATTGAATTGCCCACAGTCACAGTTACTAAGTGTCAGTATGTGACCTTGAACTCCAGTCAATCAAAGAAGCAAGAAAGCATTTATTCACTGCCTTCTATTTGCCAATTACAATGCAAGGCTCTTGGGATAAAAATTCAAAAATTGAAACAATCTATGTCCTCAAAGAGCTTATATTCCATCTGTCTTCAATTTCAGTGACCTTTCCATTGTACTCCACTGCCTTGTCTGCACGGAGTTGAACCAACCAAAAATCACGGTGATTTTTTAATGAAGTTTAGTAGGTTTGTTCTGGGCAGGGAAGAACATACTTGGTGGATATTTCCTGAGAGCTAGTTCTAAGCACAAGGAATTTAGAGATATTTAGACCATATGGGTAATAGAGGGAGAGGGAAAAAATTGATTAGACAGATTTTAGATGATAGGTCAGAACAAATATGTGAATGAAAATCTCTTTGAATATGAGGAAAAGAAACTTTATCTTTATTGCATAACATGGTGGTGTGAATAGAGCATCAGACTTGGAGTCAGGAAGACCAGCTTGCATACTGTGTAGTTGTAGGTACCTGTTTGAGTCACTTTACCTTTCTGGGTCTCAGTTACCTCACCTGAAAATGGGTTTCCACTTGATCTTGAAACTCTAAATCACTTCTAGCTCTAAATCAATGAACCTGTGATTCCTATATAGATCTTGAAAATGGAAGACTCCAGGGTAATACGATGGTAGTCAGTGAAAAGTTACCTTTGCCTAGAAAGAGGAAATCTAGAGAAAAGGTATCAGAGGAAAATTATTCTCAGTAAATGAGTAAGGAGGCACAGTCAGGACTGGCAGTGGCATAACATAAGAATCAATCGATAAGCATTTATTAAGTGTTTTCTATATGCCAGGCACATAGATTGGAAGAGAAAAGTGAAAAGGATCCTGCTTTCAAATTAATTTTTAAAATTAAAAACATCTTTAAAAAAATCTTTATGAACAAACATCAACAACAGAGAACTATATATGAAACCGTGAATCTCTATAATATAGTTTGTTTTTTAAAAATATATATTAAATTTAATATGGTATTTCCATCTCTCCTTTGCTCATGTGTCCCCTTATGAATTTCTTTTTGTTCTTTTCTATTTATTTTAAAAAAATGTTCTACTGATGTTCCTTTCTTTCTTTTCCCTTCATATTCATTCAGAGAGGTGATACAGGGAAATGGAGAGACAGTATGCCATAGTGGCCAGGGAGCTGGTCTTGGAGCTAGACAAAGTTGGGTTCAATTCACAGTTTTGACACACTGGATACGTACTCTTAACCTTTCAGTTTCTCAGCCAATTCTCTCTTTAAAGCTAAATGCTGCAGAGAAAGTGTAAATCTGTATTGGAAGAGGAGTGGCTTAATTTCAGCAAAGACAATGAAGTGAGGCTTATGGTCACTCAAGTGGTAAGTAGCAGAGTGAGGATTTGAACTCAGATATTCTCATTCCAAATACAGACCACTTTCCATTACAACATATTGCCTCCTTAACGGAGAATTACAGATTGTTTTCTCTGTCCAAGGGAGCCAGCTGTAATGGTAATGGAATTTAAAGATCTCCCTGTATTGGCTTGGTTTTCAGGTTGAGTGTTAAAACCCTGAGCTTGTGAATCCCACTTGTGGGATGGACTTGTTGACGTGAAGAGAGGGGGCTGAACTGGGAGGAGCTGTGGATTTAGAGAGAAGGCCCAAGCAGAGGAGGCCAGAAGGACTTTTGGGAACTGCCACCCGGAGCTGCTAAGAATTCAGGAGGCATAGCTGTGATGCCAGTATTTTGTCTGTTTTGATGTTGTTTTGCCAGATTCACCTGCTGGTGAAGGACAATGCTGCTGTTGTAGAGGTCCTGGAACCTTGCTGTTGGTTCAGAAGCCCTGAAGAAGGATTTTCTTGTTGTTTGTTTACAGAAATCCTGGAAGAGGGCCTTGCTGATGTTTTCAGGGATTCTGGGACTGTTCTGCAGGCAGAGAGTGACTTGAGGACACTGGCAATAGCTTTGTTGAGTCTTGTCTCCCCAGGAACTGAGATTCCTGAGGACTTGCCTCGGGTCAAGATGAAGGAAGGGCCTTTCCTTGGGTTCTCAATGCTGTGATGATATCTTAACCTTGTTGTAGCTTAAGGGTAGATGGCCTTTTGTGCCCTCCTGCCCCTTTTGAGAAAGTGTTTGGCATTAATGGATAGTATTGTAATTCAGTAGTGTCCAGGGGTGGGAAACCTTTGACTTTTTTGTGCTCTGTGATTGACCAAATGAATGTACTTTGCTTATGACTGGAAACTAATCTCCATTTGAGAAGAGACTAAACGAATGTACTGTGCAGGAGTGGGCTACTTTGACTAATGTACTGGCCAGGGGTGGGATACTTGGACCTTGGTACTTTGCAATTGAATTGAGAATTTACTTGCTAAAGGAATGAGTTACACTGTATTTTGATTTTCTCCGTTCTGTGAATGTTGGCCTTAATCTGTCACTGAATAAATGGGGTTTGCTACACTGATAATCTGAACCTCAGAAGCTTCCTTTGCTTGGCATTGCACCAGCATGGGGTTACAAATTAGGTACCACATGACTGCTGCTTAAGTTGTGACATCAGCCTGATATTTGTTTTTGGACATATCAACCTCAATTGTGCCCATTCTTGGGAAAGGTGCCTCCTACCGGCCCCATGTGGGGAGGCGGCCTGAGCTAGCGATTTCTTCATTCCTTCTCTGCTATGCCACCTTCTCCCTCCACGAGTGTTTGGCACGATGCCTGGCACAGGGCTGGCATTCACATATTTATTGACTGATTTTATTAACTCTATGACCTTAGACCAGGGTGTGGTGGAGTCAGCTTGTACTGACTTCCTACAGCCCAATTCTTAAAATTTCAGTGTGAGCATTCATGTCTCAGAGAACGACAAACCCTACAAAACAGGGCTTGACAGGTTGTTCTATTGATTGTTTATACTCAAGAAAGTGATGGGGAAAATGATGATAATGTAAATTAAATTTAAAAGTGTGTCATGGGTACATTTTCATACCAGAGAGCCAGTTGTTAAATATTTAACAGGACTCCCCTGCCTTAAACCAATTTCCTCACTTCTCTAGGCTTCAGTGGTCTTAGTTAGAAAAAAAGAGGTGAACTAGCTAATCTCCAAGGTCCCTCCAAGTGATATTTATAGAGACATTCAAGGTACCAAGAAATCAACATGTAGTCTGGCACCTTTCAATGATTTTCAGGTTAATATTATGCTTTTTATATTACAGAAACAGCATGATTATTCTCACTTTGCTAATCCACTGACCCTATAATTTCCACATAAAATTAGACATTCTAAGTACTTCATTCTGAAGGAAAGATTTAATAGCAGAGAAGTGACAAAAGTCTCCTATTAGTAATATGTTATTATTTCTTCAAACTGTTCTCCTATAGAAGGGGAAGTATTATGGTACATTAAATGTAATTCATCCCTATGAAAATGGTAATGGACTTTGAGGTAAAGAAGTTAAACAAAGTCCTGGAGACTTCAGTTTCCCAGTTTTTCATCTTGGCTCCACTGCTGATCTAACCTCTGGCAGCTCCCTTATTCTTGGCTGCATTATTTGTAAGGTGTCCATTATAACTGAGAATCCTTTATAGGACTATTGCAAAGGAAACCTACAATGATTTTTAAGGTCTCTATGGGTAACTGTAGAAATCAGATATGGGAAAAAAAATCAAGGAGATTCTTGTGATGAAGTTCACACCCATTATTTCTTGGTGTTTCCAAACTAGCCCAAGAGCGATGATTGGATAAATTTAGAAATTTACATCAATCTATAATCAGGGATGTGAATGAACTTGATTCATTCCCTACTCAACAATTTAAAATTTATATAGTAGTTCTAATTATTTCTTTATTTGTGGTTAGGCTCTTCCATCCCCTGAATACTAAGATTGGTTAGTCTGAATTAACCTCAAGGAGATCCTTCTTGCTTGATTTTTGTTCATGTGGATGTAGCTACAGAAGAAAATAATAGATATTTTTCTTGTTTGAAAGGAAAATTGAAGATAAATCAACCTTTTCAGTTCTGCTAAGGGGGCAGTGAAATCCAGAGAAATGCTATATTAATAAATTGGCTTTTGACCAATTTCTCTCATTAATGAGGAATCTGCCCTCTGGTTGATTTGTATCAGAATTCAACAGAGAACTGGCTGACCTGGTAGGTTCCTGTGATAATATCTCCTTCATTTTCCCACCTTCCCACTCTAGCTGATATTGTCTGCAGTCCAATTATTTTTCCCAGGAGGAAAAATCATGCCATATTTATGCATTCTTAGTCCTGTTGTAGTCAATGACTAAGTACTTACAAGAAATAAAGAATTATTTGGCAAGGAACATTTTCAAAGATTTGAGTGTAATTCATTCAGTAAAGATGGCTTATGTGTTGATGATTGACAATGTGTTGTTATATACTATACAGTATCTAGTCATGTGGAGCAAATTTTCAGGAAAATGATTTTCTTCACCTAGAAAAAAAGAATCTATTTCTTTGTGTTATTGCTAGAGCACAGTTCAATTGTTAACTTAGGAGTTTTGATGGCAGAATAGCAAAGGTACTTATATTCACTATTGTTCATTTAGCAGGTATGTTATGTCTTGTATTGTTAGTGATCTTCTTGAGTTTATGTGTTTGGTTTCCCTAGAGTTTCTATTCCTTAAGGTAAGAAATTAGACTGTCTTTGTATCCCAAACTATTCAATTCAATAGATATTTATTAAGAGCATACTATATATATCAGGCACTGTGCTAAATGTTGGGAATACAAATAAGAAAAAGCCAGTCCCTGCTCTCAAGGAGCTTACAATCTAATGGGGGAAGAGAATGCACAAAAAGAAACAGGAAAATGGGGGGGGGGCACATTAGTAGGTATAACAAACATGGAGTCTTTTAGAGTTGAAACTGGTTAGAGAAACAGAGGTAAAGTAGTATTGAAAGTCTAATTTCTGTCCTCTATAAAGGAAGAATTTTGGGAGGAATTTGGTGTTCCACCCTTCAGCCCTCCAATCAGGGGGGAGAGGAGGCTGAAGGAGGTGGTAGCCAGGCTTGAGTTAACAGCACAGCGATGAAATTAGAAGGGATGAATTTATCTTGGGAGGAGCATCTGCGGGCAGTTCTGTAGAGCTGAAACCAGGAAGAATTGCAGATGCAAGGCAGTGCTTGTTCCTGTTTTCTGTCTCACTCTTTGTTACCACATTTTTTTTTTGTTTGTTTGTTTTACTGGCCAACATATTGGAGTGGTCAGCGATTTCCCTCTTCAGCTCATTTTACAGATGAGGAACTGAGGCAAACAGGGTTAAGTGACTTGCTTAGAGTAACACAGCTAGGAAGTATGAGGCCAGATTTGAACTCAGAAAGAGGAGTCTTCCTGATTCAGGGCCTGGCAAAGCTGTGCCACTTAACTGCTGATGATGCAAAGTGGAATGACTGGCAAATTGTTGACGGTCAATAAATACTGGTTTATTGATGTTCATTTTCCATAGGAAAATGTGTGGAAAGAGAAGATTCTGGAATGAATCTTGGGAGCATGTACAACTAGGTGAAATGTCAAAGTGAAATACTCAGTTTCCCTCTTCTTCCCCCCCACCCCTTACCCAAAAGTCACAGTTTAGGAGCCCAGATGAAAGAGGACAGAAAAGTCAGCAAAAGAAATGGAAAATAATTGAGGATAGGAGGAAAGCCTGGGTGTCATCATGACATAAAAACTGAGGAAGGAAGAGAAATTAAAGATGAGAAACCAAGGAAAATGAGACCCCTGTGAAGGTCAGTGTTTTAGCATCTGGAGAACAAAGCTAGGGTCCTCTGGTTACAGGAGGGTGGAAGAATTATTTCCAGGAAGGTCTATCAGAGACCTCAGGTTAATTTATCTGGGCATTAAAATTATGGGGGCAGGTAGGTGGTACAGTGAATAGAGTGCTGGGCTTGAATTCAGGGAGACATTTTCAAAGCCAGCTTTTGACAGGTACTTGCTGTCTGACCCTGGAAAAGTCACTTAACCCTGTTTGCCTCAGTTTCCTCATTTGTAAAATGAGTTGGAAAAGGAAATGGTAAACCACTCAATCTTTGCCAAGAAAATCCTAAATGGCATCACAAAGAGTCAGACACAACTGAAATGACTGAAAAATAACTATTTAATTTACAGTATAATCTCAAGTTATTTGGAAATAACTGAGAAAAACAGAGAAGTTAAGAAAGAATAGTGGAAAATTTTTAATAATGACAATAAGGATGCATCACAAAAGATGAGATGATAGTCACGTTACTAATAGCTTAGTGTATAGAGGATGCCACTCAAAGTACCTCTTAAATAACTTCAAACAACTTGGTACTCAATTAACATCAAGTGAGGTACCTTAGGTGTCTCAGTAGATAAAATGCTAGGCACGAAGTCAGGAAAACTTCGATTCAAATTCTGCTTCAGGCACTTCATAGCTATGGGACCCTGGGCAAGTAACTTAACCTCTCTCAGCCTCAGTTTCTTCATCTGTAAACTGAGGTGGTTGGACTTGATAGCTCCTAAATTCTAGCTCTGAATCTGTGATCCTATCAACACGTGATTCATAGTTATTCACAAATTCTATTTTTTTGACCAATGATTTAACATTACACAAGTCGTTGGTTCTTCCTTCTCTGTGATACATTGTGGGCAAGGATGAACAATTTCAGATTCATTCAGCACTTTCTTTGGTTTAATTGCCAAAATTTTCAGAGAAGCCTTCTAGTTACTCCTTTGTGGCTAGTCTTGTTTTTAGCTGGTATTCTTCTACCCTCTGGTGGAAGAATATAGAATTGCAACTCAAACTGCTCATTCAACATGAATAACTAAAGATCATGATAATATTCTTTTTTGAATACTCTTGTTTCTTGCCTTTTCAACATTAAAGCCTTCAAAATAGCATTCCTATTTGGGGGGTAATTTTGGCACATTGTGGCATTTTTATAATGGAGTGATCCTGAATAAAAATTACTTATATATTTTATATTTTTAAAAAGTTACTTATTTCCCACAAGTCTGAGATTTTTTAAAAAAGGAATTTATCAATGATAGTAAATTTTGATTTATAGTATATTTGCCATAATAGTTAAAAAAACACTAAAGCTGTGATTCTCCAAATTCTTTTCAATACTTTGATATGTAGGAGCCTTTTGAATTGTTATTGTTGTTTCAAATAGGGATTATCTCATTCTTTGTACTTTCACTCAAAGTACCATGCACTTTTTTCTTGGTGTTTACAAAATCATCCAAGGATGGTGATTTGTACTCACACCCCTAGTGCCTACCACAGCACCTGTTATAAAGTTGGAACTTAATAAATGCTTGTTGATTGATGGTTGATTTATGATCTTAATAAGGATACTCCTTCCACTGCTACAGGGCAAATCTTATCTAAACCTTTGTGTAGGATTTTTGCCCATGCCTTTCCATGAATCCTCATTGAAAATCTAGCTGATATGCTGGAAGCTTCCCAGAGGTCTTTCTCTATTTGGTGGAAGCTAGTTCAGCACAGGGGTATCTATCTTCCCTTATTCTCACTTCATGATTGACCTACCTCTCAAACATGTTTTTGATGATCAGAATTTTATTTACCTATATATATTATCTAGGAATGTAGAAATATCAGGTTTGACAGAAGAGACTAGAAAGTGAAGAGATTGCAGGACTCTAAAAGGTTGAGATACAGTGTGCTCCAGACCAGTGTTTCTTAAATTTGGTACTGAGAATCATGACAATTCAAAGAGTGCATGTACATAGCTTTAAAAATCACAGGTAGGAGGGGCATCAGTGAACTAAGTGCTGTGTCAACTGGTGGACAAGCTTCCTCATCCCTGTTTCATTCTTTTATACTTCTTTCTGGGTCTGAGAGTAGCTGCTGAGGTCAGAACAGTTTGTTCATAGAGGCAGTGTCCAAGTGTTCGTTCATTCTTTCGTTTTCTCTCTCTCTCTCTCTCTCTCCCCCTCCCTCCTTGCCTCTCTCCCTCCCCCCTTCCTTCCTTCCTTCCTTGTTTTGTTTTTTGGAGGAGGAAAGGCAAGGCAAATGGGATTACATGACTTGCCCAAGGTCACGCAGCTAGTAAGTGTGTCAAGTATCTGATGCTGAATTTGAACTCAGGTCCTCCTGATTCCAGGGCTGGTGCTCTATTTACTGCACCACCTAGCTCCTTCCTTTCTTCCTTCCTTCTATCCATCCTTCCTTCCTTCCTTCCTTCCTTCCCTCCTTCCTTCCTTCTTGTAGAAGAAGACGTAAAGGAAGGGAAAAGATGTGATAGAAGGATAGGGCGTATGTGGGAAGCCTTAGGGGTGGTGCTGGTATAAGGACACTTGCTCTAGAAGATAAAGACTGGAACCTCTATGTGGCACTGTTATTGACATATATTATTTAACTAGAGATGGGGTTAGAGATTGGATCTGTGATTTCACTGATACAAGGGAATTCTTGGATGAGTTAAGTCCCTCAACCGACATAGTTTGGCACCTTCTCTGTAACTTATAATCTTAGAGAGTTGTCTAGGTGGGTAACTTCAAGTTAAAAAATTTGACCACAGTCATACAACCACTATGTGGGACTTGAACTCAGGTCTTCTTGTCTGGTCAACCACTCTGCCTCTCATCGTTTAAGTAACTTTCTCTAATTTGGTCAGACAGAAATAATACTGACCTTGAACTATTCTCATACAAATAATATTTGTATAAACTAGGTAACATCACTCAGGAATTTTGAGATCCTTGAAAACCAATACAGGACAAATGCTTCCACTGAGATAGCTCAAGTGAAAGAGGTCGTAAATAAATCTTTGCACCTAATAGCCTTAACAAGCATATCAGAGTATTTTCTATATCTTAAAAGAGTAGGGGTGTACAAGATCATCTGGTCCAAGAGTTCTTAATCCATTTTGTGTCACGGATCCCTTTAGCTGCCTGGTGAAGCCTATGGATCCTATTTTTTTTCTTTAAAGAATAATGTTTTTAAATTCATAAAATAAAGTACATAGATTTACAAAGAAATCAATATATGGAAAAACAGTTATCAAAATGTTTTTAAAAACAAAATCACGGACTGTAGGTTATAAAAACCTTAACTACTCTAATTCTTTTATTTGACACGTATGGAGAAAACTGGGTCCAAAGAGGTTATGACAATATCAGCATCACATGGCTAGCTCGTGGCCAAAGCTAGTTACAAGTTGTCTGACTTGCTGTCTATTTTCCTTCTACTGTATCACAATGCCTCTTTGATAGAGTTCTGCTTCAAGTTTTATCTGTGAGCTCATCTCTAGCCAACACTGGGACACTGAAGGCTGTTTCCATTCTGTGGTCGGATTGTCTCCTCATGCTGGATTGGCAACAACTATATTTCTTCTTTTATGACTAAGTGGCAAGAAATTTAAGAGAAGCAAAAGAAATGCTCAATAAATTCATTCTCCCTGAAACCAAAGTCTCCTGCCTAAATACACATACTCTCAAATATTAAACTCTGGCACTATTGGAGACTTTATCTTCAGTTAGTTATTGGAAATTGAGCATATCCTCAGCATCCAACACATACCAATGCATGAGAGTAAAAAGCAAAAGGAAGTGGTAATGATGCAGACTGCTCTTTTATTTACAGAAAAATTTGAGTTTTCCCAAAGAAACAGAATGCAAGCTCTCTAAAATATATTTAAGGAGACAAAATGCAAAATATTCACTACCAGGGAAAATTAGCCTTACCTTGTCCCTTCTGTCCAGTGAAAAATATCAGATTATCTTGCAGTGCAGAATTATTGTTTGCCAGCTGGAATTTCAGGTGGAATTCATAGTAGAAGCTGATATCTGGAATCCTTGAATAGGCCAGGAATGAAGTGTATCCAAAGTAATCTATGCCACTGAAACTGGGCTGAGTAATATTAATAGCTGTGGAAAAAAAAAATCCCAAACCAACCGGTTAAAATAATTTTTTGTATGTTGACTTATAAACATAAATCTAAAGCTGTAAGGTGCCTCAAAGACCATCTGGTTCAACCCACTCTTTTTGCAGATGAAGAAACTGAGGACCAGGGAGGTGGTACAGTGGATAGAGTACTGGACCTGGAGGCAAAAAGACCAGAGTTCAAACCTGACTTACTAGTTGTGTGACTCTGGGTAACTCACTTAATCTTCTGTTTGTGTCAGTTTCCTCAACAGTAAAATCAGGATAATAATAGCACCTATCTCCCAGGGTTGTGAGAAGGATCAAGTAAAATAATATTTGCAAAGCTCTTATCATAGTGCCTGGCACACAGTAGGTGCAAGACAAATGGTATTTTAAAATTATTATTACTATTAATTTAATTTGCTCAATGTCACACAGACAGAAAAACTCAGAGGCAAGATTTGGACTACTTTAGAGCAAAATGGGCCCATGAATTTCCCCTCCCCCCACATTCTGGTAATTGGATTTCAATATAATTGCTTTCCTTTGTAATGTTATGTATTTTATTTTATGCACTTAAAATCATTATTCTGAGAAAGGGTCCATAGGCGGCAATAGATTGCCAAAACACTGCCTATAAACTGACAAAAAGGTTAAGAACTTCTGCTTTATAGGCAAGACCAAGACCCTTCTTACAGTGCCACAAAGTGTTTTGCTCACAGATTTGAGACCCTTTAAGTGCCATTTGGCCCCTAAGTAACAGAAATTTTTTTTTTCAAAATCAGAATGATGAAAATTCAATTTTGTATATTATCATTTTACATACCTTTCCAAAGAGTAATTTTTTAAAAAACTTCCTCCAATGCATATTTTTAGGATTTTTGCTTCGATTTTTTTTTCAAAAGAACAGATTGCCAGCACTCAAAAATATTTCCTGGGCACTTTGTAAACAGGTCCTGGAATCTTGATGCTCTCAACAAATTTAAAGATGACCACATGACTTGGAGCAAACTGTACTTTCTCAATTCTCTATCCTTATGTGAACCAAAACTACAGGTCAGAAGCCAGGCCAAGGCCCTAGAAATGAGTCAATTAGTCAATAAACACTTAGTAATTGCCTGCTAAATGCTAGGCAATGTGCTAAGCACAGGTGATATGGAAAAGTGCAACAGATTGTTCCTGCCCTCAGGGAGCTCACAGTCTCTCTTCCAGGGAATCTGGAAGATAACATATAAGAAGTTAAAAAATGGGTGAGGGAGAAACTGGTGTGAAGGCAAGTGAAGTAGTTCTATATCAAGGTTGGAAATGATGAAATGGTTACCCTGAACTCCCATCTTAAGTGGAAGGAGCTTTCCAGTTGCTTATCCTCTACCCTCTCTAATCAGAGAAAAGCAGAAAAATAGGAAGGGAATTAGTCAATTTTCGTTGTCCATAGAATTTGAAGCCTGAATTATTTCTTAAAGTAAAAGCCTTTGCTAGAAAGAACCATTAACAGTATACTAAAACAGTGGATTTCAGTATTTCACACTTTACCTTCGTTTGCCTTAGTTTCCTTATTTGTAAAGTGGGGCTAATAAAAGCACTTCCCTCTCAGGATCAAATGAGATAATAATTGTAAAGTGCTTAGCAAGTGCCTGGCACATAGTAGGTATTATATAAATAAGGAAGTATTCAGAAGATAACCTGATCAAGCATAGATAAAAAGAGGAAAAAGGAAAAAAAAAAGAAATATTTTCTAACCTCAAGGTTCAGTAGAATAAAACTTATTCCTAAGGACAATGGGAGCAAGAAAGCTCTCTGTAAATTCAGCAACTTCTATATTAAGCATGCAATTTCCATGTGGCTTCTCATCTTTTCCCCCCTCTCGAATTATCTTGTTTATTACAACTCTTTTCCTTTTCTTCAATGCTTTGCTTTTCTTCTTTTTACTCCCTTCACAGACAGTAGCAGCTGGTTTGTATTCATTCACTTCAAGGTGCCATTAAAAGTAGAGAAAGAGGATTGTTCACCCAGTCTCCTATAGCATTTTCTCTGACCAGAGGGCATTTTTAGAAATTCTTTCCCTATTGAGTGAGTACAATATAATTGTTGTTTGGGATCTGTGATTTTATTGGCCTGAGAATTCCTGTCATGATACCTCCCTACACCAATGAAGATGGGTATCTCATCTGTTAACATATAATCAATTAATTAAGTACTTAATAAGTACCTATTATTGTTCTGGAAATTATGCTAAGCACTGAAATACATAAACCTAGAGAGCTGCCAGGGGTACTGAAAGCTCGAGTGACTGGTTGATAATCACATAGCTAGTGTGTGCTATAGGAAGGACTTAAAGTTTTCCTAATTAAGAGATAGGTTCTTTATCCATTACTCTACATTGCCTCTCAACTTAAGGAGAAATATTTATTACCTCGGTCATCTCCATACTATTGCTTACCCCTCAGAAAACAACAATCCACATAGAAAAACAAAACTCAAAATGTCATGGGATTAAAAAAAGGTTTCTTTCCTTTGTGCTCAAGGTTCATGTATGGATTGGGCCATTCATGCCATCTTATAATCCTTTATTTGGCAAATGTTGCATTGGCACTCAGAAAAGATAATTTTTGTTGTTAGAGAATTTTATAACCACTCTGCCTATTAATTTAGATATATCCAATAGTATATCTTTGCACAAAAAGCTGACTATTCCACTTTGCTTTTTCACTTGAGAATCGTAAGTTTCAATTTTGGTAAAGGTGTCATAGAAAGAGGTATAAAGCTCTTAACAACTTTCAGAGTTTAAAGTGGGGCATCATGACATATCACTGCCTTTTTATTGCTTTGAAAAAAACTACAGGAAAAATTATAGTATATGAACAGGAGGTAATAAAACTTTCTAAGCCAGGTACTTTATAGATGGTAGTATAGTGGACGGAGATTCTAAAGGAAATGAAATGGTCTGGAATTGATGTAGAATAAGATTATGGAAGGTTTGTTCACCTTGGCACAGAAAACAATGAAAGTGAAATTTAATTACATATTAATAGCATGATAAAAGACATTTGATTCTCATCCTCTATTAATACTGAAGTAATCTTCTTAATGTGCTGCTCAGAACATGTTACTTCTCCCCTCAAAAAACTTAACTCACTCCCCACTGTTCACCAGGGTAAGGGTGAAGTTCTTGACCTTGTCTTTCAAGGCCCACTACTTCAACTTATTACTTTCCAGCCTCGTATTACCTGATGTCTATTCTCACATTCTATGCTTCAGTCAAGATGGGCTCAAAGGTTCTTTGATTTAGAAGGTATCTTAGAAGTAGGTAATTTTCCTGTTTTAATCCATTTCTATTACAGATCAGCAACTAGAAGGTAAGAGACAAGTTAAGTGACTTGCCTATGGTCACACAGGTACTAAGTGGCAGAGCCAGGATTTAAATTCATGTTATAATGATTCCAGTCAATCAATCAACAAGCATTTTAAAACATATGTTATGTGCCAGGTCCTAGAGATTAAGGAAGGAAGAAAAAAAAGAGAGAGAGAGAGGAAGGAAGAAAGAAAGAAAGAAGAAAGGAAGGGAGTCAGTAAGTAGAAAAGAATGGGAGAAAGAAAGGGAGAAAGAAACAAAGAGAAAGAAAGAAAGGAAGGAAGAGCAGAAGAAAGAAAGGAAGGAAAAAAGAAAGAAATATCCCTTGACCTCAGGGAGTTTACATTCTATTGAAGGGATGGTGATACTAAGAAAAAGCACACATATAAATAGCTAAAATATGTTACAAAGCAAAAAAAAAGGTTATTTTTGAGGGGTAATCACTGCATCTGTGGTGATTAGGAAAGGTCTTGTGTAGGAAGTGACAGCTGAAATGAGCTCTTTCCATTATACATGCTCTGACTATCACATCCTCAAGTCTTCTCTAGTCTAAACATCCTTGTTTTCCTCAGTTGATTATGTTACATAATTATGGAGAACTAGCTTATCTTAACTGGCAGAGGCTCCTAACTGGGTTGAATCCAGGGAGATTGATTTTTCAGTCACAGCAGCAGCTCTCAAAATCTACCTTGCAAGGGAGAAAGAAGTTGTGATCTGTGTGTGTGAAAGCAATAACCACACCGACAAATTAGAGATTCTTGAGCTATTTAAATATTGTAGCGTCAAATAGTGTATTTTTTAAAAAGGATGGAGCAAAATGGGCATATTTGTAGGCAGCAAGGAAAGAGCCAGTACACAGAGACTGAAGAATAGAAAATAGGATAGTTATTGCTGGACCTTACAGATTCAATCATTAAATAAGCATTTATTATGTACTAATTATATTCTAAGTAGTAGTTAGGTGATGGAGTGGATAGAATGCCAGGCCTAGAGTCAAGAAGATTCATCTTCCTGAGTTTAAATCTGGCCTCCAACACTTACAAGCTGTGTGGCCCTGGTTAAGTCACTTGACCGACCCTGTTTGCCTCAGTTCCTCATCTGTAAAATGAGCTGGAGAAAGAAATGGCAAACCAATCCAGCGTCTTTGCCGAGAAAACCTCAAATGGGATCACAAAGAGTTGGACACTACTGAAATGATTAAACAATGAAAATATGCTAGGCACTATAGTAGAGATTATATAAATTTAGAAATCCAATTTAATCTCTCTTAATTAAAGACCATAGCCAGGCATATGGAAGTAAAAAGAAGGGGCCTGTGAATCAGAGGAAAAGAATTGTCAAAAATTCCTTGTGCTTTATTTTGCAGGACACTCTTGGAACCCCTTTTACTCACACCAGGGAACTATTGACCTAGAATTAGGACATTTGTATTCTTTTGTCTGGACCTGTGATTTCATAGAAATAGGTAGCTTCTAAAGAGGAAGCCCTCCTCTATTAATGCAGATCAGCTCTTGCTTTGCAAGGTATAATCTTAGTCAGTTGACTGGGGGTACTTGAGAAGTGAAACGACTTATGCAGCATCACATAGCCTCTATGTGTATGAAGCAGACCTTAAACTGAAGTTTTCAAGGCTTCTGAGGGCAAATTTCTATCCTTTATGACAAATTGATTCAATGAAGGCTAGGACAGATCAAATTAAGGGTGGTACTTCACTGCACCCCTGGAAGTACATTCTGACTCTGTGTCCCTTCCACATTGGGAAGGACCTCTATTTTGAGGAAAGCACCAAGGGCAGTCATGTCATCATGCCTCTCTGGGCTCCACTCCTGACTTTCTAGACTTTCTCTACTACGTCCCTGAACAGATACTTTTTCCTCCCCTTAGTGGCATGATCATGGAATACTAGTCTAGTTCAATTGGCAGGGCTTCTGACTGGGTTGAATGTTGGGTGATAGATTTTTCATCACAACAGCAGCTCCCCAAAACCACCTTGTAAGGCAGAGAGGGGCTATGATCTGCAAATGGGAAAGCAGTAACCACACCAAGAAATCAGAGCTCTTCAGAATTTCTTTTATTTGCTGTCTTCCTCCATTAGAATGTACAGTCTTTGAGGGTGGGGATTGTGGGGAAAGGAAAGGAAATGAAAGGAAGGAAGGAAGGGAGGAAGGAAGGAAGGGAGGGAGGGAGGAAGGAAGGCAGGAAAGAAGGAAAGAAGGAAGGAAGGAAGGAAGGAAGGAAGGAAGGAAGGAAAGAAGGAAGGATTATGTGGCACATAGTAAATGTATAATAAATATTTGTTTTCTTAACTACAAATTTGACTCAGTACTTGCCTATTCCCTGGGTTCAAATTCTACCTCTGAAATTTAGAAACTGTATGACTCTTAATGTGTCATTTCACTTCTTTCAGCCTCAATCTTCTCATCTGAGAAATGATCAGAGTTGATCACAACAACAAAAATGATCACAAAAACATCAGAGTTGTGAGGTTTCAATGAAATAATATTTGTGCTTTTAAACATGAAAGTGCTATATGTCAGTATTTCTTATAAGGTATATTTAAACATTTAAAAGCAATGAAATATTTTTACATAATATATTTTTATGCAGTTTGTTGCATAAAAATACTTCCCTAATTAGGCAAGGGATGGTTTTTTTCATAAATTTTTAGGGAACAACAGATGAGGTGCTTTGGGGGTAGTGGGGACTATTAAATGTTGACAAATTGAGAAATGGAAGCTTATAGCAGGGGAGAAGATAGAAGAATTATCTATAAAATTACAGGGTCTCCTTAGTTTAGGAACAAATCATCTGATATTCATAGTAATCCTATGTTAATAAGAAAGTGGTAAATTTCTTGAAGGAAGACTATGCACAATACAATCCTCAACTTGAACATAAGAGGTGATCAATAATCTCTAACTTATTGAAGATGAGGTGGAATTATGAACAATCTATTCTTCAATATGAGTCAAGGGAATCTCCAATGAACACAAAGATTTACATGAAATGATTAACATTTAAAAAGTTTCAGCGTAAAAAGGAGTAAATTTCAGTTATCTGGAAAATTAATTTCTGTGGAACTTTACAATCATAATAGCTAGCATTTAAGGTTTGCAAAGCACTTTACATTATACTGTCTCATTTGATCCTCCCAACAAACCTATAAAGTAGGTGGTATTTTTTTTTCTATTCTTATTTTACAGGTAAGGAAACTGAACTGGTAGCTGTTAAGCTCAGGGTCACATAACTAGTAAATATATGAGGCAGAAATTGAACTGGAGCATTTTTGATTCCAAATACAGCATGTTACTCATCACCTCACTTCAGTGAATTTACTAATTCTCTGACGATGCCGGGAAAAATGATGCTTTATAATAAAGAAAAGTAATCACATCACATTTCTTTTTAAATTAGTACGTGATTTAGGTTGCCCTTTCCTCTCCACTTTTGGGAATGAATAGGATTTTACTCTACTGGATTCAAGAGCAGAGTTCAAGATGAAAGGCAAGAAGTTTGCAAGAGCATAGTGCCTAGTAGGGGCAAAAAGCCCAGATTCCTCCCATTCAGCTTTGTCATAATTAACTTCTGCTGGTACACTGGATGGTATAAATAACCATCTGACTTGGCATCTTAGCTGTAATGAATTATATATGATTAAAAGAGCAAATGTAGGCTAATATTTGAAGCTAGGAAGAAGCAAATGTAATGAATGAATATGACTAGGGTACTTTTTATATTTATATTTTTGAATTAAATTTATTTTTCAATTAACAAGCATTTATTTTCTCTTCCTCCTGTGCCCCTCTCTTTCATAACCCCTGAATAAGAAAATCAAAACTCTTATGCCACACACCCATAGATAACGTAATGGGGGCTTGCTTTGTACATACCTAGATTGTCCAAAATGGGGGCAATCTGCTTCTCTGGGTTCCCCTATCACATGGTTGGCAATAGCCTCCTTTGATTGGTTATACAGCCAGAAGAAACTATATCTTTCAAACTGCCAGACTGGGACAGTCTTGCTCTCTTCCCCCCCTTCTTTTCTGTTCAGTATCCAGAGAAGGTGAAGGTTAACCTTCAGTGTGGGCACAATGAGCTGAACTAATAAGGTGAAAGGAGGCATACTGTCCTTTCCTCTTGCCTTTATACACTCTGGTTATGAGAAATGGACATGGAACATTTGTCTTGATCTTTTTCATTTGTCTTTTTCAGTTTTTGGACATAGATGGTATTATCCACTGGACCTGGGAGTTCAAGCCATGGTGACAGAGCCAGGATTCTAAGTTGGATATTTTAGTCAGCCAGCCTGGCAGAGAAGTCCTGAGAAGCCAGGTGCCTAGAACTCCATCCCAAAGAGGGCTTTAGACTTGGAACTTAGGGCTCTGCTAAAGCTATTTGCATATTTGTTATTATGCCTTTGAAGTAAATATTTCTTTGGAAAAGCTAAACTGACTATTAAATAGTTCAATGAACCTGGAGCACAGTGACTCTACTTTACTTAGGGGAACACCATTGGTGAGACTTAGAGCCAATTACAAACTCTTTTAAGGGTACCAGAGAACCCTGGCAGAAGGGTGAAATGGAAAATATCTGACCTTCAGGCAGTAGGGGCTAGGGTAGTAAGTGTTAACACAAGCAAAACAAATTTACATGTTGGCCATGTAAAAAAAAAAAATGTGTATCATTTTGCGTGTTTAGCCCATCACTTCTCTGTCAGGAAATGATTAGTATTTTTCTTCAATAATTCTCTGAAATCATGTTTGATTATTGTGCTGAACAGAAAATCTTGTAAACTTTTATTTTTAAAAATAATTTTTTATTGATGCCTTTTGTTTGTTCATCACCTACATTTCCCAGTGCTTAGCACAGTGCCTAACATAGAGTAGGTGCCTGATACATGCTTACTGATTGACTGACTGTATCCTTCCCTCACCTCTTACCCATTTGTAGAGAACCCTTTCCTTACAATAATAAAAAAAAAGTGGAAGCAGAAAAAGAGCCAACACATTGAAAAACTGTAACATCATATGTATTGTTCCACCCTTGTGGTTCCTCCCATTGCGGCAAAGAATGGAGGGGATAAAGGGTAGATTCTTATTGTAAGTCTAATATTTTGTTTGCCTGAACCAGTGTCTTACTTCCTTACTGTAGGGGGAGGGGATAGGTAGGGGGCGGTGTAAGGGTGGGGTAGTGGTGTTTGGTTTAGTAAAGTATGCCTTATATGGTAAAGTTGTGAGTATTGAAAGGTGATTGGTTGGGGCAATTGAATTCTGGGTATAAGTAACCGGATGCGG
>CM053584.1:225407261-225423571 GCA_028627135.1 Pseudochirops cupreus
TCTTTCTGCCAACGGCCTCCTGCCTGGTTCTTCTCCGGAGTGAGGAAGGAGAAGCCGGTGACGACCGAAGCCAGTGATGGGTAAGTTATAGACCGGGGAACTTTCAAGCTCCAATTCTGCGGCGGGACAGCCCGTAGCACCTTACTGCCTTTCAGTGACTGAGTCTGTATTTGCATTTTTAGAATTGTGGTTCTATACTTAGTACTTCAATGGTTTTTGATTTGTTGGTAAAACTTTCTTCATGCTTTACTAGATGGTTACTGGAGTTGTCATAGCCAAAAAATTAATCACACTGTATTCAACATAGTGCCGAGTCTCTCCAAATTTAGCTAAGTTGTTCCTCAGACCAAAGACATCCAGTCCATTACTGGCTCATGCTAGAAGACTCATCAGCTTGATAAGCTCTTGCCAGAACTTGGTACTTGTTGACACAGCCTTTAAGAACCTTAGATTACTACCATACTTTGATGATGCGTGGAGGAAGACATTGGTTACTAGAGATGCTTTGCACTTTTATCAGAGATCCAGGTTCAGTAAACACTTTTGTGTGTTGATGCCAGTGATCAAGGAACGGGGACTTATTTAAATGGACAAATAGCTATTCTTGTTGTGAAACTACTGCAGCAACAATACTCTAATTTATGTACTTGAGAATAGTTTCTCCCTGCTATATCTACTAGCCTCTGCTCAATCTATGACTTTATATTTTGTAAAGTACAATACTACAAATATTAAATATTATTCTTGATTAAAAATGATGGCAAGATGATTGTTTTGAATCTGAAAGATTGTTTGTATACATTTCCTCTTAATATCTCACAAAAAGTCATAATGAATACATGGTTGAAGAAATTCTTTTAGTCTTAAAAAAAGTACTTGAAAAAATAAAATGTTTCTATACTCTCTTATCCATTTGCATTTCTAAACATTCCTCCCCCCACCATGCCAAATATACAAGGCAGACAACTCTGTTCCCCTTCAATCTTTTCTATTTTCCATAGAGCCCACTATCTAAACATTCTATGAAATGGGTACAAGAAGGAACAAAATTAGTTAACATCTATTTCAGGTATCTCATTTCCTTTTTTGACAGATAGATCAGAGAGATGATATAGACGTGATTCACTGAGATTTAAAAAAACAAAAACTGATGAAGTATCTCATGGAATCCTTGTGGACAAGACAGAGAGATGTGTACAGCCACCAGTCACCTTGATGTCCAGGCCAGAGACTTTGTTCTAGAGATCTTAGCTCGTTGAGTTTCGGAGCTCCTGCCTTGGGACCTCTGGGGGCCCAATTGGTAAGTGCCTTGTTTTGCCCAATATTTCATATAAGCTCTAGTAATGCTATACTCTACTCCTTGATCCTCAGAAGTCTTTTCATCAGCCACCTTGCCAAATATTTTTCAATGTGCCCACTTCCTTCAGACCCATTCCCGTTTTTGAAACTATAATAAAATAAGTTCTACCATTGTTCCTAGAGAGTGTGTCAATCTACTTTCTGTGCCTTCACTCCTCTTCCCTTTAACTTTCCAAACCAAAGTACGCCATTCCTGGCCATTGTTCCACTGTATGTGTTGTCTTCTCTATTAGAATGTAAGTTCCTTCAGCTCTGAAAGTCACATGTTGAACTCCTTATATACTTAAAAAGAAAAGAAAGCTCTACATATCAAAATTTTCAGTTCGGTGTATAAGTCCCTCCTTAAACAGTGTATACAGAAATGCTCATTTAATGTATGTCAAGTTCAGAACTAAAAAAGAAAAAACAAAAATGTAAGCTCTTTGAGAACAGAGACTGTCTTCGATTTTGTATTTGTATCTCCATCACTTCTCAGTCACATGATACTTAATAAATAATTCTTTCATTCATTCAGTTGTTCATTCATTATCAGACACAAACAGTCGTCATTAATGGTTTAATGCCAACTTGGAAGGTCTCCAACAGAGTGTTCCAGGCATCTGTCCTTGGCCCATACTGTTTTACGTTTTTGTTGATGACTTAGATTAAGTCATAATTGGCAATGTTATAAAATTTGCATGTCATACAAAGCTGAGTAGGATAAAAAACACAGAGTGAGAGATTCAAAAGGGTCTGGATTGACTAGCACATTAAGACAAAGCTAATGATATGAAATTTCAGAGAGATGAATATAATATTGACATCTAGGTGGTGCAGTAGATAGGCCAGAAGTCATGAAGACCCAGGTTCATATCTGGCCTTAGATGCTTACCAGCTATGTGATTTTGGGTTAGTAACTTAACCTCTATCTGTCTCTATTTTCTTAACTACAAAATGGGGATAATAATAGCACCTACCTCCCAGGGTTGTTGTGAGGACCAAACGAGATAATAGTTGTGTAGCTCTTAGCAGAGTGCCTGACACATAGTAGGTACAATATAAAAGTTCGTTATTATTAATATCTTATGCTAGAGTTCACATAATCAACTTCCCAAGAATAAGATGGGAGAGTCATTACTAGAAAGAAGTCCATGTGATAAAGTCTATGGGGTTAGTGGTCTGTAAGCTTTGTTCTAGACACTTTTTCTTCTCTTCTTTCTCTATATTCTTCTCTTGATGTTCTTACCACCTTCTGTTGGTTCAAAGGTCATTGTTTTCTAGACAACTTCCAGCTATAGATATCCAGCCCTAATTCTCCATTAAGTTCCTGACTCCACTCATTCACTGCCTACTACACATTTTAAATTGCCATGAGTGAAATTTAACAAAAAGGTAAACTGAGGTACATTTCTCTGAGCAAAACGTCATTTTATAATCAGGTCCAGTAATCTGAGAATAAGATGGGTCAACAGTTGCCTCAGTTTCCAGCCAAAAGACATTGAGCAAAAGGGCAGGTCCCTTTTTATATATTTTTGGGGAGTACAGAACAATGGACAGAATAGAATAGGTGTCATGAAGATGAAGGCAACATGATTAATTATATAGCTGAGTTATGGGGAATATTATAAGTAGCTGGAAGTTGGAATTGGGACTAGCAGCAACTCCTCTCCTTCTCTCATGTGATTAAGAAGTTGTTCATTGTCTGAATCCACCTGCAAGATAATGGCCCTAACTTCTTTGGATAACAAACCAGACCTCCTTAAAGGATAGTTTGTTGGTGTAAAGATATTAGACCTGACTCCCTTAGAGCAAGCAGCATCCCCAAGGTTAGCAGAATTCCTTGAGGCAAGAATAGAATAAGGCTTAGAAAGAGAACTGGATTTCTAAACTTAGCCCACCCATCAACTGAATTCTGAACTAAGTTCAGAGATAGAGAACAGTGATTTAGATAGTTATAGGACAAAATCAATTGATTGTAAATAGGATCAATAAAATGATATAGAATCAAATTAATCTTTTCAAATGGAACTTTAATGCCATCAAACAGAAATGGATCACTGTCCTCCTCCCACCTCTTTCTAAGTTCCTTATTTCTATTGAAGCCACTGTTTCCGGTCACCAAGAATCATCCTTGACTCCATCACTACCAACACAGAGATACAATCTACGGCCAAATCTTGTAAATTATGTCTTATCTTCTCTCCACTAACAGAGAAAGCATGCTAGTTTAAATTCTTATCACCTCTCATTGTAGTACTGTAATAGCTTCCTAATTACTTTTCTGCCTCTTGTCCCTTCCATTCTCCACAGAGCTCCAAAAATATTATTAAAGCCCAGGTCTGACTGTGTCACTCGACAAGCTCCAATGACTCCCAATTGCCAGTAGGACAGACTATGAACTCCAGTGGTAGTTAAAACCCTGCATAATCTGACTCCTGATTTACTGAACTTTAACTTTCCTTCATGAACTCTACATTCCAGTCAAACTGGCCTCCTTACTGCTCTTCTTATGCAACATTCCATTTCCTGTCTCCTTTCCATAGCTCCTAAGCTGGAGTCTCCTCCCTCCTCACTTCTGCCAAAAAGGATCCTGAATGTCTTTTAAGGCTTAGAGTAGTGGTTCTCAACCTTCCTAATGTCGTAACCCTTTAATACTTGTATGTGGTCATATCTGCATGTGGGCGGACTGGCCAGGAGATAGATAGAGGAGTGGTGTCTTGGTTCCTAAGACCATTGGAAATATGTGTTTTCCAATGGTCTTAGGTGACCCCTGTGAAAGGGTCATTTGACCCCCAAAGGGGTTGTGACCCACAGGTTGAGAACCGCTGGCTTAGAGCAAAGGCCACCTTCTTCATAAGGTACATCATGCACTCCTAAATTTTTATGCCTTCTCCCATAGAAATTACTTTGTGTTTACTGTATGGTAAATTTTTATGTGGTACTACATACCAATATCATCTCTATCTACCTATATCTGTATTTATATTGTTCTTAATTTTTTTTTCCACAAAAATTTATAATTTTTCTCCCATTAGAATCTAACTCCTTGAGGGCACTTATATCTTCAGCGCTTAGTAGAGTGGTTGGCACATAGTAAATGCTTCGTAAATGCTTCTTGACTGACTAAATAACAGTTCACAGTTATATAATATGTTGTAGTTTACAAAGGTCCTTCCTGATAACAACCCCTTGAGAAAAGCAGTTCAAGTATTAACTCAAACTCAGAAGAGTTTAAGTTGTCGTCAGTCACACAGTTAAGTCAGGGTCAACATGTAAAATGAAGGTCTTCTGGTACCAAGTCCAATGCTTCCATTTACTGTGTCTCTAGAAAAAAAGACTGATTTAGCAAGGTTCTACTAGGTGAAAAAGCTTGGTCAACTTGATAGGATAAGAGTTTTATTTTTACCTTTGGAGACATATCCCTATAGAAGGTATAGATATCTTTAATGACATATCCTGAGTGTGGCTGGATGCTTAAGTTTAAGACAGGAATGGAATGAAATACTCGTAGAACATCTCACAACAAAAGGAGGATTCTTTTTAGCCATAGCAGGGGAAGGATATTTATCAAAGATACCGCAAACGATTCAGCTCAGTGTAACTTTCCTGTCCTAGGGTGTCCAAAGACAGTTCAAGGTCTTTTGTATGAAGTATGTTAGGAAGATAAATCAGTGCCTCAAGATTTTAATCCCCAAACCAATTAAGTGTGGAGGATGATTTCTATGACTTTTAATGAAAAGCTAGACTAGACTCTGCTGGGCACGACCTTAAGATCTTTCTCCTATTATACTACTGAGACCACATTGAGAAGACTGCTGGCATATCATTGATAGGGAATATGCTTGCCTTAGGTACTCAATGATCCAACAATGGAATTGAAGTCAAGGACTTGAGTTTAAAGTCCACCTATGCTAATTACTACTTCAGCAAGTCACTTGGCTGCTCTAAGTTCATTTTTCTCATGTATAAAATAAAGAAGTGAGATTAAATTAGTTGTATCAGCAAAATTAGTGGTGTTTCAAACAGAAATGGGTCCATTAGGGCATAATAAGATATTAATACTATCTATATTCTGTTGAATTTTTATTTATTTTGTTAAATATTTCCTAACTACATTTTAATCTGGTTCGGGCAACACATGAGAGAGTTATGGAGGCCATGTGTTTGACATCTCTGTATTAGATTAACTTTTACCAAGGAGTAACTGGGTCACGGTTATGACAAATCTTTAAAACAGCAATAAGCATTTAGCTTCCAAGGATAGGTAGTCAAGTTTTATGTAGATGTATACATCTTCAAAAATATGAAGATGTTGGCTCCTCTCTTTCCCTTTGTGATTCCAGAACAAACACTTTTCCTGCATCTTTAGTGATTAAGCATGCTCCACTTGCTAGGATAATGTAAGATAGAACTTTGGCTTCAACAAAAAATGCAACTGGGTTATAAAACTGTGCTCTTTAAGATCAGTCTTATTTGCTGAGGTACTACTGTGTGTGATTATTTTCGTTTAAAAATGAGAAAAAGGCAGCACACCAGAATGATCCTACTTTAAAGGAGACAGAAAACAGGCACCTCTGAGATAATGTTAGCAAACAGTAATAAAAGATGAAGGATAGAGAAGGAAAGGGCAGAAAACATACATCCTTCTGTTCCTCCTGATTCAGGATGAAGATGTTCAATAAATAAATAAAATAAAGATCTCTTGTCAAATGAAAGTACAGTATTAAATTCACCCAGAGGTGAAAACATGAAATAAATATGAGTAGCTGGCTGCCAAATCTTACCCATATTGAATCACTCAAAGATTTTCTATAGAGATGATCTAATTCCTGTCAGTCACACTTCATCGGCTCACCTAACTTTTCTTTAATAACGAGCTGGGTAAAGAGCAAACAGAGTTTTCATTTGCATTGAGATGGGAAAATCCAGGAGGAAGAATGGATGTATTTTCAGATTGCCAGCATGCACACCCATGAAAAGGGCAAATGACCACAGGGTGAAGCATTATAGACTGTGTTAAGATGTATAATTCTTAGAAATTAGTGCCATCTCCTGGATTTCAAAGGAATTGCTTTAACTTTGAAACACTAGTAGATAATTTTTTTTTAATCTGTGAGGAAGGAAAGAGCATGTATGACATATAACGATAGTTGGTAGTCAAATAATATTTAAAGTACAAAATATTTTATGTACATTATCGCATATGAGCCTCACAATAATGATTATTATCAACCCCTTTCTACATGTCAAGATGTGCCCAAAATGAATCAAATTGATTGTCTATGAATTGAATGAATTAAATATTTGATCTTGAAGTCTGTGGGACTTAATGTTGTAACATTTGAACTAAATGACATAGTAAAATCAATAAATATGTATTTTCCAGCCATTCATCAACTTTATGCTGCTTCATAGGATTATATAACTCTCTCTCTATATTATATAATATATATATATTATATAATATATATATATATATATATTATATAACTCATAATGAGTTTATTTGGAGGTCAAATACTTTGATTCTCAAGAAAGTCATAGAAGTCCAAAGTGACAGGCTTTGGAAAAGCATTTCCATTGACAGATGTGCTTTTGACTCTATTTATGAGGAAAAAGGAAGTGTGGCACATCAGAGAGAATGCTGCATCTGGAGTCAAAGGAGCAGGTTTCAAAACCTGTTTCTGCTCGTTACCACTTTGATCCTGGACAAGATATTCCATCTCTCTGAACCTCACTATCCACTAGTAAAATGAGTGGTTTGGACCCGATGACCTCATAGGTCCCTTCTGGTTCTAAATCTATCTCACTATGGTTTTTAATACATTAATTGCTCCATGCCAGCAGGTTTATTAGAACCAACTCTCAGAAGTACAGATACTCTGAAGAAAAGTGATGGATTGCCTAATCCAATTTTACAGATAGATTTTCTTAAGCTTATTAGTCCACATTATTTTTTTAATAGTTAGAGATATAAAATGTTCCCTAGCTACTTATATATTTACCACACTCATAAACTTGATATTTCTAGTGTCAGTGAACATCAATATACTGAAAAGTAGGTTATATCAAAAAAAGATAGAGTATCCAGAATGAGTGAAATGATAGTCCTGTTGTCCTTTGTCTTGGTCAGAACTCATCTGGAGTACTGGCTAGTTCTACCTGTCACATTTTAGGAAAAGTATTTATAAGCTGGAGTGAGTGGAGAAGAGGAAAACCAGGATAATGAAGGAGCTGGGAATTATATTTTATATAATCTCCGAAGAAAACAGGAGCATTTAGAGAGGAGAGGGGGAGACAGGGGCAATGTGATAGCTAGAAAAAAAGACTGGATTAGGAGACAAGGCACCTGGGTTCAAATCCCACCCCTGCAATTCAGTTCCTTTTTGAACTTGAGTAAAACCCTCTTTGGGCCTTGGTTTCCTCTTCTGTAAAATGAAAGGCTTGGACTAGATGTCCTCTAAATTCCCTTTCCAGTCTTACTTCTGCCACATATGATTTATGAAGTCTCTTATATTATTTGAAAAGCTGTCATATGGAAGTAGAATTAGACATATAATATTTGGTTCCAGTAGGTAGATCTAGGAAGAATGAGTAGAGATAATAGAGAAATCATATTTAGGACTGAAGTATGGAAAACTTTCTAATAATTACAGTTATTCAAAAGTGAAATAGATTGCCTCAGGAGGTAGAGAGTTCCCTCTTATCAGAGGTTGTTAAGTGATAGATACTTAGCCACTGGCCATGAATGTTCCAGAGGGGATTACTTTTTATATTGTGGGTTGGATTAGATGGCCTTTGAGGTCCCTGACAGCTCTGAGATTTAATAAGCATAGTAGTATTATGGACATATTTTAAACTGTAAACGGTCTAAAATTCTTTCTTATATATACTTCATACAAATCCAACTTGATTTATCATGTCCTATGCCTCAGACATTTGCACAAATTCATTTAATCATTCGACAAGAAGCATTCATTAAGCTTCTCCTATGTATCAGGAGATACAAAGAAAAAATACCTTTGAGCAGCTTACATACTTTGTAATATTGATGTAATCTAGGTTCACAGAGTATAATCAAAATGTAGATACATAACAAGTACTTCTGAACTCACCAGAAAACCTATTTATAGATAATGTTTAATAATAAATAAATAAAAGATGAAATATGCTTCATGTTTCACAGCTAGGTGGCAAAGTGGTTAGGGCATTATACTTGGAGTTAGGAATCCCAGAGTTCAGATTCTATCTGTGACATTAACTAGTTGTATGACCCTGGCCAAGTCACTTAACCTTGCTCTGCCTCAGTTTCCTCATCTGCAAAATAGATATAATAAGAATACCTACCTCTGAGGGTAGTTGTGATGATCAAATGAGGTAATATTTGTAAAGTGCTTTACAAACCTTACAATGCTATTTAATTATGATGATGATAAAAGCTAACATTTATATATAGCACTTACTATGTGCTGGGCACTGTGTGCAGTGTTTTACAATAATTATCTTGTTTAATCTTCACAACAATCCTGGGAGGTTGTTTTATTATTGTTATTATTAGTACTTCCATTTTATAGTTGAGAAAGCTGAATCGGATATATAAAAAATGTATGCGTATGCTCCCATCATCACTGTTGTTGTCATCATTGCCATCTGTAATGGTAATGGTAATTTGAAGATCTTCCCTGCCCCTTAATAAGCCAAAGGGAATCTGAAGACCTTCCCTGCTTTGAAAGTGAACTTAGCCCCCAATAGGCTGAATGTAGTTACATGGAGCCTGTGATAGGAGCAGTTTGCTGAAGGGTGGAGTAGAGCCCACAGGAAGCTAGGAGCCACAGCCAGCTAGACAGTTGGAAAGAGAGCACATTTGTAAGGGAGACATATAGGTTTGTGAGTAAATATTGATTTTGTGTTGGTTTGTGGGAAGGCTAAAGGATGCTGTGGCTCTTTGCGCTGTTATGGCTTATTAACTTCTTTGCTACTATGATGGCATTGGCTTACTGGTTTTGGGATTTGGTTTTCTGGTATCTGAATAAATGTTTTGCTTCTATCTTCTATATGGAGAATCTGTTTTATTTCACAATTGAGTACTATGCAGGTATATTTATTGTGATCATTGGTGCAATGAATATTGCATTGGTGCTACACTATCATCACTATATCATCATCTCAATTAGGCATTTACCTGGGCCATCTTGCCATTTGCTTTTGTATGTTTACTCTATGACTCTCTAACACCCCATCCCCTACACTTTTCACCTCTTGCATAGTAATCAGTGCCATTGCTATGGAAAAAGGTGTGCAGTCAAAGATCCGATGGGTCCACTCATTATTTAAGTGGTTTCATAGACCTTAAAACCTTCTTCCCTGAAAACTATTCCCCTATATGTCATTTCTTTGACTGAAGGAACTTTCTCAATTTTTGTTTTGTATCTTAAGCATTTAACATGGTGCCAGCTCATAGTAAATGCTTAACAAATGATTTTTCACTGATGCTTTCATTCAATGTCAGTTTAATACAAATATATGGATGAAAAATACAGAATTCAATGTGTCTCCTAATGTTTCTAAATATCTGGCTTTTTGATGTTATGGAGATAAAACATGAGATGATGTTTTCACTTTGGGATTTGACACAGCCTATGAAAAGAACAGAAGTGTCACTGAACTGAGATATTAAACTTAGGGAGAATGAGGACAAGAAAAAGAAAATTATTTTGACAGGTGATATTACAAGGAATGGGGAAGAGGTAAACTATGAGTCTTGGGAAAGCATCTGTGTACTGTGTACTGTAAGTTTGGGGAAAACATCTATAGCTTAGAAAAGCAGTCTCTGAGATGGTGAAAACTGAGTTACAAGGTTATGTAAGTAGAGATCCTCATGCTATATTTTTATTCTTGTCTTTACTGGCAAGAAAAAGATGAGATTGACTGATTGTATCTTGAAGGAAACTTCAAAAATCTTCGCAATTTTCTGCCTAAAAAGGCTATTCTAATGAGATTAACTGTAAAGGAAATATTATTCAACTGGAACAAATGTGATCTTTGGCAACCACTGAGGCCTAAAGGTTAACATACTGTAGCCACAAAGTTAGCACATTTTCCCTATTTCTGTTCTGTCCATTCTGATTCTGGTTGATTGTGTACTCCAAATGGGTCTTGAAAAGCTATAAAAATCTAAGCTATACTTTAAGAAACTAAAGTTGCCACTTGCTCAAGCAGTCTTCATTAGTGCACTAATACATTCTTTATACTTTTAGTTTGGCCTCGTATTTTTGACTCATGGTCATTGGACCCTCAATTCTGTTTATGTGTCTCCCAAGAGATCAAGAGAATTCCCCAGTAGGAAGGGTGGTGGATTGCTGCAGTGTGCTACCACTAAATCTAGCACCAATATGCTGAGTGCCTGTGGGGAAACCACCAGGCTGGAGGAGTGGTGAACCAGGGCAGGTCAGAAATGGAGCAGCTCATAGTTTCCATGTTGATCAATAATGGGATCCAATTCATAACCACTGAACTTCTAGTATGGGACGAGATTGGGACACCCATTATATAATAAAAAAAGATGGCAAGTAAAACTGGCCAAATATATATTCAGATGAAATCAGTGCTGGAGGAGACAGGATTTAAAAATCACTCAGGAATTAATCCTCAAGACTTTTCAAAGAAGAGAAGATTCTAAAATAAAGAAAAAAGAACACGGATGGTGCTTTGATCTAAAAAAAGAGGTGAGAATATATATAGACAATTATGGAATCATATGGCTAATTTTGCATCTCTACAAATTCTTTATAAGAATGATTTACGTATATATCAAAAAGTTTCTCTTCAGCAAAAATATGAGATTATATATAAGGTTATAATGAAGATTTTTTTTAAATAGCAGGACACATTTTTACAGTCACATAACTGATAGAAGACTATAGAGGCTATAAGCTTTCATTGCACTTATTTGTTGATTTTAAGGAAGCATTTATCTTGGAAGTATGGAATTGTCAATAAGCTTCTAAGTGTTGATATCAAGTCAAGTGTCAAATGGAAAAGCAATATGGTACAGAGGGGGAGCACTAGATTCAGAATCAGAGAACCTGAATCTGAATCCTGACTTTACCTGTGTGAATATAAGCAAATCATTTAACCTTCTGGGACTTAGTTTCCTTATCTGTAAAATTAGAGGATTAGACTAGATGACCTTCAAAGTTTTTTGCAGTTCTAAAATGATGAAACTAGATGTTCAACAAATGAGGCCACTTAAGATAGCCTACATACAGTCTACATGAAAAAAAGATGCCTTTAGATGGTGGTTTCCTCAAACCTGCTTATTCACAGACGCCTTTGTACTGACTGCATGAAGTCCCAAACACTAAAATGTTTCTCTTCAGTAAAATCCATAGTTAATAGTGGCTGTTGTTACAGAAGCAATCGGCACCATGGCTGGGGCTAGCAGTTCTTGTGGAAGCACTATGGCTCAGAGGGAAACCCCATGTCACTGCAGCTAGGTTGCATTGTGCCATGGTAGTGTGGGCAGGAAAAGGTGAAGGCAGTATTATCCCAGGATATTTAATGAAGATTAATGAGCTGTTACCAGTGCCATTAGATTTAACTGAGCTGGTCTACTTTGGTGACTTTAAGTGGGTTGGATTTTCATGGAAAACTAAGGGAGCCTCCTGGGTTTGTAAAAAGTCAGGTTACATTACCTTAGTTTATCAAAGAGAATCTGCCCTGACATGAGTATGTCTCTGTTTTTCTGCCCTGTTAAGATAATTACTAGGGGCAGGTAAGGGGCACAGTGGACAAAGTGCCAGGCCTGGAGTTAGGAAGACACATTTTTGTAAGTTTAAATCTGGCCTCAGACACCTCCTAGATGTGTCAACCTGGGTAAGAAGCTTAACCCTGTTTGCCTCAGTTTCCTCATTTGTAAAATGAACCAGAGAAGGAAATAGAATCTTTTCTGTTTCTGTTGCTGTATCTTGGCCAAGAAAACCCCTAATGAGGTCATTAAGAGTCAGAAACAACTAAAAAATGATGTAACAACAAGAGAATTACTAAGAAAGTAGCTGAAAGTGGTGGCAAGGAAGGAGCATTTTGGTTTGAGAAGTATATGTGACTTTATGTTCCCAAAGATATCTGGTGTCTTGTGGCTATGCTTGGTACTATCCTCTTATGGCAAGGGTGTCAGTGTTTCAGTAAAGGCTGACACTGGGAAAAGAAGGCCTTTCAGAGATAACTTTGGCTGTCCTATCACTGAAGGTATGTTCTCAGACCCCAGGATAATGATAATGTGAAAACACAAACACTAATCATTCATGCTAGAAAAGAAAAGAGGATATAAAACATATTACCCCAATAAGGATATACAGTCTTTTAAGTTAGCTCATCAATATATGCATCTTGGACAAGTATGATAATTTAAAAAATAAGCAAATCCGGGAACAGGGTAGAGTAGATATTGCTTGACTACATTTGGGAAATGGTGCGGTGCTTTCAAATGATCCCGCAGTGTAACTTGCAAAAAGCTCTTCTCTTTAATATCAATAATTTCCTGGTGATGCCAAATGGCTGTGAGGTCTGATTTTAGATGAATTAAAATAAGATTAATCCAAAGATCAATGAAAGATGCATGATGGATATAAGCAGGCTGCAAAATGTTTTCAACAGTTTCCATTCAAGTGGCACAGAAGATACACTTAGATATTTCCATGTATCTATGATCTCTTTAATGTGAGTACTGCTTCAAATGACCCATGTTACAACTCATCCATGTCTGCCCATGCTATGCAGCTCTTATCAATGTTCTCTCATAAATATGCCACAGAGTGTCTACTCAACAGGTTGGGGGGATTTTTCTAGATCTTCTCTTGACATTGTATAGTTGTTAATTTGTTATCTCTTGTCCTAAGATCAAGACTAGCCCTGCCTTTCCCTTCCCTGCCCTTCCCTTCCCTTCTCTCTCTTTCTTTTGTTTTTCACAGGAATGAATGAATGAAAAATAATTAATTAGGCACTTACTACATGCCAAGCACTATATTAATCACTGGGCTTACAAGAAAGCAAGACAGTGCCTGGTCTGAAGGAACTCATACTCTTTGGGAGAACACAATGCATAAATGATGGCTCTGTTTCAAGGCATATGGAAAGATCCAGAAATTCTAATGGTACAGTGGTAGAGTACATGGTAAAATCTAGGAATCTTTAGGAATCAGAAAAAAAGATACTTGGCAAATGCTTAATAGATGCTTGTGGGATGAATGAATAGGACCAAAAAAGGAGGAGGGATAGGCATACAGTGGGAAGGAGCAAGATTAGGTGGACAGTCCAATGCTAGACTGGTATCCCAATAAATAAAAAACAAAATGAAACCCTGAGATAAAGGCGTATAGTGCTGTGAGTGGACCTTCTATGGAGGATAAATGGAAATTAATGGACCAGATATTTATAGAATGAAAAGGTGCAAAAGTGTTTTGATCTGCATCAGTGGATTTAGTATTCATATTGATGAGAAAAAAATAGATCTTTCAAAAGAAAAAAAAACTCAACACAATCAGGATTTTAGAGATAAGGTAATTTTGCTCAGGGTAGCTAAGTGGGGGCAGTATATAAAATGCTGGGCTTGGAGTTAGGAAGACTCATCTTCTTGAGTTCAAATGTGACCTCAAACACATGCTGTGTGAGCCTAGACAAGTCACTTAATCCTGTTTGCCTCAGTTTCCTCATCTGTAAAATGAGCTGGATGAAGAAATGGCAAAAAGGGAAATTAAAGCTCAGAGATTTAAAAAGATTTGCCTAAAGCCACACAACTAGTGGGAGAGTCAGGATTAGAATCCACATTTCTCGCTGTAGCTTCAGTGATATTTGCTAATATATGAACCTGTCATATAATATGATTATTTTTATGACACTGGACAAGTGATTTACACTCTTCATGTATTTCTTTAACAGATGAAAATGGAAAGGGTTACTAATTAACTAACTCCTACCAGTGATATTTTTCTTGATGTAGCAATTCAGTAACATGTACACTGAATATTAGCCATCCAGTTAAGGTAATGTGGTATGCCCACTGATTGCTTCTAATAACACTTTGCACGGTAAAGTGAGGGTAATTATATCTATCCATGTATCTATAGCAAGAAGTAGTTGGGAAACAAAACAGAATGAAGTGGCTTTTGAGAAGGTAGTGATTTTTTTTTTTCTGAAAGGAACAAAGCGACAAGTTAGAAGTGAAGATCATCCTGGCCCAAAGTGACATGGCATGGCATAGTGGACAGAGATCTTGGAATGAGAAGACAAGGGTTCAGTCCCACAGATTTACCACCCATATAACCCTAGGTAAGTCACCTACCCTTTCTCAGCCTCAATTAGTGGAAATAATGGTAGCATCTACTTCAGCTTCAGATTAGACAACATATGTAAAGTTTTTTGCAAAATTTAAGGTACGATATAAAGAGAGATTTTTAGCTGTTCTATCAATGCTGTCTTGTCATCTGGCACTTGGGCAATTTCATGTCAATATAGTAAATTCTTTGCAGAATTTGCAAGGGAGAGTCTTCATAATTGGGAAGGGAATCTCATTTTATTTGCTCACCATTAAAATTCTGACATAATCCAAGTACATTTATTAGATCAGACTCTGCCATGTTACATGGAGCATTACCTACAATTATGCAAGGCACTTCAAAGAATATGATTTAGGTCACTAGATACAAAACTTGTAAATTACTGTCACAATAAGTCAAATGCTATCTTAGTTTCCTTACCCTTAAAACACTTATCTAGGTTCCCCATTTGTAATTAGGAAAAAACTTAATCTCTGGACAAGTAACTAATCCCATTGATTTATACTTTGCAGTTGTTATTTGTCTATCAGAATTGAGGAATTTTCTTTAAAAAACAGCAATTAACTAAAACTCGTTTTAGTGGATTTTTAGGATACTTTATTATGTTCTTTTATGATCCCTGACTACGAGTATTACTCTGATGTGTAAAGGTCACCCTGAATTGCCCTGGCAGGCCCTACCAAGAAGAAAAGTCTCAGAATTCTGGCCCAGAGGTTTGTTATTCAAAGGTCTAAGTGTACAGAACCTCAGCACCAGAGGTGAGTGATTTTTTTTTTTTGGTGGGGAAAGGGGATTGAGAAGAACTCATGAAAGTCAAATTTATAAAAATACAAGTGATTCCCCAGTTGACAAATGATCAAAGGATATGAACAAGCAGTTTTCAGAGGAAGAAAATGAAGCTATTTATAGTCCTATGAAAACATGTTCTAAATCACTATTGATTAGACAAATGCAAAACAAAACAACTCTTAGGTACCACATCATACCTATCAGATTGGCCAACATGAAAAACAGGAAAATGATAAATGTTGGAGAAGATGTGGGAATACTGGGACACTGACTCATTGTTGGTGGAGTTGTGAACTTATCTAACCATTCTGGAAAGCAAGTCGGAACTATGCCCAAAGGCCAAACTATGCATACCCTGTGACTCAGATATACGACTTATAGGGTTATATCCCAAAGAGATAATAAAGATGGGAAAAGGAGACACATGTACAAAAATATTTATAGCAGCTTTTTTTGTGGTGGCCAAGAACTAGAAATTGAGGGGATGCCCTTCAGTTGGGGAATGGCTGAATAAGTTATGGTACGTGAATGTAATGGAGTACTATTGTGCTACAAGAAATGATGAACAGGCAGACTTCAGAAAAATCTGGAAAGACTCACATGAACTGATGCTCAGTGAAGTGAGTAGAACCAAGAGAACACTGTATATGGTAACAGCCACACCGTGTGATGACTGACTTTGGTCAACTTAGCTCTTCTCAGCAATGCAAAAACAATTCCAAAAGACTCATGATAGAAAATGCTATCCATATTCAGAGAAAGAAATATGTAGTCTGAATTCAGATCAAAGCATACTATTTGCTTTCTTTTTTGTTTTTTTTCTTTCTCATGATTCCTCACATTTGTTTT
>CM053584.1:225423671-225580556 GCA_028627135.1 Pseudochirops cupreus
ATATATATATATATATATATATATATATATATATATATATATATATATATATATATATATATATATGTAAATGAAACAACTCATGAAGCCTTTATGCTAAATTGAGGATGAGATGCATCCTACAAGGGAGGAGGAAGTACCCAAATCAACAAAAGCATGGATCTTTTGATTACTGAGTATAATAGAATTGTCTATATAAACTCCAGAAGACCATAGATCTAGACCTCTAAAGGATCTCAGAGGCCATATGATACCATCTTCTAATTTTACAGATGAGGAAACTGAGGCCCCAGGAAGTTAAATGACTTGTCCAAGGTCACATAGGTGGTATTAGAGGCAGGATTTGAATATAGTTATTTTGACTCTAGAGTCAGTTCCCTTTCCTCTGAATCATGATAATTAACTTATTCATGGTCATACAACCAATACATGTCAAGAGTAGGATTTTTAGTTGAGACCTTCCTAGCTCTAAATCTTTCTCCCTATCTACTCTTTACTCCCTATCTACATTATTTCTCAATTGATACTGTGATCTTACTTCAGTTGTTGGCAACTACATGGCACAGTGCATAGAACCCTGGGCTTGGAATCAGGAAGACATCTTTATGAGTTCAGATACTTACAAGCTGTGTGTCCCTAGATAAGTCACTTACCTCTGCCTCTGTTCCTCATCTATAGAATGAGCTGGAGAAGTAAATGTCAAACCATTCTGGAATTTTTAGCAAAAACAAAACAAAACAAAACACAACCCACCCAAAATGGGGGCCTGGAAAGTCAGACATGATTGAAATGACTGAAAAACATCTCACCAGTGATTTTAAGAATGCATTTTTCTCATTTGGTGGTCATGTTTAGTTTTTGTTTTTAAATGCCATATATTGAACACATAATTGTTCAATAATTAGATAGAACAAATTAATCAAACAAAGATTTATTAAGCATCCCACTATGTGTCAAAGACTGTGCCAAGTGTTAGGGATATGAAAACAATAGTGAACTACTCCCTGCCCTATTACATTGTAATAGAGGAGACAACACAGACAGATATAAGTAAACACAGATTATATGCAAAATGAATGTAAGATTATTTTGAGAGGGAGGGCACTAGCAGCTGGGGGATGAGATCAAGGTTAAATCAGTAAATCAACAAGCATTTATTAAACACCTACTTTGTGTTAGATACTGTGCTAAGTACTGGGGGGGAAAGGTTGAGAAGGGGGGCAGAAACTGAGTTTTGAAAGACAGCAGGCATTTCAAGAAGTTGAGGAGAGAAGGAAAAGGATTCCAGGTATGGGCAACAGCCAATGCAAAAGCAGAAAGATGAGAGATAGTAAGGAGAGGGAGGAAAAGATATGAACTCTGAATCCATAGAATAAACTTACTAATGGAGGAGGAAGTACCCAAACCAACAAAAGCATGGATCTTTTGATTATTGAGTACTATAGAATTGCCAATATAAACTCCTCAAGACCATAGATCTAGACTTCTGAAGGATCTCAGAGGCTACTCTTTGTGGTCCAAATTCAGTTTACTTAATTTTGTCTACTTCAGTTTCATCAACTAGAAAATGGGGGACAGCAATTCCCATTTTCCTCTGTTAATGTGGGGTTGTAAACCAACTATTGTTTGAGTTTGCTTAAAAGATATTCATTTTTTGAATATTTTTTAAATTTTTAACTTTAATTAATTAAATTATATATACATAAATTAAATTAAAAAATTAAAATTTGATTTAATTCACTGAATGCAGATGTTAAGGGAACAAAGAGTTGACTCAGCTATAGCATCATCTTCATATCACTCTAGAGTATGGAGAGATGAAAAGAAAAAGGGCAGTTTGTTATTCTGCCTTCCATATCCAAGAATGCTTTGTGTAACATTTCTTACAGTTTTTAGTAAGTTGTGTATCTTGGGGATAGAATAGTTTCTAAGTTTGATCTTAGAACTGCTGCTGTACTGGAAATAGGCTTAGTCTAGCAGATTCTTTCTATCAGCTTCTATTTAGACTTCACTTAGTATACCCATTAATTAAGAGACTTTTGTGCATTACATAGATGTTATGAAGTCACTAAGTAACCCAAAATGGGTTTCAGTACTAGAAGGAACACTTCAGGCCATCAGTTTGCAAGCTAAGAAGTTGTATCACTCTCTTGCCTGGTAATGGGAATATGGTTGTCCAAACTTTCCACTCTTTAACTTCAGTGATTTCTGATAAGTTCAGTAGCTTAAAATTCAGGCTTACTTAAAAAGTAATCATGCTCATTCTTCTTGAGAGGTCCCACACTTAAAGACCCATTCATAATCCAAAGATGGAGTGTGTTGCAGTGAAAAGAAGACTAGACTTGGAGCCAGAAATCCTGGGTTCAAATACAGAACCTACCAGTAAACTGTTACATGACTGAAACCTTGGGCAGGGCTTTCTGAACCTCAGTTTCCACATCTGTACACTAGAGAAAGGAATACTTGTACTACCATCTTCACCATGTTGTATAAATTTTTAAAAAATTAATAAAAGATTTTGTCAATATTAAACCGATAGGTAAAATATCAGATATAAAATTGAGGGAAGAAACAGAAAATGATATGAATTAGGGAATAAAGTAAGTTCTTACTATGTGCAAAACCTAAAATTATATACAAATCAATTTATATTTATAAAAATATGAAAATACTACACAGATGGTTTTTTTTTAAAAACCCCAAATACATTAAAAAATGTAGTAGATCCTGTTTGGGCAGATGTTAAATTGATATTAAAATAGATCATTGGGAAAAAACCAAAATCACCAAGGGTCAAAAAATGGAAGTCTGAGCACAATTTAAAACGTTCTCTTTGTTGTGAATCACATTTCTACTTTACATCTTTGAATGCTTGCATTTGGCTGCTTGAAGAAATGCCTCTTTGGAGGTTGTTGTCAACAAGGTGCTCAAGCTGAACTGGGAAGGTGACAGTCTCAGAACCACAGGGGAGCGACAAACATTCACCCAAATTATAAATTTTCTTCCTATGCAGTTGGGTGTCCACTGATCTGTAGCTGTGCTGGCATCCAAGAATCCCACGGAGGTATGAGGTGTGGGCATGCAAAGCTAGTTAAAAATAAGCACCAGGCTTCTTGTTGACTAACCAGGATTTACTTCAACCAGCAGGATTACATTTTGAGCTTGATTGAATCCTGGCCTAAATTCCACAGATTCCTTCTGTGGTTTAGTGGATGGAGTTTGATCACACTTACCCGTCTCACAAGATCATAGACTTTATAGCTGGAAGGGACCATGAACATAATCTAGTCTGCACCTTTCATTTTTAGAAGAGGAAATTGAGACCCAGAGGTTCAAGTGATTTAAGTTCATATAGTTAGTAAGTAGCAGAGCTGGGATTTTAACCCCAGGTCTTCTCTAAATCTAGTGCTCCATTAAGCTAGATGACCAACCTTCGCTTTTGTGTTAATTACCAACATTGGTTTGATTCTGACTTCAGATGATCATGTTCCACCTTCTCCTTAATGACCCCAAAATCCCTTGTGATATTGGCTTATAACTTTCAATTTTTGGAGGGGGGAAGGCAAGGCAATTGGGGTTAAGTGACTTGCCCAAGGTCACACAGTCAACTCCAGGGCTGGTGCTCTGTTCATTGTGCCACCTAGCTACCTCATAATTTTTTTTTTTCAAAGCCAGGGGCTATGAAATGAACAAATAGAAGCTGTTAGTGTTTCACTTAAAGTTTTATGAAGTCAGTATAATATATGGGAAAAATTCTGTTTACTTAATTACTTAAATCATCAGTGGGAATACCTTATCCATGTTGATAGAAATTCCTTTTCATGCTATATAATTGCTCTTCTACAAATCTTGCATAGAAGAATCACACAAGATATAGAAACACTTTCTCTAGTAACTAACTCCACCTAAGTTTTCCATATATTAACATTCATTCTTACTATATGAGCCAATTTTCTGATCTAAGATGGCCTTGATAATATCTTTGATGTCATTTCTCACATGCAGGTCAACTTTGATAATATGTTATAGCCCATTTTTCAGTTTTTTGGTAACAGGTAATTTTAACTTTTCTTATCACATTCGCAAATAATCACTGGGGGAATATTGGTATTAAAGACATGGAATTTTGTAGTTCTCCTCAGTGTGAGATCAACAAAAAGATGGGGAATATTCCAAAATGTAATTCAAACAGATTTCCTTCTATTCAACTCTGGCTCCAGCCTATTGCCCACGACAGTGCCTACTCAAGATACTTATTTGTCTGTTTATCTATCTATCCATCCATCCATCTATCTATCCATGCATATGCTCATAAAGTAACAACGATGGGTCCATCAAGATGCATATCATAGCTTAATAATATACATTTTCAGTGACTTTATTTTTCCAAAGTGGATAAAAGATCAACTTTAAAAAAAAATGACAGTTACTTTCATTGAGAAGGCTATGTAGTATTATTCTTTGGCTTAATGCAATTAGTAAAATGTCATCTGCAATTTGGGGAGCATTGAAGAACTTCAGCATTTTTATCCTTTTTTTTTGGTTAGGATTCTATGAATAACAGCTTCCATGACACTGGCAAACATTTTACATAAACACATGGTTTTCTGTTTTATACTCTGTGTGGTATCAAAACACAGCAGATGGTAGAGCAAAGTTAGGTCTATAGTCATAAGTCAGAGCCTTTTGTAGTGTTAGTGAGTGTGTATGTGTGTGTATGTGTGTAAAAGATACATTGAGGTAGGCCTATATGAGTACATAGTGTTCTATTCAGTTAGATGTTTTTATAGAATCAATAAACATTAGATCAGGATCTTATATTTTCAATACCTCTTAGTCTATTGTGTGACCAGAAAGATGCAGTCTACTTTTCTTTTCCCCAATTCTTTGCCACCACAAAAAGTGCTGCTATAAATATTTTTACTGCATATGGAGCCTTTCTTTTTATTACTGACTTCCTCTGGGTTTTTTATTTCTTGATCCTGAACTACATTTTCTAACATAATATTTTTCCTACACCCTTGTAATCACTTTCACATTGAAGTGACCAAGTACCGAGGGATATGTTGTCTCTTTTTTGGAACATCTCATTAAATTCTTCATAGAATTTTTCTACTGGGTGTCGGCATTTATCTTCAAGGCTACTGGTTTCCTTACACTTACAGTGAGCATTGCAAGGCAAGATAATTAAGTGTTTCATGTAATGATTTTTCTTGTCTTTGGATTAAAGATGAAACTGATACATCACATTTAATCATTTCTTCGAAGAGAGAAGCTTCAATCCAACCTTATAGTTAGCTGTAACTTCCTTTTTGTAGTTCATTTTTAGAGAGAATGCCAATAAGGATTTCATTCAATTCCTCTAACAGGGAATCAGTTCTATGGTAATCAATATAGTTCTAGAGTTGAAAGGGAACTTAGATCTCAATCAATCTCTTTAATTCTTTCAGATGAAGAAATCAAGGCCCAGGGAAGTGAAGTGGACTAACCGAGGTAACACAGTAGTAAGTGAGAGTGGAGATTCAGACTCAAATCTAGCCAATAATTATGTATCTAAGAGTGCTGGTAATTCATTTAATGCCTGAAAAGGTTCTAAGAACTATGCTATTTTTATTGCTTTCTAATGTCTTTTCTAGTCATTGTCACTGCAGAATCAGGCTGTCTACACAAGGATGCAGGGCCATTTGGTATGCATTTTGGCTCATATGATTCATGATTTTGTATTCAGCTGCCATTGATGATCCTTAGCTGGGACAGTCCTTAGAAAGCAGACATCAATTGTTACTGAGTCCTGATGTGAAGCCTTCCCAGATTGGTAGAAACTGCCAAAGTTCATGCTACACTGACAAAGTTTTTGAGAATTGTAATAAGGCATCAGAGTAGTTATGATAACCATATATAATTGAATTGACTGGTCAAAATAGTGGAGCTGATGTAAAACAATTTCTAGGTCCCTACTTCATGTAATATCCAAGTAGAGTTAGAGGATCTATATATAATTTAAAAAATAATTGGCACTTTCAAATTCCTTTATTGTTTTCATGTTTGCTTGCTCCCTATATACTATTTCTCCCCACTTAATAGTATTTTTAAAATTACATGTAAAGTTTCAATATTCACTTTTATAAAATTTTGAGTTCCAGTTTTTTCTATCCTTCCTTCCTCCCCAAGACAGCATGCAATCTAATATGAGTTATTCATGTACAGTCATATTAATCATATTTTTACATTAATCAGATTGTAAAAGAAGAATCAGAACAAGAGGGAAAAAACACAAGAAAGAAGAAACAAAAAATATGAAAATAGTATGCTTTGATTTGTATTCAGACTCCATAGTTGTTTCTCTGGTGGTGGATAGCATTTTTCTACCATCAGTCTTTTGGAATTGTCTTGGATCTTTGCATTGCTGAGAAGAGCTAAGTCTGTCGTAGTTGATCATGGCACAATGTTGCACTTACTGTATACAATGTTCTCCTGGTTCCGCTCACTTTTCTCAGTATCAATTCACATAAGTTTTTCCAGGTTTTTCTGAAATCTGCCTGCTCATTATTTCTTATAGCACAATACTACTTTCATTATGCTCATATACCACAACTTGTATAGCCATTCCCCAATTGATAGGTATCCCCTCAATTTTCAAAGACCAAGTTCCTTCATTGCATCCTGAACCATCTCCAGTTTTCTTGATTCATATCTGGTCACTGGACCCAGATGGCTCTGGAGGAGAAGGTGAGACTGGTGACTTTGCACAGCCCTCCCTCATTTAAATCCAATTCATTTGCATGTCATGGCACCCCCTCCCTGATGTTGTGGTCCTCTTCAGAATGAAGAACAAATAGCAACCTCTGTGAGTAGAGAAAGAGGTGGCCACTAGGGATCAAGCTTCCAGTTGGGCAACATGACTTCCTTCTGGATTGCTTGCTTGCTTCCTTCTTTCCTTTCTTTCTTCCTTTCCTTTCTTCTATTTTTCTTTCTTTTTTCCCTTCCTCCCTTCCTTCCCTTCCTCCCTCCCTCCCTTCTTTCCTTCTTTCCTTCGTTCCTTCCTTCCTTCCTTCCTTCCTTCCTTCCTTCCTTCCTTCCTTCTTTCCATCCTTCTTTCTTTCCTTCCTTCCTTTCTCTTTCTTTCTTCTCTCTCCACATATGGTATCACATCCTTACCTGATAGTACTCTGCCCAAAGGGAATGTAAATATTAATCTCTGGAACTTTTTTTTTCTTTTCTTTTTTCTCTTAAAGGCCAGCCTTAACCCAAAATCATTCCGGACCCAGACCAAATCCTACTTTGTCACTGAGCACTGATTGATTCAGCATGAATGTAAATAACGATTACTTCTGTTTTGACCAGAAACCCTGAGGATCTTTCCCTCCAAGATCTAATTTTTTTTAAAAAGAGGCCGTTCTTTGCTTCATTTTTTTATAACCTTAATCATGAAGTCAAACGGAAACCTGTTAAAGACCTCAGTTTGAAAAGGCCAAGGTTCCCAACTGTGTCTTGGCCCCTCTCCAGTTGTCCTGATCCATATCTGGCCACTGGACCCAGATGGCTCCGGAAGAGAAAGTGAGGCTGGTAACTTTGCACAGCCCCTCCCTCACTTAAATAAAATTTACAGGCATGTCATGGCATCACCTCTTGCTATCATGGTCCTCTTCGAGAACAAAGGACAAACAACAGCCGTAACCACAAAAAGCTGCAATAAATATTTTTGTACATGAGGGCCCTTTTCTTCTTTTTTTATGATCTCTTTGGGATACAAACCTAGTAGTGCTATTGACAGATTAAAGGGTATGCACAGTTTTATAGCTCTTTGGGCACAGTTCCAAATTGCTCTCCAGAATGTTTGGATCAGTTCCCAAAACCACCAACAATGTATTAGTGTTCTAATTTTCCCACATCTCCAACATTTATCATTTTCCTTTTTTTTTTCATGTTAACTAATCTGATAGGTATGATGCGGTACTTCAGAGTTGTTTTAATTTGTATTTCTCTAATCAATAATGATTTAGAGCGTTTTTTCATATAGCTATAGATAGCTTTAGATTCATCTGAAAATGCCTGTTCATATCTTTTGACCATTTATCAAATGGAGAATGTCTTGTATTCTTATAAATTTGACTCAGTTCTCTATATATTTCAGAAATGAGGCCTTCGTCAGAAGCACTGGCTATAAAAATTGTTTCTCAGCTTTCTGCTTCCCTTCTAATCTTAGTTGCATTCCCTTTGCTTGTACAAAAACTTCTTAATTGAATGTTATCAAAATTATCCATTTTGCATTTCATAATGTTCTCTGTCTCTTGTTTGGTCATAAATTCTTCCCTTCTCCACAGATCTGGCAGGTAGATTATTTCTTCCTCTCCTAATTTGCTTATGGTTTCACTCTTCATGCCTAAATCATGTACCTTATTGTGGCATATGATGTGAGATGTTGGTCTATGCCTTGTTTCTTCTATACTATTTTCTAGTTTTCCCAGCAGTTTTTGTCAAATACTGAGTTCTTATCCCAGAAGCTGGAGTCTTTGGGTTATCAAACAGTAGATTAATATAGTCATTGACTACTGTGTCTTGTGTACCTAACCTATTCCACTGATCACCCATTATATTTCTTAGCCAGTACCAAATAGTTTTGATGTTTGTTGCTTTATAATATAGTTTTAGATCTGGTATGACTGGGCCACCTTCCTTAGCGATTTTAAAAATTAATTCCCTTGATATTCTTAATTATTTATTCTTCCAGATGAATTTTATTATTTTTCTAGCTGTATAAAATAATTTTTTGGTAGTTTGATTGGTATGGTTGTGAATAAGAAAATTAATTTAGGTAGAATTGTCATTTTTTTAATATTAACGTGGCCTACCCATGAGCAATTGATATTTTTCCAGGTGTTTAGATCTGACTTTATTTGTGTAAAAAGTGTTTTATAATTGTATTGATATAGCTCCTAGGTTTTTTTTTTTGGCAGGTAGACCCCCAAATATTTTATATTATTTATAGTTATTTTAAATGGAATTTCACTTTCTATCTCTTGCTGCTGGGCTTTGTTGGTAATATATAGAAATGCTGATGATTTATGTGTGTTTATTTTATATCCTGCAACTGTGCTAAATTTGTTAATTATTTCAAGCAGTTTTTTTAGTTGATTTTCTAGGATTCAGTAAATATACCACCATATCATCTGCAAAGAGTGATAGTTTTGTTTCCTCATTTCCTATTCTAATTTCTTTTTTTTTCCTTTCTCTTATTGCTATAGCAAGTATTTCTAGTCTTATGTTGAATAATGGTGGTGATAATGGGTTTCCTTGCTTCAACCCGGATTTTATTGGGAAGGCTACTAGCTTATCCTCATTACAGATAATGTTTGCTGATAGTTTTAGGTAGATACTACTTATCATTTTAAGGAAGGATCCTTTTTTTCCCCTATGTTCTCTAGTGTTTTTAATAGGAATGGGGACTGTATTTTGTCAAAAGTTTTTTCTGCTTTTATTGAGATAATCAAATTAGTTCTCTTAATTTTGTTATTGATACCATCAGTTATACTGATAGTTTTCCTAATAATGAGCCAGCCCTGTATTCCTGGTATAAATCCCACCTGGTCATAGCGTGTTACCTTGGCAACAAGTTGTTGTAATCTCTTTGCTGATGTTTTATTTAAATTTTTGGCATCAATACTCCTTACTTAAATTGGTCTATAATTTTCTTTCACTGTTTTGGCTCCTCCTAGATTAGGTATTAGCACTATATTTCTGTCATAAAAAACATTTGGTAGGACTCCATCTATTTTTCCAAATAGTTTATATAGCATCGGAATTAATTGTTCTTTAAATGGTAGAATTCACTTGTAAATTCATCTGACCTTGGAGATTTTTTCTTAGGGGATTCATTGATGGCTTGTTCAATTTCTTTTTCTAAAATGGGGTTAAATATTTTATTTCTTCTTCTTTTAATCTGAGCAATTTATGTTTTTCGTAAATATTCATTCATTTCAGTTAGATTGACAGATTTATTGGCATACAGTTGGGCAAGATAGGTCTTAATTATTGCTTTAATTTCCTCTTTGTTGGTGGTGAATTTACCCTTTTCATTTCTGATACTGGTAATTGTGTTTTCTTCCTTTTTTAAATCAAATTAATCAAAGGTTTATTATCCATTTTATTATTTTTTTAAATAAAACCAACTTTTAGTTTTATTTATTAGTTCAATAGTTTTCTTACTTTGAATTTTTTTAATCTCTCCTTTGATTTTCAGAATCTCTAATTTGGTGTTTAATTGGGGATTTTTAATTTCTTCCTTTTATGATTTTTTTAGTTGTTTGCCAAATTCATTGATCCGTTCTTTCTCTATTTTATTCATGTAATCATTTAGAGACATAAAATTTCTCCTAAGCGTTGCTTTGGCCTCACGCCATAAATTTTGGTATCTTGTCCCATTATTGTCACCCTTTGATGAAATTACTTACTGTTTCTATGATTTGTTGTTTGATCCATTCATTCTTTAGGATTAGATTATTTAGTTTCCAGTTTTTAAAATCTCTCTTTCCATGGACCTTTACTGAATGTAATTTTTAGTGCATCATGATCCGAAAAGGATACATTTAATATTTCTGACTTTTTGCATTTGATTGTGAGGTTTTCATGTCCTAAAACATGCTCAATTTTTGTGTAGGTGTGAGGATCTATAATTCTTTAAAATTAATTGTCCAGTCACAACTGACTGTAATGGAATGGTAATTTGAAGATCTTCCCTGCCCCTTGATAGGCCTAAGAGAATTTGAAGGCTTTCCCTGCTTTGAAAATAAACTGCCCCCTAGTAGGCCAAATGTAGTCACATGGAGCCTGTTGTGGGAGGAGTTTGCTGAAGTGTGGAGCAGAGTCCACAGGAAGCTGGAAGTCAGAGCCAGATACACTGTGGGAGAGAGAGGATGCTCAGGCAAGGAGTCAGTTAGGCTTGTGAGTAAAATATTGGTACAATATTGATTTGTGGGAAGGCTAAAGGATGGTGTGGCTCTCCACTACATTGTGGTGCATTAAGTTTTATCTTGCTATGATGGATTCGGTTTCCTGGTGTTGGGATTTGTTTTCCTGGAGTCTGAATAAATGTTTTGCTTCTGTTTTGTATATGGGGAGCCTGTTATATTTTGCAATCAATCACCATGCAGGTCTATTTATAGTGATCGTGGACACTGTTATATTGCATTGTTGCTACACTGATCAAGTGGTTCTTTCTTTTCCTCATCTTTTCCTTCTATTATACTATTCTACAATGAGTAGTCTTAGATGTTATCTGAGGGCACTCAGAGATTAAATGACTTGCCCAGGATCATAGCAGCCACTATGTGTCTGATGTGTGACCAGACCTTCCAGACTCAAAGACCAGCTCTCTATTTACTTTGTCACACTGCCTCTCAGCATAGCAGAATGAAATGGGTTAACTAATTTCCAACATACTCATGAGAGGCTCATGAACAATATGCATATAGTTAATTCTAAAGTATTAAAATATACTTTTACTTGCTAATTTTTTTATAGCCTGGAGAAAACAGATATTGATACTTATTTTGGAGTATGTGATAATGAATATATTTACATGCCCAAGCTTGTTTTCAGATATATGAGTACATTCTTTAATTTCTAAACCCTTAATTTCAGGAATGAATGGAAAGCTATATTTACTGGAAAAGTCCAAACTGAAGTTAGTAATCCTTCTCACACACTGCACTTAGTATACCCAAGGACTCTCAAATCCATTACCTTAGGCATTCTTGTTCAAGTCTCATATTTGGCATTTTGAATCAATGAACCTATAATTCTGTAACAGGGTACTATTTTTTAACTTCCTTTTGTGGTCAGATTTTTATGCTTATGATTTGCAGTACCAACAAAATTTCTGGATGAAACTAGAATCTAAAAATTTATGACTGCCACTTGCTTTTGACTTATAATCTATTTTTGAGACAAGACACATTGGTAGGCTCAGCATAGTTTTGAACACATAGTAGGCAGGTGCTAAACTTGTAGTTGGTTGATCTTTTTTTTGAGCCAATTAGGATTAAGTGACTTGCCCAAGGTCACACAACTAGTAAATGTCAAGTGACTTGCCCAGGGTCAACAGCTAGTAAGGGTCACATGTCTGAGGCTGGATTTGAACTCAGGTCCTCCTGACTCCAGGCAAGTAATCTATGCACTGCACCACCTAGCTGCCCCACTTGATTTATCTTAAAGAGTCTTCTTCCTCCTCCCCTCCACCAGGTTTGCAAATGAAATAGGGGCCTGGAAATTTGTTTTAATCAGGTCTATTATCCTGGTAAACCACTTTTCTAGAGAGTGGGGTCAGCTCAGAAACCTGAAAAGTTAAGTAGGCTAATGACAAACTTGGTGTAAAGATATGATACAGAAGTGATGGAGAACTTCAATTATCTGAAAAACTGTTGGAGCTCTTTTTCTGCCAAAGGTAGAGCAGAAAAATAAATTCTTAGTTTACTTTAATTATAATTTCTTTCATTAAAAGGATGAGGAATCAATGAAAGGAATTGTTCTCTTGAGCCTGATTTCTGACCAATGAGAAAAAATAAACCTGATTCCTGAAGTAGAAATGATAGGGATCTTAGAGAAAGATGATCTTTCCATGTTCAGATTCATAATAGAGGAGGGGATAACTGAGCATAGCATGATATATGCCTTCGTTTTTATGAGAGCATATTTCAAAGGGTTCAGAGGTGGGAGACACAGGAGCCCATGTCCTAAAATTCTACAGTTGGAATTTGATGTAAGAAGAATGAATGAAATTCTGAGGATGCAAACAGAAAAGATTTAGAGAGTGAAAAGAGAGAGCTGTCCAAAGAGACTGACATGGATGTACAAGGGACTTAGTGACCAGCTTAGATTTAAAAAGGAATGTATAGAAAATAGAGATAAGGACAGGTAACGGAGGATTAATACAAAAGAGAGTTACAATCTTATAAGAATAGTGTCAGAAGCAGCACTATAGCTCGCAAAGAGCTATGCCTGACAAGGAACATGAAGGAAAACAAAAAAGGGCTTTAAAAGTATGTTACAGGCGTGAGGAAGATAAAAGAAAGAATAGGACTATTGCTCAGGCCAGATAGGATGATAACATATGACAAAGAGAAACTACTTAACTCTTACTTTGGCTTTGTTTTCTTTGTCAAGAAGAATGACCTTTGGACAGGGAAGGAAAGAACAAAATTGGTTATCACAGGGTTGAAACCCAAGACAAAGGAGGAGATCTTAAAAGAACACCTAGCTTTTCTCAGTCAGTAAAAACTCATTCCCACATAGCAAAAGGTAGGGCAAGATGACCAGGACTTGTCTGTAAAACGAGAGAAATTTAAAGAATACAACAATTTAAAATAAAAAGATTGTAAAATTTAAAAATTGGTTGCACTTATATTTTGACAGCATTTTCACTCTTTTAGCAACATAAAAATTAGTCAGCAAGACTAATTTTGGGGAAAGTTTCAACTGGAAAGTTACCAGATGGCATATGTACTCCTCTATCCCTACCAGGGGCCTTCAGATTCAGGCAAGATCATCCCCTACTTGACCTTTTGCTGCTGTTCTTCCCTAAATAGTGAAATCACCAATATTGGTCTCAAGGTGACCGGTAGAGGCCAGTGTCAGGACCTCCCCTCTTATAAGGTTGTTTTGAGGACATGTTTGGTGTGGTTTGCCTCAGGTGGCAAATGTTACGACTTTTTCAAGTTGCCTCATCTTCCTTAGTTCCTAGACAGAGTATTGAATGCAACGGCAGTAATGATTACTGAGCCACTGCTGGTGATTTCTAAGACATTTTGAAGAATGGGTAAGGTTGGAAAGGGCATCTACAATTTCCCTGAACTCATACAATTTGGGGCAAAAATGTTCTTATTTTAATGATACGGAGTAAACATTTAGAAAGTCAAACAATAATCAGAAGGAGCCAGCATGGTTTTGTCAATGATAGGTAATGCCAGGCTAACTTCATTTCCCCTTTTGATGGGACTATATGATTGGTACAGCAGGGGAAATTCTGTAGACACAGAGTACCCAGATTTCAGTAAAATATTTGACAAAGTCAAATCCTTGTGGACAAAATGGAGGGAGCTGGACTATGTGGTAATGTCGCTTAAATGACCAGACTCAGAGAGTGGTAATTGAAAGGTCAATTAAATTTGGAGGGAGGGCTCTAGCAGAGTGTCTCAGGGGATATACCTCAGGCACAGGTTGGAACAGAGAACCTCTGGGCTCCTTCCTGACTGAGATTCTTTGATTTCATTTATTTGGTGTTGAATTATCCCCTTAAATAATTTTTATTGAACTGAACAGTTATTTTGCTTGAGATGATCAAGTTGGATAATTGTTTTTGGTGGCTTGAGGAAAGCACTGTGACAGGGGGCCTCATAATCTTATTATACATCAAATTTTATAACTATTTTTACTAAAAACAGACTTTAAAAAATCTACTAGCATTTTCAGCTACAATTTTAAGGGCCACAGGGGCTTGGATGTATAATTTTACCAGTGTAAAGAACTTCCCATGTGGAAACTCCCTCCACCAATGGGGCCTGACAGCTCATCTGTAACTTCCAGTCCTAGGGAGCTGTTTGGATATCTGACATGCCCAAGGTCATACAGCCAGTATGTGTCAGAGGCAAGAATCAAACCCAAGTCCATGATTTCTCTATCTTCTCTTCTATACTTCTCTAGTTAAAATTATAGACATCTACAGTCTCAACTATGACTAGGAAATATATATTTATATATAATATATATATATATATTTTCTATTATCTTACACCTACATAGATGTAAGTATAAATATCTTTTAAGGACCACATGGGCAAGCTTTTCCACTAAATATAAAAATGAACCCAGGCTAAGCATTGAGAAAAATTTAGGTGAGTTTGAAATCAACTAAAATGCTGACACGCTTTAAAGGCAGGCTAATCATAATGGAAATGTCAAAATGACCGGCTTGCTACAAAATGGGAAGAATTAGGATAATGAACCAATTTGACAAGTATTTGTGAGACATTTAGGCCTTAACAACTTCGCTTTGATGACAATGAAAAAGAGAATAAAAGTGCATAACTACTCTCCACTGGCATAGAGCTTTGTTCCTTTCTAAAACACTACTGTGCAAAGGAAAGAACATTGGTTTTGGGGTCAGATTACCTGGATTCAAGTATCTACTCTGTAAATGATCTTAAGCAAGTCATCTAGCCTCTCTGGGCCTCAGTTTCCTCCATTTGTAAAATAAAGCATTGAGCTGTATGGCCTTCAAGTTCCCCCTCTGGCTTTAAATTCATAATCCTATGATATGATAAATTTGGAACAAGGCTTAAGTGTCTCGAGAATGACCACTAGAATCATGGAGATCTGGGTTAGAGTATTACACTTGTCACTTACTAACATATTATGACTACTTTGAGTCTCAATTTTCTCTTCTGCAAAATGGATATGATAATATTTAAGTCTCACAAAGTTATTGTGAATATCAAGTAAGATGATGTGCGTGAAGTGATGTACAAATTTCAGAGTGCAATATAGTGTTACTATTGTTAGTTATTCGAACTTGAGCCCAAGCTTACTGGTTTTTAATAGTGTGACTTAAAAAAAGCATTGAATGTGTAATCAGAGGATTCAGGACTATTTGTATCACACTATTAAAAACCACTAAGCTTGAGCTCAGGTTATAATGACGATAATGGGTCTGATGCTGACTACCTATATGTCCTTGGACAAATTACTTAAACTCAGTGGACTTCAATCACATTACCTGTGAAACAAAGAAATTCACTTTCAGTCCACAAGCAATATGGGCCTCAGTCTTCTCATTTGTAAAATGAACAGGTTGAACTAGATGGTTGCTAGGGTCTTTTTCATCTCTAAATTTATGATTTAAGTTAGGTTTGTTTTACATTTTAGGTAGGTGAATGATTAAAGAGTTAAATTCAAATGGTTAAAGAGGTTAAATTCAAAACATTTTGAATACCTATGGACATTAACTATCCATATTCTTTTTCTGAATATCCATCACCATCATAAAACATAGCAGCTAAGTGGCAGAGTGGGTAGACCACTAGACCTGGAGTCTGGAAGACCTGAGTTCAAATCCTCAGACATTTACTAACTGTGTGACCCTGGATAAGTTAGTCTCTTTCCATCTGTCCTAGTTTACTAATCTGTAAAATAAAGATAATAAGAATATCTACATTCCAGCATCAATGTAAGGATAAAAACATCATATTTGTTGGGGATTTTATAAATCTCAAAGCATAACATAAATGCTATTATTATTACTATTATTATATTAAAGAATTCTCAGCATTTTATATTATGCCCAGAGTCTGAACTGGATTCTGGTATTGTCTGTTCCAAGCAGTCTCTAGACATCCCATAAAACGTTCAGATTTTACATTTGGCCTGTCACACATATTTACCCAGGCACTAATCAATTTTCTAAGCCTGTGGAGAGTTATTTATATATAGCAAGTTTGTTTGTGGCCCACATTGCTTGGAAAACTGTGAATAAATCACATTAATGTAGCTCTCAAATTGACCAAGCATAACCTGATGGGTACGGTAGGACCCGACAGTATTCATTTCTAGAACAGTACATTTACTGTTGGTGAAAGGCCCTAGATTGACAGGCCGACAATGAAATTCTCTGGTGAGTCACAGGGCAAATATGGTGGCAGGGCAGGCTTCAGTGCACGGCTGGCACAATCGATATGCCACAGTTATCTTCTGGAAAGAGAATTTCATATTCAGGCATAATCTATCCCTTTTGCTTGAAACTCTTAATCAGCAGTAAGCTTTAATGCTGGGAAATAGCATAGCCACCTCAGAGTAGACTATGCTAAGAAGGTAAAAGGATGCTTTGAAACTCTGAGCCTGGGTTAGTTCTGGGGAACTTGAACACAATATAGCAGGACTCTGGAGGGCTCTGGTATCGGTAAATCCTTTCCCAGTATCTTCAGGAATTGACTGCATGATAGCATGAGTAGAGTGATGGCCTTCGGGGCAGGAAGATCTGGGTTTGTATCCTTGTCTGACACTTAGTAGTTATGTGTTCTTGGTTAAAATCTTTAACCTCAGTGCCTTAGCTTCCTCATTTGTAGAACAGAAATAGGCAGACCTGTAGAACCTGCTTCATTGGGTTGTTAAATTCTAAAGTGTTATAGAAACGTCAGTTGTTATTTTTTTGTGATCAGAGTGTCCCACTGTTGATCTGGATTTCAGGAAATGCCTTAAAGTTATTTTAAAACTTAATTAAATTTTTTTAGTTATTGAAAATCTATTTTATTTTCTCCCACCCACCTATTTCTTAAAGGAACTCACCACTTTTTTATTAACAAATATGCGTAGCAAAACTAATTACTCCATTGACTGTGCCCCCAAAATGTATGTCTTATTCTACATATTTTTTCTATGGCTTCTGTCAGTAGATGGGTAGCATTCTTTCTCATTGGGATACTATATTCAGAGTTGATCAGAGTTCTTAAATCTTTCAAAATTAGTCACATTTAAGATGTTTTCACTATAATATAAATTATTGTTCTGGTTAGAGTCACTTTTCTCTGTATCATTTTATATGCCTTGCAAGGCTTCTCTGAAATTGTCTCTTTTGTAATTTCTTATAGCACAATAACATTCCATTACATTAATATATCAAAATGTGTTTTACCATTTCCCAGTTGATGCACACTCCTTTAGTTTCTTGTTGAAAGCCCTAAAATTATTATGAAGTCTTAAGATATTTCTGAGCTTAGTTAAGCTCAGAGAATATTGTCCCTCTCTCTCCAAATCCCTAGAACCTGAACAACTAAGCTTGATTCCCATTGCCAAATTGGCCTTTATTTAATGCTCTAAGTTTTGCAAAGGACTTTGTAAATATTGCCTCATTTGATTTTCAAAACAATCCTGAAAGGTAAGTATTAAGATATTACACCCATTTTATAGATAAGGAGACTTAGCTTCAGAAAGGTTATGTGACCTATACAGGTCACACAGTTAATAAATGTGGAAGTGGATTTTGAACTCAAGTCTCTCTTGATTCCAAGTTTAGTACTCTTTTCCCAATGCCCTCTATCCCCTCCACCATTTTGCTTAGCTTTTTTTTTTAAACAAATAACGCTAGTAACAAAAGTAACAATAGCTGCCACTTACAAGGTTTACAAAGCTTTTAGTGAACATTACCTCATTTAATTCTCCCAAAAACCCTAGAGGTAGGTACTATTATCACACCCATTTTACATGTAAGGAAACTGAGGCAGACTGAAGTTAGGTGACTTGCCTAGGGTCACAAGCTATTAAGTATCTGAAGCTCTCTATTCAAATTTCAAAGGAACTGGTTAAAACATATATACTCTGAGTTTGGGCAAAACATTTCTTTAGAAAAGTAACTTCAAAGGCCAAAGAGACATCTATGGAGTTGTGTAAATAGGTACCTTCAGGTTGGCAAGGACAGGATAAACTTTTCAGATTTCTCTTGAGAAAGATTGCCACTATTATAAAGATTTCCTGCCCCACCAGGATATTTTGATAAGCAAGCCTTATCTCATTGGAAAAACCTGATCTTTGGAACTCCTGAGACCCCAGGGTTAATATGTTCTGACCCCAAGGTTGACACATTCTCTCCAAAATCACCAGACAACCTGTTCCTATTACTCAGCCTCCCAAATAAGTAAAGTAATCAAGCAGCTTTATAGACTTCTTTTTCCCACTGGCAATGTTACCCTAAGTAAAACTACATAAAACCCTTGTATGTCTCTCTCTTTGTTCAGCGTTGCTGTCCACTTGGCAACTGCCCACCAGTTAATCCTAGTTAAACCTTTTTGTCTTCTGGACTTGCCTCTTGATTTATTGACCTCCAGTCAAGTGGACCAACATAGGAAAAATTACACTCTGGGAGGATCTTAGAATTCCTTAGGTTGATGAATTCTCCTGTAGAACTCAGGTTCTCCTATCTCCAGGTTCAGAGCTATATACACTGTGCCACCTAACAATAACACTAATACCTTCCATTTCTATAACATTTTCTTGTTTTCAGAGTGCTTTCATGTGCAGTCCCTGTGATCCCACTAATAGCCCTCTAAGTCAAACTTGACAGGTGATTGTTATTACACCTGAGGAAAAAGGTTCAGCAGAATTAAAAATCAAGCTAGCCTACCATCTTAGTAAACGAGTTGCCTAGCTAGTAAGAACATAACAGTGACCACACAACTTGTCTCTGATCAACCGACAATAAATTTTGATCACTACTTTTTACAATTTGACAAATCAACGCTTCACATGTGAATACAGAGTGAGCACAGCTATATTATCAGACTATTTTTGATCTGGTGCTTCTTTTTTAACCTTCCTCTGGGCAAGGAAAGTAAAATTCTAAGAGAAAAAAGAGTGATGTCCTTTTCTATTTTAGTGGAAAGTATATTTGTGTGCGTTTTGGAGTTATAGAATTTGTTTAGAGTCATATTTTATGGATATTTTGGGATGGCTATGTGAGAGCTGCAATATGTTGCTGCTCCTATGCTGCTGCTCCTATGCTGCCATCTTGGCTCAGCCTCCCCCATTCCCCCCCCCAGTCCTTTTCTATTTTAATGACTGCTATTTTAGAAAAAAAAAATCATTCATCTTCGGCTGCTAAGTAGGAGACTTGTTTTAATATCTGAATGATTTGATTAGTGATTTCTTCAGTATATGGAATTTCCATTGTGGGCAATACCTCTCTCAATGTAGATGGCAATTCAGTCCTAGGGAGTCGATTGAGATGCATATAGGTTAAGGGACTTTCAGGGTTATAATGCTCCTATTAAATGGCAGAGGCAGGAACTGAACCCATGTCTTTCTGACTCGAAGCCCAGTACTTTGTCTATACCAGAGTACTTCTATCCTTGCTTTTAAACACTGAAATAATACCTTATGCTACTGTAACACTTTTCATTTGAGAGTCCTAAGGCACTTTAATGCCTCATTCCCTTCCATTTATCCATCAATAACCATTTATTAAGGGCCACTAAGTTCTAGCCATTGACTATGATAGGTCCTAGGAATAAGGAGCCCCTCTCCTTAAGTAGCTAACTTATAATTACATTTGCCAGAACATGGTGAGATAAACATGCAAATTATTTTTTCTGCCATTGAAGTTTTCAGGACTTGGAGGCAAGATTATATGACTTTCTGACAATGGATGCAAGTTAACTCATGAATGGATGGAAATTCAGAATGTATGGTTAAAGGAATTATATATAGTGATAAAATACATGTAGGCAAAAGCCTTCATTTTCTGATGTTTAGCTATCTAACTATCTACCATCTATTTATTGTGTAACCAAAGGTATTCCCTACCACTGGTAATAAAAAAGTATCCACTACAAAGAAAAGCTACATCATTAACCACTGAATGTGTAAGCATTTACAAACCTAATTAATGACTGATCAGCAGATATTACCAACATAATTTCCCCTATCAAATAGACAGAGAGTTTCAAGAATAATTTTTCCATCTATGCTCAAAAGAAATAGATGTGAGTTATTATCTGAACAAATCATCTTGACCTTGCTTTCTGGGTACTGTCACTTTGCAGAGATTAGGAATAAAGGAAATTAATTCAGTATTTCAGTGACTGAGGAAAGCAGACTTCAAGGCTGTTTTGAAGAACATTTCAGCATTCACTTGAATGTATTTTTTTCAAGTATAGCTTTTTTCTTTGTGTCAGTCATACATTTCCCCCTGTGCATTGTCATTACTGTTGAAAAAAAAATGACGATGAGACAGGCAGTTGGTGCTTGCTTCCCCACTGGGTACAACGAAAGGTAACTCACTCTGCACTTCAGTGAACAGAAAAAACAGGCAAGTCCAAAATCTCTCTTCTGCTGCCAAGCAGGAAAAACCAGTATCCCAAATTTCTTCTCTTGTCACAATATCCCTTATATCCCTTCCCTCCTCTTAGATTTGGCCCTAATCTTTTGACTCTTTGTAACCAGGGGTTTGAAAATGTAGGATTTAGGAGATCAGGAACACTGAGGATAAGCTTTTCAGATTTCTCTTGAAACTCAAAAGAGTTATGAGCTTACATGACAGAAATTCTATGTACTTGAGGTTTGCCATTACAAAATGCCAGCATGACATTAAGCTGCCTTAAACATGCTGGTGATTATCCATCTTCCTTGAGCATCAATTCATGACCCTGGTTCTTCAGTTCCCTAGAATGTCTCTAATCATCTTGAAGAGTGTCATGAAATTTAAAAAAATGAAAAATTATTTTGCAATTATAGGGCACGGAGGACTTTTAGGAGGCATAATGGCAAGGTTCTCCCAATTTTTCTCTTAATGCCTCCCTCCTCCCCCCAGTAGAGCCAATAGATGCTTTATTCTAGTTCTTAAAAGCATTGGAAATCTCATTAATGCTCCAGCTAGGCCTGACCATTCAGAGAAACCAGCCATGAGCATAAGATAAACTGAGTAGAAGACATTCACAGAATGATAATATAAATAAGGAATCTTTGTATTTCTCCTTCTATCTTATTCTCCAGCATTCCAGCATTCAAACATTCTAATCACTAATCAAGTCCTGCTCATTCTCTCTCTGTAACATGTCATGTAGGTAAACCCTATTTCTCCACTAATATCCCTTTAATTTAGACCCCATTCTGATAAGAATACCTTAGACCAGTGGTTCTCAACCTGTGGGTTGCTACCCCTTTTGGGGGTCAAATGGCCCTTTTGCAGGGTTCACCTAAGACCATCTGAAAACACATATTTCCTATGCTCTTAGGAACTGAGACACTGATCCTCTTTCCATCTCCAGGTGAGTCCATCCACATGCAGATATGCTCACATACAAGTATTAAAGGGTTGCTGCATTAGGAAGGTTGAGAACCACTGCCTTAGACTATTGCTTCTGGGTCTCAACTATTTCCCCTACTCCCTTTCTCAATTCCAATCTCTCTATTGTTCCAAATCCCTCTTCCTTATGTATAAATCTGATCATGTCATACCTCAACTCCAGCATCTTTAGTGGCTCTCTACTGCCTATCAAATAAATTCTAAATCCCTTACTCTGTTATTCAAGGTCTTCCACAATCTGATTCCAACCTAGTCTATAAATCTAATCTCACAAATTAACAATGAAAAGTATCATGATACAATGGAAAGAGCCTTTGTGGACATTGTTGTTGTTTAGTAGTTTCAATAGTGTCTCCTGCGACTCAAATTTTTTTGGGGGTTTTCTTGGAAAATATACTGGAATGGTTCGCCATTTTCCTTTCCAGCTCATCTTATAGATGAGGAACTGAGGTAAACAGAGTTAAGTGACTTGTTCAAAGTCACATAGCTACTAAGTGACTGAGGCTAGATTTGAACTCATCAAGATGAGTCTTCCTGATTCCTAGCCCAAGGCTCTATCCACTTTGCCCCACAGCTGCCCATAGTCAAGAGGACATATATATATATATATATATATATATACATATATATACTTTGGTGTTTATTATCTTTGTAGTAGAGGCTGCTGGGTGGCACAGTAGTAGATAGAGTGCTGGATCTGGAATTAGGAAAACCTGAGCCTAAATACAGGTTCAGACAATTATTAGATGTGTGAAGCTGGGCAAGTCACTTAACCTCATTCTTCCTCAGTTTTCTCAATTGCAAAATGGGAATAATAATAGCACATACTCTCTAGGGCTATTATGAGAATCAACTGAGATAATATTTGAATCATGCTTAGCACAGTATCTAGTACATTGTAGGTGCTTAATAGATGTTTCCTCCCTCCCTCCCTCCCTCCCTTCCTTCCTTCCTTCCAGTGTGACCTTGGGGAAGTCTCTTAATCCTGATAGACCCCAGTTCTTTTCTTTTATAACAAATAAGAGATGGGCACTATTCCTTCTGTGGTCTTTTCTAGCTCCACATGTATGTTCCTATTACCTTTCAGATATCTAATGATTGAGCTAAACATATGGATTTGACATTCTTAGAATATGCCATTTACTCACACTGTTCTCCATGCTTAGAAATATTACATCTAATATCTTCAAGAGTTGAAATCTTATTCATCCTTATAAGTCAGGTTCAACTGCCATATTTTCCATTTGGCTTTCTATGTCTCACATATTTCTACTTCAAAACTTCCAAATTCAAGCAATCCACAAGCTTCAGCCTTGTCAGCAACAGAATTACAGGTGTGGTACACCAATCATGGTTTGTCTACATGTCTTATGAACCAATCTTCTTTTGATTCTGAGTACCTTTAGGCACCTTCACACTCTGCATCTTGTGAACTCTGAATGATAACCAATTGAAAGACTCTCAACTAATTTCCAATAATTCCACCATACCTAAACAAGAAATTCTACTTTCTTTTAAACTGAAAATGAAAGGCCACAGGCTTTGCAAGCTATATTAGCTACTTCTACAGTTGCTGTACTCTTTTACCTCCAATCCTCCAAATACATAGGATCATGGAATAGCAGATTTTTTATTTTTCTGTGACATGAATCGTTTAGGAATTATTTAACTATGTATGTTATTTTTAAAATATTAGTTCAGTTGACTTCATGATCTTTATGTTGATCATATATGAGCACTGACTTATATGAGGAACTGTTGATAGCCAGAAATGATTTGTTTACCTTATTTTGTGTAGGATATAAAATAGTAACAACAATAACAGCAGCTCAGATTTTTATGGCATTTTAGAGTTTACAAAGTACTTTTCTCAAAACGACCCTGGAAGTAATAATGCAAGTTTTATAATTCTCATTTTATAGGTGAAGATATTGAGATTTAAAGAGTTGCCGTCATTTGCTCAGCAACACATGTCCAGTAAGCTGCAAGGCTCCCAAACCATGTGCTCTAATTTTAAGGTCAGTACTCCTTCCATAATACCATAAAGTCTTTCCATATGTTTATTGCCATATCAACTAACCAACCAATCAACAAACATTTATTAAGAGCCTACTTAGTGCCAGGAACTGTGCTAGACACTGGGGATATAAATACAAAAATGAAACATTTTTTGCCCCCAATGAACTAATGTTCCATCAGGAGAAACAAGGGGTGTGTGTGTGTGTGTGTGTGTGTGTGTGTGTGTGTGTGTGTGTGTACACACACATATAAATAAATGCAAAATATAGACAAAGTAATTTTATGAAGAGGCACTAACATTTTTAGTATTCTGGAGAAATAAAACAGATGGATATCATTTTAAGAATTAGGAACATCAATTAGAAACCTCAATTACACATTAATTCTACCTTGGTCACAGTTCTATCTTGTAGACAAGGATTTTGCAACTATTCAGATATGACACATTAAGTTCTCCATCCCTTTTTCTTTCTAGACATCAGACAAAATAAGGAATAGGAAATAGGGGAGTGATTACTATGCTAGGAATCATCTCTTCCAAAAGGGAGGAGGGAGGAAATACTATTGATGACTCTGGATCAGTAAGGCCCATTTTGCAGAAGGCAAGAAGGAGGACATATTGGAAGAAACCAGACTGCATGCCATTGAAAAGTGGGACTTTTCGATAAAAAAGTTATACCTGAGTCATAAGTTATTGGAACCTATTATGGATTGAGGTGATTAATTTTTATCTGTTATGACACCTTCTTTTGTTTTACCAAAGAGGTTTGTTCTTGGAAAATTGCCCATAATATCTTTATATGTTGAATCATGCATCAAATCTACTAGGGTGTAAGAGTTTATTATTGAAAGCAATTCTATAAGTAATTATTTTCTAAGGTTTGGTTTTCATATACTGGGCTTATTTACAGAGAAGCCTAGAATAATTTTGTAATTCAAATTATTAACCTGCATGAGCATCAAGAGGAACACCATCTTTGAACACAAAAGATGAGAATCTAGAAAAATTTTCTACACGTTAAACTCTTTCACATTGCTAAACAGATGTGAAATCATGCAATTAATTTTATGTGCTACTTTTGTCTTTCCTTGTGATTCTTCTATTATGGGTTTCAACTTTGAGATTGAAAAAAATCCACAGTGACTTTATGTACACCTACTTTAGGGAAAATGCTTATTGTTTCCTTTCTTGCTTACTTGATATTCACAAGAAACACCTGTTCATATAAAACTCTCACTAATGGATAATGACTAGTCTTACTTTAAAAGGAGCAAGAGAAGAGAAGAGACTTTGTCATTTTTGATCAGAGGAAGCTGATATTCTTTATTAGCCTACCATCTTCTTTTCATTTTTCAGTCTCTGCTGACTGCCCACATAAAGAGTTTCTGTTTTTAGTATTTACACTGTCCTTACCATCAGCGCAGAGGACTCCAGAGCGTCCATAGGGACAGAGGCAGACAGCATCTCTGTTGGATTTTGGAAAACATGTAGCACCATTTCCACATGGGTTGTTTTCACAAGTTGCAAATTGGCACAGCTTCCCTGAGTAGAGCTGCGGGCATTCACAGAGCCAGTTTTCAGTGTCACTGGAAGGAGAAAAAGAAAGAAAAATCTAACAGAAAGTAGGCAATGTCTTACAATTAAGTTTTTAAATATGATCTGTGATTTCATTACTATAAAGAATGTCCAATGAAGAAACTCCTTCTACCAATTCATATCAGCAACTACTCACAACTTAGAGTTTTAGGGAGTTGTCTGGGCTGCTGAGGGCTTAAATTGCTTACTTAGTCACAAAACCTGTGAATGATAAAGATAGGACTTGAACTCAGATTTTCCTGGCTCTGAGGTTGTCAAATCTCCATTTCTTTCTTCTTGCTTCTCCTTTTTCTTACTTACTCCCTGCCTCCCCCTTCCCAGCACCCTCTCACCACGTTTTTCTTATTATTTTAAGGCAGCACTTTTAAATTTGCTTTATGTCATGGACCTTTTGGCAGTCTGGTTAATCCTATGAATCCCTTCTCATAATAATATTTTAAATGAACAAAATAAAATACAGAGCTTTACCAAGAAAACCAATTATGTTGAAATACAGTTATCAACATAGTGAAAGATCAAAACCAAACAAAATCCAAAAAACTTTATGGATCCTAGGTTAAGCACCCTTATTTTAAGGAAGCATCCTATTTGCATCCTAATTAAAAAAAAATTATGCCCCACTATATTCTTTCTGTCTGTTTCACCACATATGTCTTTTTAGTTATGCCCTTTGTGCTAGGAATAGATTAGTCACTTTATAAATTACCAGAGGCCATTATTTTAGAGGCTGTCCATTTTTATTTTTTAATTTACTCATTTCATTTCACACTGGGTGCTTCTTCTAGGTCTTCTCATTAAATATTTGTGGTGTTGCCTCAGTGGAATGCTTCAAATAACTACCAAAAAAAGCTCTTGTTCTTAGTTTCAAAACAGAGAATTTTAAACTCAAGATAAGCCTCCTATATTAAGGGAGAAATCCAAGCTCTGTTAAGTGTAGGATTTCTAGTAATGCTTGAAGAAGAACACAGTGGGGAGCTGTAATGACTGCATTGTGCACTAGCTGAAAGCATGTCTTTTTATGTTCTCTGCAGTAGCTGTTGTATATAGGCATAGCACAGGAAAAAAAGCACTCTACTCTGATGGGTGAATAATTTTTCAGGAAGGGAGAATGGTAGCTCTTCCTCTACTTTTTCTTCAAGTTTTATTATGTATGTATGTACAATTATTCCATACATTTTTCTATTTATCAGTTCTTTCTCTGGATGCAGATAGTATCTTTATTCACAGGTCCTTTATAGTTACTTTGGGTGTTTATAGTAGTCAAAATAACTAATTTGCTCAAAGTCATTCTTAAAACAACATTGCTGTTGTGTACAACATTCTCTTGGTTCTTCTAATTTTGCTCTTCATTATTTTGTGCAAATGTTTTTCTAAAATCATTGAACTCATCATTTCTTATAACACAGTAGTATTACACCACAATTATATATTACAATTTGTTCAGTCATTCCATAATTGATGGGCATCTGTGCAATGTCCAGTTTTTTGCCCCCACAGAGAGCTGCTATAAACATTTTAAAATATATAGGTTCTTTTCCTTTTCCCCTACTTTCTGCCAATTACTTAACCTCTGTCAGGTTCAATGCAACTGAAGCTTTCTCTGGAAAGCATTCTCATTGCAGACATATTCCTTACCCCCAAATACAAAAACACTCCCCCCCCAACATTAGTTCTTTATCATGCAGTGATGGTACTAAGTGATGCTGCAAGATATGAGATACCAGGGAAGGATTACAGAGAAACACACTTTCCCATAGTTGCTTCTGTGAAGTTAGTGGAAGGTATATAGAGAAATATCCATACTAGGAAATTTTTTCTTTCTGAAATCCAGACAATGCAGAAGTATTCTTCCTCTGCTCTGGAGTTTTACTCCTACTTTATGAACCCTGATTACCTAAAGACTCAAAGAGTAGTTGGCCTAACTAAATCACACACACTTGTTCTTATTCCTTTAAATATCCTGGTAAGGTGGTATTCCAACAGCTTGCAGTCAAATAGCTACTGACCATGGTGCTGATCATTTTGACAGTAGTTTGAAGAGCTAGGAGGTAATCATAGTAGAAAGGAATGGAAGCTTTATAGAAAAACATGTACCTGAAAAAAATTAAGAGAGGGACTTTTCCATGTCCAAACTAGTTATGTTTCCTTTGCACTCTGTTCTAAGTAGAAAACTTACTAACACTTCATTGTAATTCAGTTCTAGGTAACATTATGCCAATAAAACGGAGTATTTTTTTCCTCCTCAAATTTAAAGGTTGCTTCAAAGTTAAAACTTTAAAAAGAATTCAGAATAAAAAAATATTCTAGAAATTTTTTGAACACTAAAGCTACTGCTAAGTGCCTTATGATGTCTAAAGATTTCTGTTGGCCTAATGTGTTTATTAACGTATCTAGGTGGGAATCTCAAACTCTTCCATTGATCCTAAGCCACCTTGTATAGCTATCACAATGGATCTTCTCTTCTCTTCTTTTATTAAATTTCATTGGAGCCAGGGGAACTGGAGGCACACATCTTGTCATAAGAAGAGTACCTTACAGGAGGGAAGTAATTATAATTTTGGAGATAACGGATAAGACAAAGTTGAACCAGAATGTCTATAGCCAACATCACCTTGATACAGCTTACTCCATATGTAGTATTTTATTTTGCTAGGCACTAAAATACTACTCCATATGTAGTATTTTATTTTGCTAGGCACTAAAGTAATTGTGGATAAATACATTTACATTTTCTTCAATAACATTTTTATTATGACTTACTTTCCTTCTCTTTCTTTTAGGATCCTTTCTCCTCCCCCTTTTGCAAACTAATTTTTTCTTTCCCCATATTCTTGCTGGCCTCAACTGTTTCAAAATCCATGTCTTCCTTAAAAATCAAACTTGGGTAACGTCTCCTCTGAACTCCCAAGTTAAAACATTTTTTTCTCAAATGTTCCAAAGTACTTTGTCTTAACCTTTCTATTATACTTCTTATATTCTGTCCCAATTACTGTGAGGAAAGGGATGGTATATCCCCAGAACATGTTTATCACGTTTTTCTTTTGTAACCCTAACAAGCAATTACTGAATTAAATTGAGATAAATTAACATAAAACACATATATACAGTGCTTTATAGTTATAAAACAGACATTGACATAGAATCTCAGTCAGAGGGGATCTAAGAGGTCATGTAGTACAGGCTGTAACTGAAAAGAAATACTGTCTACAATATCCCTGAGAAGTAATGAGTCATCTCATTTGAGTTAGTCATATTGTGAGAGAGTGAAAAATTATTATTCCAATACTACATATAAGTAAACTGAGGCTCTCATATATCTAGCTACTTGCCAAGGCCAAAGAACTAGCAAATCACAAAGCCAGGGCTTGAATGTAGGTCTTTGGACTCTGATGTTATTTCTTTTTTTTTAAAATTAATCTTTCATTTATTTATTTTTAGTTTTCAACATTCATTTCCACAAGATTTTGAGCTATAAATTTTCTCCCTGTCTTTCCCCTACCCCCACCCCAAGATAATAAGCCTTCTGAATACCCATTCCCTCAATCTGCTTTCTCTTATGTCCTCCTCATCTCCCCTGCCAAACTTTCTAGTAGGGCAAGATGGATTTTTATACCCCAGTGCCTGTATATCTTATTTCCCAGTTGCATGTAAAAATATTTTTTTTAACATTTATTTTGAAAACTTTGATTTCTAGATTCTTTTCCTTCTTCCCTCCTCATTCACCCCCACTGGGAAGACAAGCAATTCAATATAGGTTGTACATGTGTAGTTAGGCAAAATGTTTCCATAGTAGTCATATTGTGAAAGACTAACTATATTTCCCTCCATCCTATCCCACCCCCCCCCCACTTATTCTATTTTCTACTTTGACCCTGTGCCTTTTCAAAAGTGATTGTTTCTAACTACCCTCTAACCCAATCTGTCCTCGTTCTATCATCCCCCCTCTTATCCCCTCCCCCTTACTTTCCTGTAGGGTAAGATACCCAGTTGAGTGTATGTTATTCCCTCCTCAAGCTAAATTCAATGTAAGTAAGGTTGACCCATTTCCTTTCACCTCCCCTCCATTGTAACAGTTTTCTCTTGCCTCTTTTATATGAGATAATTTACCCTATTCTATCTCTCCCCTTCTCCTTCTCCCATCATATTCCTTTCTCACCTCTCGATTCTATTTTTTAGATATCATCCCTTCCTATTCAAGTGATCCTGTGCCCTCTGTCTATGTAAACATGTACACACATATACACACTCGCACATGTATTTATACACACCTACATATATATGTATATATACACACACACACATATATGTGTACACATATATTCCCTTCAAGTATCTCATATTGGGAAAAGTCTTGTAAGTTAAAATTATTATTTTTCCACGTAGGAATGCAAATACTTCAACTTTAATAAATTCCTTATGATTTCTTTTTCCTGCTTACTTTCTCATGCTTCTTGTATTTGAAAGTCAAATTTTCTGTTCAGTTCTGGTTTTTTCATCAAGAATCCTTAAAAGGGGGGAAGTTAGTGGTGTAGTGAATAGAATACGGGTCCTGGAGTCAGGAGTACCTGAGTTCAAATCTGGCCTCAGACACTTAACATTTACTAACCATGTGACCTTGGGCAAGTCACTTAACCCCAATTGCCCTGCCTTCCCTTTCCCCCCCATTGGAAAAAAAAGAATACTTAAAAGGCCTCTATTTCATTGAATGACCATATTTTCCCCTGAAGCTTTATACTCAGTTTTGTTGGGTAGGGGATTCTTGGCTTCAATCCTAGCTCCTTTGACCTCCAGAATATGATATTCCAAGCCATTCAATCCCTTACTGTAGAAGCTGCTAGATCTTGTGTTATCCTGATTGTGTTTCCACAATACTCAAATTTTTTCATCCTGACTGCTTGTAATATTTTCCCCTTGACCTGGGAACTCTGGAATTTGGCTTGATGCTCCTATTTTCTTTTTGGGACCTTTTTCAAGAGGTGATCAGTGAATTGTTTCAATTTCTATTTTCCCCTCTGGTTCTAAAATATCAGGGCAATTTTGCTTGAGAATTTCTTAAAGGATGATTTCTAGACTCTTTTTTTTTTGCCCTCAAGAAGCTTACATTTTATTTTATTTATTTTTTAAATTTTATTATAGTTTGCATCATTCATTTCCACAAGATTTTGAGTTACATATTTTCTCCCCATCTTTCCCCCACCCACCACCCCAAAACAGCCATCCCAGTGTGTCCCCTCTCCCCCATAGATTCTTTTTTTGATCATGACTTTTAGGTAGTTCAATAATTTTTAAATGATCTTTCCTGGATCTATTTTCCTGGTCAGTGCTTTTTCCAATGAGATATTTCACATTGCCTTCTATTTTTTTATTTGTTTGGATCTGTTTTATAGTATCTTAAGTTCTCATAAAGTCATTAGCTTCCATTTTCTCCAATCTAATTTTGAAGGAATTATGCTCTTCAGTGAGCTTTTGAAATTCCTTTTCCATCTGGCGAATTTGGCTTTTTAAGGCATTCTTCTCCTCATTGGCTTTTTGGGCCTCTTTTGCCATGTGAGTTAGTCTATTTTTTAAGGTGTTATTTTCTTCATTATTTTTTTTGGGTCTCCTTTAGCAGTCTGTTGACTTGCTTTTCATGATTTCCTTGCATTGTTCTCGTTTCTCTTCCCAATTTTTCCTCTACTTCTCTTACTTGATTTTCAAAATCCTTCTTCAGCTCCTCCATGGCCTGTAACCAGTTCATATTTTTCTTGGAAGCTTTTGGTGCAGGAGTTTTGACTTTGTTGTCTTCTTCTGGTTCCATATTTTGATCCTTTTTGTCCCCGAAAAAGGATTCTATGGTCTGTTTGTGCTTACTTTGCTTGCTCATCTTGCCAGCCAATTACTTAACTTTTGACCTCTTTGTCATGGTAGAATTCTGCTTCCAGAGTGCAGAGAGCTGTGTTCCAAATTGCTGGGGTTTTCACAGTTGTCAGAGCTATGAGGAGGGCACCCTCTCTACAGCCACTACAAGCTCTGGATACTGGTGTTCCTCACCCTAGGACCACTGCCCAAGACAGCAACCCAGATCCAAGCAGGTCAGAGAAGAAATTACCCTCTGAATGGTAGCTTGATCCCCCTATGATCTGCAGGCCAGGAGCTCAGGAGGTAGCCAAGTGGCAGTAGCTGCAGCTGCTGAGCTGCTGCCACCTCTAGACCCTGGGAGGGGGGGGGAGAACCAAATCATGCTCTTTCATCACTCAGTTCCAACAGAGTGCTCTACTGACCTTTTACTTTCTCTTTGGGTTGAGAAGTCTGGAAACAGCCACAGCTGCTGGTGATTCACTCTCCTGAAGTCTACTCTGGCTGGGTCTGGCCTTGGGTCTGGGTCCAAGCATCTCATGTGGGACTGTGCATGGTTCCCCGCCTATTGTGATAGACCCTTCCTGTCAGCCTGCCAGGCTGCCTTCAGTGGGAGATTAGTTTCTCTCTGTCACTTTGTTGGTTCTGTAGCTCTAAAATTTGTTTAGAGTCATTTTTTTTTTACAGGTATTGGAGGTGGTTGGAGTGGGAGCTTAAGCAGGTTCCTGCTTTGACTCTGCCACCTTGGTTCTGCCCCTTGTTATTTCTATTATAGCATATTGGTACAGTGTATAGAATACTGGTTTGACTTAATCTCTGTTTCCCTTAGTTTCCTCATCTGTAAAATGGGGATAATAATAGCATCTATATTCCAGGATTATTGTGAGGATCAAATAATTGTAAAGCACTTAGCACAGTGCCTGGCACATAGTAGGTGTTATAGAAGTGTTAGCTATTATTATTGTTGTTGTTGTTTGTCCTTCATCTTTGAAGGACCAATGGTATCACGGGGGTGATGTCTGGATTTAAGTGAGGCAGAGTTGCACAAAGTTGTCAGCTTCACTATCTCTTCTGGAGTAACTGAAGTCTAGTGGAAAGACAAAAGTCAGGATGACTGGCAATGGCCTGGGTTGAAGTGGATGACCCTGTCATCTTTGATGTCTGACCACAGTACCTGCTTCAATCGGCTTCATGGCTGTTTGAACAAATGGTTCTTATTTGCCCATTCTGCCAGGGGAAATCTTCACATGCTTGGTGTAGCTACCTCCTAACTCACCATAAATTAGAGACCCATTAGTTACCCTCAACCTGGTTTAGCCCATCTGTTGAGATAGTTTACTGAGTCATGGCCACTTGTAATGGTAATTAATTTAATTTTGAAGACTCCTTTTTGTTATGTCAAGTAAGCAGGTACTTAGCCCTTACTTACTAATGAAACCTTTGTGGCTAAGAGGCAGATGGTGTGAACTCTGTCTCCTGTTGCTGACATAACAGGAAGGGTTTGGCTGAAGCAGGAAGCCAATGCTTTGTGTGTATATAAAAAGAGTCCCAGAGAAAGGCAGAATGAGAATTAAATTTTTTTTTCTCCTGGCAGGCTCCTGGTGGAGGAAGCAGAATTTTCCCAGCATCTGGGAGCTGGGCTGCTACTTGCTGGACTGAGAACTGAGTTGGGGTTTTCTTGAGACCAGAATTTGGTGAAGGCTGAAGTTGCTGCCAAGAAGCCTGCCTGGAAGGCTGAGATTTCTCCTGGGCCCTAGGGCCAGCCAAACTGCCAGAGGACTGAAGAAGCATGACCAGGATAAGACTTTGTTTGTTTGTGGCTTGTTTGAGTTCTCGGGAACAGAAGTTGTGAAGTTTTTGAGATGTGCTGGACCCTGTGAACTTCAGTGTGTAGCAAGAACTTCCTGGAGGACTGGACAAGGACCTGGGAGCTGTCTGCCTCTGAATCCAGGTGACTGGTGGATTTGGGTAGGAGCTGGGACCATGGAAGGGGATCCAGGTAATCTGAGAGACCACCCTGAGTCAAGATGAAGAAAAGGCCTCTCCTTGGATATTGAATGCTGTGATGAAGTAGAAGTTTACTAGAGAAGGAGGTGTGGAGAGTTTATGTAATTTTCTAATGATTGTATTTAGTGATTAACGATACTTAGTGACTGATTGCTAGATAAACAACTGATTTAGTTAACCTATGATTGCCCCATGAGTGGAAGACAGACTATTTACTGTATTTTGAAATGACTGTATGACTGAGTAAGGAGGTAAACCTCCTTAGGGATACCAGATGATTATTCTTTTGTTCTTTGTTCTAAATACTGTGACTACTTTGGTGAAAATTATGTGGCCATTTTAATGTTAAGCTGTTGTGAACACTATATTGTGATTTTTTGTGATAAGATGTAATGTTGTGAATATTATATTGTGATCTGTTGTGAATGTTTTCCTTTGATTTGTTCTTGAATAAATAGAGTGTTCACTATACTGTGTAATCAGAATTTTAAAAGCTGTTCACAGTAGCATTCTTTTGGGAAGCTGCTCATGCATGGCATTATACCACTGCAGAAACTATGGTTTCTTGGAGCCCCAGGGGAGAGTCGATTACCAGGTGGACATGAAGGGTGGATGAGCAGCCCTAAAGAGGGCTCAGGAAGCACTCACACCAAAGGTGCTAGTTCTCCTTGAACAGCCCATACACCTTATTATTATTTTATTATTTTTAGTCTTATGAATTATGTAGGGCAGCTAGGTGGTGCAGTGGATAGAGTGCTAGCCTTTGAATCAGAAGGGCCTGAGTTCAAATCCGACTTCAGACACTTACTAGCTGTGTGATCCTGAGCAAGTCTTTTAACCCTATTTTCCTCGGTTTTCTCATCTCTAAAATGAGCTGGAGAAGGAAATGGCAAACTCCTCCAGTATTTCTGCCAGCAAAACCCCAAAAAGGGCCACAAAGATTCAGACATGACTGAAAAACTACTAAATAACAACAAAATGAATTATGTAGAACTGGTGTTTCAATTCTCCCCATAGATTAGGAAATTGAGGTAAAGAGATATCAGAACATCTTTTCAAGTTACCTGTAGATCTGGAACTAGAATTCAAATACTAGTGGAAAGCCACTACCTATGTGGCAGAGTTCCATTTTCATCATCCACTGTAATCAACAAACAGGTAGTGAGTACTTATGTTCAAGATATTTTGCTAAATGCATGAGAAGTAGAAAGGAGCATATAAAATAGTTCTTGTCCTCAAGGAACTTACAGTGTAACTGGTGATATTATATACACACATGACAAAATATAATACAAGGTAATATACAATAAATCGAGCAGAGTTGATATAAAAAAAGTACTAAGCTCATAATTCTCTAAGTTCATATAGTGCAAATAATTCTTTGAAATACAACATTCATAGTAAAGTAACAAAAGTTTTGAATTTATTCTGTCAAAGTCTGACTCCATTGCTAGCTAGTGATGTGATGTTATGGGCATTTCTGATACCAGTTTTATGGATGTGGAAACTGAGATTCTTGGTTGGTACAATAATGCCCAGGATGTCTCACAAAGCTGAAAAAGCAAGTGACAAGGCATTTTGTAAATGGTAAAATTTCGTAGCAATGTTAGGAATGATCATTACCATTCCTCAATCACCAGCTTAACTGATTTCATTATATTTGTTTCTCTTCTCTCCTCTCCTAATTTGTGTTAGAAAGGTGAGGCTACGAAGAGCATATTTTGAGATAATTATAATTGCTAGCCTTTTAAACAGACAAATTTGCTATCATATCCACTTTACATTGCACTAAAAATTGAGATTTCTACTGAAAAACTCATTCAAGTTATCCAAATGCTTTATCTCCAAGATACCAAGTATCTGGAAATTTCTAGACATCTGCATGGTTTGGCTCTGGGGAGACACAGCTTCCGTTTGATCACATATACATAATGGGGCAATGTGTCAAAAGCGCCATCATTAGCTTTTCTTAATGCTAAAAAATAAGCCTGGAAATATATTGCTGATATAAAGTCAACAATTTCAGCTTCAAAAAAAGGTACCCACTATTTACATAACACAGTCAGATACCAGGAAATCAGCTAGGGCTCAAAGTCCTGCATTTATTAACTGAAGAAAATAAATAAGTCTTCTGTCAGTCTTTACAGCTAACGGATCATTAGCACATTTCAAAGCTGGCCACCCACAGCTTCAGGACAGGGAGATTCTCAGCTGGAGAGCTTGCAGAAATGAATCCTTATGAATAATGTCTCCAGACACCTTTAAGAAATAAAATTGCTATCGGCTGCAATAGGCAATTTCTATGTATAGGCTGTTCTATTTATAGTGTCGCTGCAGAGGCTTAGGAAGGAATGCAAATGAGCTATGGAATTGCTGTAGTTCCTGAGGTACTTTGATTCTGTTTTCATGATTCTGATAACACTGCAATACAAGTCAGCTAATTAAAAAGCAACAACCTTTCTTCAGGAACTTCCTGAAAATGTTTGAACTGTTGCTCCAATGTGTTGTCAAGTGTGTTGGGCGTATGGGAGGAATGGAAACTTGGTGGTGCTCACGTCTCATGAACAGTTGGGGTTTTTATCTGTCTGAGAAAGAGCTGCCAAAATGAATACTATTCTTTGCAGTTGCACACCCTGGGACACTTGGCATTTTTTTTATTTTTAGCTTTTTTCCTTTAAAATACATAAAAATAACTGGAAAAATAAGAAAAACATTTCACCCTGAGGTTCTCTTGAAAACAATTTTAGAGATGCATAATATGTGCATAATGTATGCATAAATAGAGTGATCACATGGGAAAATGTCAGTTTGCAATGGCAACCTTTTTTTCTTAGATAAAGCAGTGCCTTTTAAGTGGAAGGAAAGAAGACTGATTTAAAAAAATGATCATAGTAACAGAAGAAAGTCATAGAAATCAATCCATAGCACAGAAAAGAATATTCACAAAACACCAGCAATTCATAGATATTACATAAAAAGACCTCTCAGCTTGCTGCTTCTTTTCCTGGGATCTGTCTCTTTCCATTTATATGAGCTTGGTAAAGGGCAGGTGAATTTTGTCTTATGAACCTTTACTAGCTGATGAAACTAGAAGCAATATAATTCACTGACAAATAGGGATTTATTAGAAAATAAAAAGATATTGCATCTTTTTTTCCTGCTGTATCAGCTAAAGACACGTGTTATTTGACCCTTTCTGTAACACCCAATCTGAGCAGGTATTGAACCTGAGGACCAATAGAATGCAATTTAGACCATGCTCCCAATAATGGGGCTGCAAAAGCTCCATTTAAAGCCACAAAGAAGGAATAATGAATAAGGTCAAAGGAGCCATATTCCAGACCACTAAATCTAGGATTTACTACTCAAGAAAAGCTAAGTATCTGGAAAGATCTACATATAACCCTTAATCCCTAGACACAAGCTAGAAGAAGCTCTAATGCAGAGGTCCTTAACCTTTTTTTGGTTTCATGGACTCCCTTATAAGTCTGGTAAAGCCTATGGACTCCTTCCCAGAAAAATTTGTTTTAAATAATGGAAGAAAATGCTAAATTTTGGTTAGAGTTTAGTGAAAATAAAGATATAATTTTTTTCCCATCTGAATGTACAGGCACCTTGAAATCAATCCATAGACCCCCTCATGGATCTGTGGACCACAGGTTAGAAAATTATGCTATAGTGACTCTTGCATCCAGAATAAAATGCAACTTCCTATGTTTTACTCTTCAAAGCCCATGACTATCTGGATCTCAAAGCATTTGGCATAGTACCTGGTATATAGAGTCTGATTTTCAGTTGTGTCTGACTCTCTGTGAACCCATTTGGGGTTTTCTTGGTGGAGATACTGGAGTGGTTGGCCATTTCCTTTTCCAGCTCACTTTATAGAAAATGAACTGAGGCAAACAGGGTTAAGTGACTTGCCCAGGGTCACACAGCTAATGAGTGTCTGAGGTCAAATTTGAACTCAAGAAGGTGAGTCTTCCTGACTCCAGACTCAGTACTCTATCCACTGCTCAACCTAGCTGCCCCCTGATACACAGTAGGTGATACATTAAAAAAAAAAAAGGGCTCATTCCCTCCTTTCCTTTTCTCTACTTTGTCTTTCAAGGATCATTTCACATTACTTTCTTCCATTCCATTAAACTGGCTTTTTGACCCTTTTCTGAGCATGACATTCTATTTCTATAATCTCTTTGCCTTTGTGGAGACTATCCCTCTCTTATTCTTGGAATATATGTCTTCTTTTTTTTTTTTTTACCTCGGCTTCATGGAATTCAATTTAATTCAATGAAATAAGCATTTATTAAGCACCTGTGATATATCAGGCACTGTGCTAATTGTGGAGGATATAAAATGGAAAAAAAGAAAGATAGTTCAAGAAATTTGCAAACTAATGGGGGAAGACACACCAGGAAGCTGAAAAGGGAGAAGGAGGATAGGAACACCAGGGGGTACCTAGTGCAGGGGCATCTTGGTCTGTGAAGTTACACTGAAATAAAGTGGCAGATGGAAAGTGGAGAGTGAATTAGAAAGTCCAGATCCTGCCCTCTATAAAGAACAGCTTTGAGAAGAGGTTAGTGCTTCATCCTCCAGCTCTTCAATTAAAGGAGAGAGGAAGCTGAGGGAGGTAGGGTAGTGTTGAGTATCCATCCAAAGCAAAGTAAAACAGTAGCATGAGGAGATTATAAAAGATCAATTTATCCTGGGAGGGGCAACTTATCCTGTGGAGTTCAAACCAGCAGAACTTTACTTAAAAAGTTCCCTTCAAAGCTCAGCTCAAACATCACCTCCTAAAAGAAATCTGACCTTATGGCTCTTTTTCATCTCCCAATTGCTAGTGCCCTCTACTGAGAAATTATTTCAACATATGTTGTTGTCTCACCCAACTGCATCTAAGTCCCCCAAATCAGCACAGTATAATGGATAGAGCTTTGAAGTTGGAATCAGAAAGATCTGTCTGGTTTGAATCCTATTTAAAACACTACCTTTCTACTTTGTCATTTAACTTCTCTGATTTTGTTTTTTCATCTGTAAAATGAGGGAGCTGGACTAAAATGACCTCTCAGGTTCCTCCCAGATCTAAATCTATGATCCTTTACCATTTTGTTTTTATTTCTGTATTTTCAGTGTTTAGAAACCTAGGAACTTTATGAATGCTTGCTAAAATAAATTAATTCAATATCCTGAGAATTAGGTTGTATGTGTGCATTTGAATGGTATTTTTGCCATGCCATTTTGAGGCCTGTTGGATAAAGTTGGGGTCAAAACTGAATAGGAGGAAGAAAACACATTGGATCATAGAATCACAGAACTTCAGCACCGGAAGAGCTCTTAGTGTTTTATCTAGTTCAACTCATACCCCAAAGGAATTCCCACTGTAACTCATTTAACAACTGGCCATCCAGTCTTTGTTTGCAGAAGTCACTCACTTCTGAGATAACTTATCACAGATTTAGCCTGTTTTAATTATTACTTTTTTTGTCATCAATACTAAGATTACTTCTTTCAAATTTCTACCTGTTGCTTCTGGTACTGCCCACTGGGAGTAAACTGAAGAAAATCTTATCCTTTCTTACACTAAACTAGAGATTTTTATGCTTGCTCTGAATCTCATCTTACCCAAGAAAAGCATTCTTAATTCCTTCAACTGGTTCTCATAAGACCTGGTTTAAATGTCTTTTACCAGGATGGTTAATGGTTAATCTTCTTTGCACACTTGTTAGCTAATCACTGTCTTTCCTAAAATGTTGTGTCCAGGACTGAAGACAATGTTCTAAACATGGTTTAGTTAGAGTAGAATATAGAAAACTTCTTATGGCTGGAAGGCATTCTTCTCTTGATTGAGTTCCACTGTATCAGCTTTTATAACTGCCATATCATACTGTTGACTTATTCTGAGCTTGAAGTCCACCAAAATCCCCAGATGTCTTTTAGACAAGCAATCTGAATTCCCAGTATTCCCCCATGATATACTTGGGATCATAGATCTAGAATTAAAGGGACTTCTGCAATTTATTGTTTGAGTTTAAATATACAGTTTTACGTTTGTCCCTGTAGAATTGTACCTTGCTAGATTCAGTTGAGCATTCTAACATGTCAGTGTCTTTGGGGGTGCTGTTTCTATCATCAAACCTATTAGTTATTTCTCCCATATTTGTGTCATATGTGCATACATGTATGTATACACATGCATATAGACACATACATATGTGTATATGTGTATATACATACATACATACATATATTTCTGACATTTAGGAAATTCCTCAGTGACTTTGATATTCTCAAACTCCTCTTTAATAAAAGACTCATCTTTTTAACAAAAATATTCTTCTAGGAATGTTCTATGTTTATCAATCTTGCACCACTATAATCTCTGAAGATTTTTTGAATAACCTCAAATTTTGAGTAACCCAAAGACCAGTGAAGAGATGCATAATGGATGTGAGCAAATTATATCGTATTTTGAGTCATCTAAAGCATGTTCTTGAGGAAATGTATGACTGGAAAAGAAGCAGGACTTGTCATGTGAAGAAAACAAAGGGGAGAATCTCAACATTGAGTCCTTTAATTATACTACTTTTAAAAAGACATAAATGAAGCATTGCCCCCCTCCCCCAAAGAATACAGATAAGAATTGCAGAGGATGAGATATCAGGGATGAGTTACAATCTGTTCCAATAGAGGGAGTACCCACATTGATGAGATAATGGAACAATTATTGTATAGGCTTATCATGTCCTACAGGAATACATCTTTTTAATGTCACAGTGAGAATGCTCTGTTTTCTTGTTATCAAGGTAAAGTTTGAGTTGGGTTACTCACTAAATCTAGTCTTTGTCAATCTATTTTACATAGTAATGCTTGAATGTACCAGAACATCATAAAGCCATGAAAATCAGCAACAGATTTTACGATAATCACATAGGTGCTGCTACATTCTAACTTTGACAATGTATGGTAATATTCATTATGCTTGTCCCATATATATGCATATGTTGTTGTTTGTCCTTTGTTTTCAGAGAGGACCAACGACATCGTAGGGTGATGTCTTGGCTCACGGGTGAATTGAATTTAAGTGAGACAAAGTTGCACAAAGATGTCAGTCTCATTTTCTCTTCTAGAGTCATTGAAGTACAGTGACAAGACAAAAGTCAGCATGGCTGGTGATGACCCGGGATGACACTGACATCTTTGATTTCTGATCAGGCTCTAAGTCCTCCACAGTGCTTTCATGGCATTCCACTGGAGGTCTTCATATGCTTGGGGTAGATAACTTATTGAAGGGTTTGAGGCTTGCTGGTTACCCTCAATCTGGTTTGGCCTGCTGAGATGGTTTACTGGGGTGTGGCTACTGTGCATGCTGCAGCTTCTGGGAGACACAAATGAGAGTTGAGTGCCAGCTAGATACCAAAGCCAGCCATGAAGAAGGCTCAGCAAGCCCTCACACCAGAGGGGCAAGACTTCCTTGAACACTGATACACCTCAAGGTACCTATTGAGGTACACAGTATAGGCATTACAGAGATTGATTTCAGCTCAATGTAAAGCTGTCTTTAACACTGTCAAATCAGTGATTAGTATTCTTTAAAAGTGGAATGGGCTGCCTTTGGGTAAATTACATATAAATTGCATAATCTTGGAAGTCTTCAACCAGAGCCTGAGTTCCAGATGTTATGTCATGGATTCCTAGGCTGAATAGTGTTGGAATTGCTAAAAGGATTATTATTTAGTTGTGTCTGAGACAAAAGGGAGGTCACAAAAGATACAGAAACTTAGCTTAAGATGGATGTAATTATAATAGAAAGGAAGATAAGGAAGATTTATTATTTTGCTTTTGTTCTTCTTCCAAGGATAAAGGTATTTGGATTGGGATAATGTTTTTTGACTAAGAAGATAGAACATAAATAATTAATAGGGAACTGGACTTAGAAAGAAAGTATATACCTGCTCTCAATGCATCAAAATATCAGGTATCACCAAGCATAAAGGGACTGCATCCTAGGGTATTGAAAGAACTAGCAGAAATTTCTGAGACTGCCAATGATCTATTAAGGATCTTGAAGAATGTAGGAGGTCCTTCAGAACTGGAAAGGGGGAGATATCCTGGTTTTTAAGAAATGAAATGTGTAGAACCTATGTAGGGAAGTGAGTCTGACTTCTAAATCTTGAGAACCTAGAGAATACATTCTTAAAGCAACAGCTGATAAGTATTTAGAAAGGGAAACAGGAATGATAAAAAGCCAACACAGCTTCATCAAGAATAGATTTTGACACATTAATCTCCTTTTCTTGATAGACTAACTAGACAGGTAGAATAGGGGAATGCTATAAACATCATCCTTAGATTGCAGCAAAACATTCAGCAAGTCTATCATACCATCTTTGTGGACAAATCAGACAGAGGGCTAGATGATCTACAATTAGGAATATTTAGAACTGGTTGGATGACCAGACATCAAGAAAGTGATCAAGTTAACTTGGAAAGGCAACTTAGGTTTATGTCTGTATATGTGCTGTTCAACATTTTTATCAATGTCTTAGATATGACTATAGATAGCAAGATGAAAAATTTACAAATGACATAAAACTGCAAGGAATTGCTAAAATAGAATCAAGATCCAAAATATTTTTGATAGGTTAGAACAATGGATGAATTGAAATAAAATAAAACTTAGTAGGGAAAAATTTTACATTTGACCTAAAAAAAAAATTTCTTAAGTATAGGATATGAGAGGTATGGTTAGACAAGAGTTCTTGAGTGGGGAGACAGGGATTTTAATTGGTTGCAAGTTGAACATGAATGATATGGTAACCAAAAAATCTAATGTGATTGAAGGTGGCGTTGAGAATGATAGTGTACAGAACAAGGGAGGTGACAGTTCCTCTGTACTTTGACCTTGTCATCCCGCATTTAGAGTCTGTTTTCAATTTTGGGTGATATACTTTAAGAAAAATATAGACAAACTAGATTACATCCAAAATAGGGTGATCATGACAGTGACAAGACTAGAAATCATGCCATATAAGACTGGCTGAAGGAAATGGAGATGTTCAATCAGGAAAAGGTAAGACTGATTTATGGGGAACACAATAAGTCTTCAAGTATTTAAAGGTCTATCATTTGGAAAAATGATGAAAATGTTCTATTTGACCTCAGTTGGCAATACTTAAGAACAGATGCAAAGAGTTAGATGTAGACATAATATAAAATAATTACTAATAATTAGAGTTGTGCAAAAGTGGAATTAGATGCCTTAGAAGATAATGGACTTTTTATCCTGGATTTTTAAAGTCAAAGTTGGTTGACCACTTGTCAGCTAGGTGGGAGGCTGCAGGGGAAAAAAAAATTGTCAGGTACTGGTTAGACTGGTTAGCCTCTGAGGTTCATTTTAGCTCTGAAATTCTGTGACATTTGAAATTTTGTCTTTAACCTTTAACCTTTAACCTTTTTGGCTAGCTCCTCTTTGGTCTTCCTCTGAGCTGATGAATCATATTGTCTTGGACCAACCCCACCCTCCTTGATATTCTTTTACTCCCCACAACTACTATTATGATTGTCCTTAAAAGGGGAGAGCCATAGAGACTTAATTCAAAATGCATTTGGGTGCCTATTATGTGTAAATTCAAATTCAATAATTTTTTTCTTAAATATCTGCTATGTGCAGAGCATATATCAGGCATGAGGGACACAAAGATTAAAGGGTACATACAATATAATCAGAGAAATAAGACAAGTGTGCAAGTAAATAATATGTAATACAAATTATGAATAACACTATATGTCAAGGTGAGTTGAAATAAACTGCCATAAGAGATTAAAGGAGGGAGAAATTATTTCCAAAATGGAAAAGGCTAAATTCTCAACTGCATTATAGGACATCTGTATATCTCGAAAGCACCTTAAATTCAATATGTCACCAAATGGATTTCTAATATCTTCCCTAAATCTCTTTTTCCTTCTGGTTTCATCTTGTCTGCAGTTGCTAGCATTCAGTTTGCATTCCAAGTATGATTATTTGGGATTATCTTGGATCTTTTCCTTTCCCTCACTTCTCATAAGTAGGCAATTACCAAGTCCTGCAAATTCCAACCTTGCTATCACCTCCGAAAAGGCTTTCATAATCATATACCTGAATTATTGCCATAGTCTTCTAATGGGAAGAGGAGGCAAATATAATTCCATGAGTACTCACTAACATGGAGTCTTGGACTGGTTGTCTTCAGTGGGGTTCCCCAGCTGTTACAATGCATCATTGAAGATATCAATAAACAGGGTGGCTAGGTGGCACAGTGAATAGAGAAACAGCCCTGGAATCATGAGGACCTGAGTTCAAATCCAGCCTTGGATACTTCACACACTTACTAGCTGTGTGACTTTGGGCAAGTCACTTAACCCCAATTGCCCTCCAAAAAAAAGCAAAAAACAAGCAAAAAAGAGAAGATATCAATAAACAACTATGCTTCACTTGATGTAAAAACTAGGAAACATATTCAAGTGAACTCTTTTGTCTTATGGCATCCAGGAGGATAAGCAGATAGAGTGAGGGACTTGGAGTCGGGAAGTCTTAAGTTTGAATCCTGTCTCAGACTAGCATGTGACTCAATGTGAATTACTTAAATGCTTTAGTCTTATTTCTTCATTTCTAAAATGGGAAATTAATAATATCTCCTTTGCAGAGTTGTTGTGAGAATCAAATGAGGTAATACACGTAAAGCACTTTGCAAACCTGAAAGTACCACACAAACCTTGGTTATTACTGTTGCTGGTATTGTTGTATCCTTAAGGAGAAAGACCAGGCTTTGATTTGGGGCTTCACTTTCAATGGGAAAGTAGCATCAATTTTTCATACACTTAAGGTGCTGGCTCAAAGTAGTATTTTCTATAAAATTATATAAATTGGATACAAAGGATAGTTGAGTTTAAAACCTGCTTTCTGCTAAAAAGAACCATTGATAATAAATCACAGCTATGCTGGCTTTTAAATGAAAGGACCTCTTGTTTTGTTTTGTTTCCTGAAAGGGATAATTTGAATTTTAAATACAAGAGGTTGAAAGTAGCTTCAGGCTTTTTCAATTAAAAGTTTTAGTTTTCAACTTCTTTGCTCTGTAAAGGGCTAAACCTTTTCCAGTTTAAAGGGATGCCATGATGTTAAAATGGACGACCCTTATTTCTTGGGAAACCTCCCATAATGAACAACTCTCACCAAAAAAAAGGTTCCTGTTGGAGGGAAATTTCTTAGATCAGTGTCCTCACTCATGGCAAAGGACAGTTTAAAAAAGACATTTGTACCTAGGTTAGCAACATTTTTTTTGACATTCTATTATGTGGGTGACAATCCAAAATTAAATGGATCCAGAAAAACTAACAGTCAACCTTCCCTGCTGTTTCAATTAGTTTTTTCTCAATTATCCCATCAGATGGGCGAGATGAGATTCCACAATTTGGGGGGCTCATTTTAAGCCTCTCTGCTAACAGTTTATTATTTTGAAAGCTCCAATGGCTTACTAGAAAATGCATTTCCATCTGCAGGAAGCAATTCTTAAATTGCTTTGCTCAACAAATCCACAACTGACAAGAGCTCCATCGAAAAGGAGTTGAATGAGTTTGGGAAAGGGATTACCAAATGGGACTCATAAAACTGTTGCCTGAAATGGTTCCCTCCATGCAGAGGATCACTGAATGGCAAGGCCAGATTATTGTTCAATCAGGGTTCAAATGAAGTTCTGTTAACTTCATTGCAAGTATAGGAAGACATTGTATGAGGTAATGGTATATCACTGTAAGTAAGGAGGATTTTGTTATCTTTCTTAGAGTTTAGCTTCCCAGGATCCATGGCTAGGCAATCTCTAGTTTCCAGGTGTTAGGTAATAACTCCCAAAATAATAGTCCCAAGGATCCTAGATCATAATTCCTAGAATTATAGTGATAGACAGTCCTACTGAGACTGAGCAGTGGAATATGGGATGATATAAATGATTTTTACTACACTTGCACCAAATGATGATGTTGCTAAAGTTAATGTGTGAGGCTATTGCTGGCAATGTGCCTTATTTGTTTGTTGCCCTTTAAAGCAAGTAGTCCCTGGTCAGTGAGTGGGGAACCTATAGGAGAATGCAACAGGGTAATACTGGATGTGCCTTGATTAGCCCCCATCAAGGCTTGAGGTGATTTAGGGCAGTGCACAAGGAGTGCCTGTTTGATTGACTCCATCGAGACATAGGGGTAGTTGCAACCCCTTTTTTGCTGGCCCCTGCAAGAAGGGTGATTAGGGAATGCTGTAGGAGTTGGTGCTCCCATTATCAGCAATTTCCTTTTGAGAAGACTAGACTAAATTAAGTAAGAGTATAATCCCCTCCAAAGCTGTCTACCTATCCTTCCTGTCTGACGAGATCAAGAGTGAACCTGTTAGAGACTGGAGTCCAAAAACTCCGGGGTCTCCCATGTGTTATTTGTGAAACAATCACTTAATCAAATTTCAGCTATTTTACAAATTCTCCAAGAAAGCTTGAACCTTGTGTAAGCAAATCTTTGAGATGTAATAAATAGCAAAGGAAAGAGTCTAAAGTTAAATACATTTCCTTCTTTCTTAAAGACCTTTGTATCAAAATAAGAAAAAGTTTTCAACATACCTTGGACTTCTAAGACTTGTTAGTCCTATTTCCTATATTTGTCTCCTTTCCATTCATACTGCCACCATCCTAGTTCAGAACATTATTATCTCTCAAGTAAAATATTGTAATACCCGCCTAATTGGTCTCCCTCAGTTAAGTAACTCCTTTCTATAATCTATAAGTTAGCCTATACTACTCATCTGCTCTACAAGCCTTTGTGGCTCCCAATTATCTCTCTATCATCAAATAAGAATTCCCGTGTTTGGAATGTAAAAGTCTTCACAATATGTCTCCATCCTACCACTCCAGGCTTATTGGCATTTATACCATGTTCCAGGCAAATTGGCTTACTGGTTCTTTCTTGCATATGTGACTCTATTTTCTGTTTCTATGCCTTTTCAAAGGTGGTCATGCCCCCTCACCCAAAGATTTTGCATTTATTTTATACATCTTTAATATTTGTGTACATTTTATTCTTTCCCTACCCTTCCCTTTCTCCTAGTAAAATAAAAATCCTTTGAAATTATGGACCTCTATGCTTTTGTTTTTGTGTTCTCAGCCCTTAATACAGTGCATGGCATATAGAAAGTTTAAATTATTATTAAATTTAATTTAATGGAATTATATATTTGGCTTATTTTTCCTCATTCCATGGCCCTCATTCCAAATGACCAACATTTGTTCAGTATTATTGCTACAGGATCATAGATTAGAGCTCAAAGAGACCTCAGAGAGCATCTAGTCTGACCCTTTTATTTCACAGATGAGGAAGCTGAAGCTCGGGGCAGTGAAGTGACTTGCTTACCATAATATAGTTAATAATGATCAGATTTGGGATTTGAACCTAGATACTCTGACTTTATATCCAGAGCCATTTCCAGTTCCATGATGATTATGATGTGTGGCTGGAGGGACAATCTATTAAATTATTTCTGAATGTCACTTAAGGGTTGACTATAAATCCTATCTATATTAAAGATAAAAGTAGGGCTCGAAAATCTTGGTCTAGCTCTGTAGTTTCCAACCTGGTTAATAGAAAATGAAGAGGGGAAAATGAAATGTTACAAGGAAAATGAAAAATGAGTTATAACCTTGTTTAATCACATTTATTGAGCTGGGGTATTGTTACCCTTGGGAATTGAGAAAAGGTTGACTATTCTATAAGATTTTTCAAAGAAACAGTACCATTTATCTTAATATTGTGTCAGCCCTTTCCAGGAAGAGATTTAGCCTTTTCCATTGGAAAGAAGTGACAAAATAAAACTTTTAATTGAAAAGCCTGAAGCTATGTTCGACTTCTGATATTTAAAAATCAAGTTACCTCATTTAAAAAAGACCAAAGGAGAAGACCATCTCATATGAAACTTGTGCAGTGAGCAAATATCTGTAAGAAGGCATATTAAAGGCATAAGAATGCTTTGTGTGTAGAAATCATTTCATTCAACATTTAACAAACATTTATGAAATGATGTACCTAGCACTGTGCTAAGTGCTGGGAATACAGATAACATTAAAATAACCCCTACCTTTGAGGAACTGACATGTAGATAGAAAATTAGGCAGAAAACGTATCCTAAGGAAATTCTAGAGGGTGGGGGAATGAGGAATCTTAGTAACTGGGGAAATGAGGATGGGCTTCCCAGAGAAAGTGATACTTAAAGTGACCTTTGAAGGCAGCTAATAACATTGAGGTTAGTATAATTTCAAGGAGCATGTACTGTGCAACAGCAAAGAGGTGGTTGACAGAATGTAATGTTTGTTGAAATACAATGGATCCAAAAGAGAGAATTAGGTAACAAGACTGAAAAGGTTGGCAGGAGACAGATTTAGAAAGGATTTAAAAGCCCAGTGGAAGATATCTATTTAGTCCTAGAGGCAAGTGAAGTCCCTACAACTTCTTGAGCAGGCCATGGTCAGATCCATAGTTCAATTACATAAACATGACAACCAGGTAGAAGATAGATTTGAAAGGGGAGAGACCTGAAGCAGGAAGCTCACTTGAGAGCTCATTGTAATAGTCCAGGAGAAAGGTGATGAGGGTTTGAACTAGGGTGTTGGCAATGTGAGTGGAGAGAAAGGATCAGAATACAATATTTTGAGGAAGTATAATCAACAAGAGTTGGCCTCTGATGGGATATGAAGAGATAGGGAGAAAGAAGAGTTGAGGATGCTTCCTAATGAGGAAAGATAATGAATTCTGTTCTGGATATGGTAAATTTGAAATGCCTACAGGGAATATAATTGGATATGTTTAATGGGCAGTTGAAGGACTGGAGTTTAGGAGAGGTACTGGGGCTGAATCTGTAGAAGAACTGGGAGTCATTTACATATAGATAGATTTTGAGTTTACTATTTTTATTGCAAAAAATGTTTTTCACTTAAAAAATCAAGTTTACCATTGGATTCTTTTAAATGGACACATTGCCTAGTTCATGTAAAATATAATTAAATCATTATTTTCATACACATGAAAAAGGAACATATCCACTTCCCAAAGGAAGATAAACTAATAATTTATTTCTATGTATTTATTTCTTTAGTCCTTGTTCTTAAATTAAAAAAAAATGATACAGGATATATAGTGATTTACAGGAAAATCACTTCATTTTCCTCTAGCCTCCAGTGGCTTCCTATCACCTCCAGAATCAAATATAAAATTCTGTTTTTGGTGTTCGAAGCCTTTCCTAACTTGTTCCCCACCTCTAGTCTTCTTGTTTCTTATACAACATTCCCTCCACCCCACTTCCAATAGTGCCAGTCTCCTTGCTGTTCCTTGAATAACACAACTCTTGACTCTAGGTCACTGGAGTGTTTCACTGACTGTCTCTCATGCCTGGAATGCTCTGCCTCCTGGATTCCCCGGCTTCCTTCAAGTCCCTGTTAAAATACCACCTTTTACAGCAAGCCTTTCATAGTTCCCCTTAACTCTAGTGCCTTGTCTCTGTTGATTATTTATAATTTATCCTGAATATAGCTTGTTTGAATATAATTGTTTACATGTTGTTTTCCCCATTAGATTGTAAATAATTTGAGAGCAGGAATTATCTTTCACCCTTCTTTGTGTCCCCAGAGCTTAACACGATGCCTGACACATAACATGTACTTAATAAATGTTTACTGATGGACTAATCAGATTTTAACTCACTGTATTAAAGAGAGACACTGTGGCATGGTGAACTGGGAGCTGGTTTTGAAGTGAGAAAGATTTGGATTCAATTTCTGCCTCTGATAAGAGAAGGATGACCATAGGTGAGTCAAATAACATCTCAGAGCCCTAGGCAACTTCCTAATATTATAAGCTTTAGAATGGGTGATAATCTATGTTGGTAGAGGGAGTTCCCAACATCCAAGAAATTACAGGTTTGTTGCCCGTGTCCTGCAGCCTGCCCCCCTCCTTTTTTCTTCTCTCCCTCTTAAATTAAATAGTTACTCACTTGCATCTGGGGCAACTAGGTGGTATAGTGCAGGACTTCTTGAACTTTTTCCACTCCAGATCCCTTAAGCACTTTTTAAACTGTTTGAAAAGTGTTGGTCTGAAGTTAGGAAGACTAATCTTCTTGAGTCCAAATCTGGCCTAAGACACTTACTAGCTATGTGATCCTGGGCAAGTCACTTAACCCTGTTTGCCTTAATTTCCTTATCTGTAAAGTGAACTGGAGAAGGAAATAGCAAACCACTCTCAAGAAAACCCCAAATGAGGTTACGAAGAGTCAGACATGACAGAAAGAATGAAAAACAACAAAAACAACTTGTACCTATTGTAGCTCTTGACTAGTAGTTGCTCTGTAGATTAGACCACAAATTATTCTTGTTCTGTCTGCCTAGTCTCTGTCACTGCCTCCTTCTTTTCTGATTTTTCCTTCTTCCCAATTCCATCCCCAAAGCTATTGCTTCTCTGTTACTTCAATGAAAGGTATTATGCCTGCTTCAAATATAACCTACTCTCTGCCTCTCCAACCCACTTCCCTGAGTTAACTAGGATATTTTTCAACCTGGGGGAATTTAAATTATTCCTGGGTATACTTGAATAGCTAATGAAGACCCCAGAGTGAGATCATTCCAGATTTATGGAAGGTTTCAGTATCGCTTCTTAAAAAAGGTGAGCATCCCTATTTAAGGATCTCCCTATAGAATTCTTACAAACATACCAGTTTGCTCTGAAATTTAAGAGATATTTGTTTAGTCACATGTAGCTGTAAAAGCAAAACTTCAGTTTCTGGAATCTAAGATCAGTATATTCTTATACCCTAAAGGTGAAATAAATCTTGAAGTTATAGCTTGCTTGGCAATATTCCTCATAGTTTCCTGAAGATGCCCCATCATGTATAAAATAAGAAATTTTGTGAAGGTTATACAGGCTTAGGCTATAGAGCAATGGATTATTCCATAAGCAAAGCTATACCCAATGAAAAAAAGCTGAAGGATCCCAAAGGGAAGGGCCAGAAATAGGATAAATGGCATACTTCCCTACCAATTACAACTCTAGAAAATCTAAAGTGAAGACTGAGCAGCAAGGAACATATATAGCATTGTAGAAGGGAGTATAAAGAGCAGAAGGGGATAATTAGACATGCTCTGCCTTTTTGTTCATATATATAACAACAGTTCACACTTTTATAGCACTTTGTGTTTGGCAAAACATCTAATTCCCTAATAATAGTAGTAATAATAATTATAACTATCAATTATATAGCACTTTAAATTTTGTAAAGTGCTTTACAAATATTATTTCATTTGATTCTCACAGCAAACCCTGGAAGGTAGGTGCTATTATTTCACATTTTACAGTCGAGGACACTGAGGCAGAAGAATTTAAGTGACTTGCTCAGGGTCACACAACTAGTAAGTGTCTGAAGACACATTTGAACTCAAGTCTTCCTGACTTTAGGTCTACATCTCTATTCATTGTGCCACCTCACTGCCATATAAACATCACAAATAATCTTGGGAGGTAGGAGATATTATTATTCTGTTTTTAGAAATGAGGTAACTAAGTCACAGACAGGGTAAATAAATTGCCTAAAGTCATAAAACTAGTACATGTATTAAGGCAAGATTTGAAGCTAGGATTCCTGACTCTAAAACAAGTGTTTTATTCATTAGGCTATACTCCCAAGGGTTTAATTATCATCTCTAATATAATTTATCATCTCTAATATAGTTGCCACTCTGATATATTTGAGCTCAAAACTCCATCTGTGCCCCAGTCTCACTTTATTGAGTGTCTTTGGACATTATGAATTGGATGACCCATAGACATTTCAAACTCAACATGTTGAAAGCAGAGCTCATTAATTTTCCCCTCAAACCATTCCTTGTTCTCAATGTCCCTATTCTGGAAGGCACCCCATCTTTCCCAGTCACCAACCTAGTTGTGATCCTTTACTATTCACTGCTACTCACCCCACATATCCAATCTGTTGCCAAGTCTTTTCATTTCTACCTTCACAATATCCTTAACATACAAGTCTCCATTCATAAAAGTTGCCACCTATTATAGGTCCTTGTCACTTCTCTCCTGGACTATTTCAATAGCCTTCTGGTTGGTTTCCCTGCCTCAAGCCTTTCCTCATTCCAGTCTATCCTCCCTCTAATTATTTGTAAAATGATCTTCAGGTCTTGGACCATCTCCAGTTATCCTGAGCTATATCTGGCCACTAGATACAGATGGCTCCAAAGGAGAAAGTGAGGTTGGTGACTGCACAGCCCTCCCTCACTTAAAACCAATTCACTTGCTCGTCGTGGCACCATCTGATGTCATGGTCCTTTTTGAGAATGAAGGACAAACCACAATGATTTTCAGGTCTCATCATGGTCATCCCCTCCTACAGACTTAATTTTGGGATCTCCTTCTTACCTCCAGGATCAGATATAAAGCTCTCTTTTTGTCTTTTAAAAGTTCTACATGAACTGACCAATTACTACTTCTCTAATCTTGTTACACTTTGTTATTCAGTCATTTTCAGTCATTGTTTTTAGTTTGATTCTTCAAGACCCTATATGGTATTTTCTTGGCAAAGATACTAGAGTGGTTTGCCCTTTGTTTCTCCAGCTCACTTTCACAGATGAGGAAACTGAGGTAAACAGGGTTACATGACTTACCCAGGGTCACACAGCTAGTACATGTCTGAGGCCAGATTTGAACTCAGGAAGATGTATCTTCCTGACTCTAGGCCTGACACTTTATCCACTGTGCCAACTAGTTCACACCTTACTCCCCTCTTGCTGTTTTCTTCTTGCTGTTTCAATGTTTTTTTTTACCCCATTTCCCAACTCACTGGCTTTTCTGGAATGCTCTCCCTTTTTACCGCCCCTCCCCATGTCTTGACTTCCTTTAAGACTTAGTTCAGATGCCACCTTATGAAGGAGATTTTTCCCTTTCCCCCACTGCTAGTACCTTCATTTCTCAAATTATCTTCTATTTAAACTTTATGTACATATTTATTTGTTTCTCCCATTAGAATGTGAACCCTTTGAAGGCAGAGACAAAGTGTTTGCCTTCTCCAGTATTCCACAAAATTAGCACAATCCCTGGCACACAGCACAGCCTTTATAAATACTTGTTGACTGGTTGTCCTGCACTTAACCAATGCTTAATGTACATTGAATAAATGAAGAAACAAAATACATGATTAGCATAGCTTACTGGAACTGACTACTGACTTCTGTCCTCCCATTGCTGAAAGTGGTGACAGGATCAGAGTTTATATCACAGATTCAGAGATGGAAGGACCTTAGAGGTCATCTAGACTGACCCCCTGATTGAGGAAACTGAGGCAATAGGAGGCTAATAACTCTCCCAGTGGTAGTAAGTAGAAGAGGTGGGCTTTAAAATCAGAACTTCTTACTCCAAATTCATCACTCTTTCCATTGCAGTATAGTGGGGTAAGTTTGAGTGAGATATGTAACAACATGGTCAAAGGAAAACAAATGCACGTTTGACATTGTTGAGACCTGATCTTCCCCACTTCATGCTCAGTTTTAGCCTCAAGACTTGCAGGTAGGAGACACAGTAGACCTGGAATTAGGAAGAACTCAGATGCTTAGTGACTGGTCCTAGATAAATTGTTTATTTTGTCAGCCTCAGTTTCCTCATTTTTAAAATGGGGATAATAATAATACCTCCCTCACAGGGTTGTGAGAATAAAATATTTGTAAAGCCCTTTGCAAACCTTAAAGGGCTATATAAATGCTAGTAGCAAATATTATTATATAATATACTGGCAGTTGCGTGCTTGTCAGTGCACCAGTTGTGTAATTGTGTGAACGTTAGCATTTGGTGGTGGAAAAACAGTAAAAATAAGAATATTTTTAGAAAAATTTTTAAAAATAAATTTTCTGAAGGTTGACAAAAAAGCAATAATTCTGGAAACTTCTGACACTACCATGGAATGAAATTTTGTATAGATCAAATCTGTTTTAGTCCCCATATAGTGTTTTATTTCTTGAAATGCCAAGGTCACCTTGTAGTAAGGCAGTTTCATGATGATTTAAGTTCTTTTCTTTCCCAACACTTCAGTCTATCATGATCTTTTCTCCTCTAAATTCCAATTACAGTTGTTTCCTATACCACTCTCTTGATAATAATGGTGATCTTTTCATGTTTAACTACTAAGTGGTATTACTAGTCAGAAAGCTTATCCTATTCACCTATCTCGAGATTGCTTCCCTACTGTCTACAAACATACCCATGTTCCCCCCATCCTCAAATAACCCTCACTTGATCTTTTCACCCCTGCTATTGCCCCACATCTCTCCTGTCTTTTGCAGCTCATTCCCTTGACAAGGCTGTCTAGGATACATGCTTCTACTTCCTCTTTTTTCTTAACTCTTTATAATCTAGCTTTTGACCACATCATTTCATCAACTATTCCCTCCAATATTACCAATGATCTCTTAATTGACAAATCCATTGATCTTTTCTTAGTCCTTATTATTTTTGGTCCCTCTGCAAACTTTGACACTATTGATCATCCTCTTTGCCTTGAGGTTTTTCTCTCTAGTGTTTTGGGACACTACTCTTTCCCAGGTTTTGTCATACCAATTTGACCACTCTAAGTCACCTTTGCTAATGCAGATCCCAATCACCGAGTGTGAGTGTCCCATAGAGCTCTGTCCTGGACCCTCTTTTCTTCTGTTTCACGTGGTGATCTCATAAGGTCCCATGGATTCAATTTTCATCTCGTTTGATGATTCTCAAATCTACTTATCCAGTCCTAAACTCTCTGCTGTCCTTCAGTTTTACCTCTCCAATTTTCTATTAGATATCTCAAACTGGATGACCTATAGATGTCTTAAATTAAAACTGAACTCATTATCTTTCTTCATTACAAATTGTCAAGAGCATCACCTCTCTCAGTTACCCAAGCTGAAAACCTAGGTGTCATTCTCAATTCCTCACTCTCTTTCGCCACCAAACTCTGATCCCTTGCCAAGGCCTGTCAATTTCACCATCACAGCATCTCTCAAATACACCTCTTTTCCTTCTGTCCTCTAACACTGTCACCACCCTGGTGCAGACCCTTATTTCCTTATGCCTGAATTATTACAGTAGCCTGCTGGGTAGTCTGGCTGCTAGAAGTTTTTAACCACTCCAGGCCATTCTCCACTTAGCCATCAAACTAATTTTCCTAAGCTCAGGTATGATATCTCTTCCCCTCAGCCCCAATAAAATCCATGACTCCTATAGGATCAAATATAAAATCCTCCACTTGGCATTCAAAGCCCTTCATGACATACCACCCCCTTCCTATCTTCTTATACCTTTTACATCACAGCCCCTTAAAATACTCTTCAGTCCAGTGACACTGACCTGCTTACTGTTCCTTGAAGATACTCCATCTCTCTTCTTTGGGCATTTTCACTCACTGGCTGTCTCCTGTGACAGGAATGCTCTTTCCTCATCTTTGCCTCTTCCCTCTTCTGACTTCCTTCATATCCCAGCTAAAACATCACCTTCTACAGTGCCTACTGTACCTACTATGACCCTGGGCAAGTCACTTAACCTCTCTCAGAATAATAATAGCACTTACCTCATGGGGTTCTTTTGAAGATGAAATAACATATTTGTAGACTTTATAATCCCAAGCACTATATAATTAGCACATTATTATCATTACCATCATTATTATTATATTTCAAATTCTTCGTGGCTGAATGCTATTCTATTTCTCACATTTTTTTTTTATCAAATTGTACCTGGGCTGGGTTATTCCTAACTGAAGGTGCTGGACCAAAGATCAAGAAGGGTGCTCCCTATCTATATGTAGCACCCACCTGACAGTGGTCCTGAGTTGGTATGGACAAACAATGGGGAAATGTGGGATTCCCAGGCAGCAAGGTGATGCAGTGGATACAGTGCTGGGCTTGGAGTCAGATCTGTGTTCAGATTTAGTTTCAGAAACTTATTTAACTAGCTGGATAATCCTGGAAAAGTCACTTAACTTTTACCTGACACAATTTCCTCAACTTTAAAGTGGGGATAATCATAGCACCTACCTCACAAGCTCCTGGCATACAGTAGGCAGTGAATAAATGCTGGTTTCCTTCCCTCCTTCATCCTATTGTATTTACTTTGTAGGGAGATCACCAAAGTCATGGTTTTCTTAGCATTAGATGGGTCATTAAAGCATAACACAGGACATGTTAACTCTTAAGCAATCAATCCTACATTAGTGGTATTAGTAAAGGATCAATCTATTACCAATCAACCAATAAGCATTGATGAAGTGCCTACTACATGTCAGGCCCTATACCAAGTGTTGGAGATAAAAAACCAGAATAATGTCCTTGTGATGGCAAAAAAAATGCTTCCTTTGAGAACATATTTTGCCTGAAAACAGAGATTTTATTAGTGGAATAGGTTGTAGATTAATTTTAAAAAACCTTGCTCGCTGTCGTGGAAATAAATGATGTAACTTGATTTTGAATACTAGAAGCATAGCTTTAGATTTGTGAAGTAATGTATTCAATTTTTGCTAAGAAATTATTATTCCTCCTAGGGGCCATGCTAATTTTCTCATTCGTGAATTTGCATGGCTTTATTGATATTTTTAAGGTGTGTTTGAGCAGACTTTCAAATCGGCAAGTTAATACTTTCTAAACTGTGGATCTCCAATGAGTCTTTTTATGCCTGTTAGCACATTAAAGATTGATACCTTAAGATGCAGCAATTCCCAAAGTCAGTTCAATTTGATTCCATTTCAACAATCATTTAATAAGTGTAAGTTGATGGGGATATAGAGATGAATAGGATGTGAACCTAATATGCAAAATGCAATCAACTAGTGGTAACTGAACACATCGATAATTATGACACAATTTAAAATGAGATAGGTGAAAATGAGAGGTAAAAAGGGAGAGAACCAAGGGGGACCTAGTCAAGTCAATGAGCATTTATTATGTGACTACTGTATGCCAGGCACTATTCTAAATGCTAGGCATATAAAGAAGGGCGGAAAGTCTCTCTGCCTTTAAGGATTTCACAATCTAATGGAGAGGGACAATGCACAAACAACTATGTACAAACAAAACAGATATAGGACAAATTGGTTAGCTATCATTTATATAGTGCTTTAAGGTTTTAAACAACAACAGGGAAGTTAGAAGGTAGAGTTTTGGGAGAAGGAGAACGAATTCAGTTTTAGACATATTGAATTTAAAGTCTCTATAGGCCATCCAATTTGAGATATCTGATAGGCAGTTGGAGATATGAGACTGCAAGTCAAGAGAGAGGTTAGGGCTGGAACTGAGATTAGATATGGGAAACACTTTTAGAGAGATGCTAATTAAATCCATGGGAGATTATGAAATCAGTAAGTGAAATAGTATGGAGAAGAAAAGGGGCTCATTTAGGAGCCCTGAGGACACACATGCCTTAGTTATTACCTAGATGAAGATCCAGCAAAGGAGATTGAGAAGAAGTGGTCAGATAGGCAGGAGGAGATAGTATCAAGAAGGAAAAGGTGATCTGCAGCGTCAGAGAAGATAGTATCAAGAAGGAAAAGGTGATCTGCAGCGTCAAAGAGACTGCAAAGATATCATGAAAGATGAAGATTGAGAAAAGGCCATTAAATTTCTCAGTTAAGAGATCATTGCTAACTTTGGAGAGATCAGTTTCAGTTGCATGATGAGATCAGAAGACACATTGCAGATAGTTAAGAGGAGAATGAGAGGAAAAGGAGAGGTACATATAGATGATATTCTGAAGGAGTTTAGCCACAAAAGAGAAGAGAGATACAGTGTAATTATAGCTATAGCTAGCAGCAGTGCATGGATCAAGTGAGAGGTTTTTTTGTTTTGTTTTTGAGAATGGGGAGGCATGAGCATGTTTATAGGCAGCAGAAAGGCAGCCAGTAGACAAGGAGAGATTGAAGATTAGTGAGAGAACCGAGATGATAGAGGGCAAACTGCTAGAGAAGACAGGATGAAGTTAGATCCCTTGTGTGTGTGCAGGTTTTTGCTTTGGCAAGGAAGAAGAGTCACCTCTCTAGATGAGACAGAGTGAAGGTGGGAGGGCTACAGAAATCAGCTTCCCCATACTTGTAATTTTTAAAGGATGGTAGATCTTTAGCTGGATGAGATCTTAAAGAACATTTCATCCAACTCCCTCATTTTAAATAGTTGATGAAACTGAGGCCCAGAAAGGTTAAATGATTCAATATCACTGTAACATCAAGCACCATAGCATACCCAGGATGGCTGCTAGCATGGGTTCTTTGATCTGTTTTTCTAAAGTAAAGCAACTTTAAAGGGATCAACGATCTTACTTATTACATATATCTATCTATATTACATATATCTATCTATATTTATATCTCATTCACTTAGATCAGAAAAAAAGTAAGTACCCTGAACTTCAGAGAAAATACAAACAGAAATTACAAGCAGAAAAATAATACAGACAGGGAAAATAACGCAGATCAACAGACAGGGCTTCTAGCTGCCTGACCAAAGCTCTACATACATAGTTACTTGAGAGAAAAGCGCCAACATCTGGGTTTTCAGAATGGGGGTGGGGATGGGACCTCCTTAATGGCTACCCAGAGTCTTGACTGGCCAAATCACAAGAACACTCTTCCAATGAGTGAGCCCCAAAGCAAAACCTCACCTCAGAGTATATGTACCCTTCTTCAGAGCCAGAGGGCATCACAACCCTCATGACCTACTGCCTAATTACAAAGTAACAGAAGATGTGGGCCTTCCTGAAAAAGAAGTCTCCCCTAATCAAACTTCTCTTGTTGCCTCCATGTGAGGCCTATTAATGGGTGGGGAAGATCTTCAACTCCCATCAGCATTACAATCACACAGTTAGAGAATGGGAGAGCCTGGACTTGACCCTAGGTCTTTTGACTCCAAAACCACTGTTCTCATTTCACCATGTTTCTAGTCTACTACAGCTATACATGTTTTACAATGTTTATATCAGACTTCCACTATAGGAAAGGCATGTATGAGGAGTTCAAAGCTCTCCAGAGAGGGGAAGCCCTCCTGTTCACATGGATAAAAAATCTACTGAAAGGTCGTGGTTATCACCAGAATTTAGGATTCCTTACTAATAACTGAAATGAGAAATTAGGGCATGAGACAGCTGTGTTAACCTCTCCTCCTAGAAACCTGATTTGAGTTTCTAACCATTTTTCTGGGACTAATGGGCCCCAAGCAAGCACATAATGAACTAGGAGGACTTGGAAACCATATGTAGACTTTATCTAATATAGAAGAAATAATAACAATGATAATATAATAATCTAACTATAACCATTCATATGTATATAACAATACCTGAATAATTCATAAAGTGTTTTGCTTACAACAACCTTGTGAAGTAGGTAGTGTGATTGTTATATGTGTTTTACAGATGAGGAAGCTGAGACACAGAGTAGTAAAGGGATTTGGTCTAGATCATGTGGCAGCAGTCTGTGACTGGTATCTAGGTCTTCTGACTCTATTTCCAAAGATCAATACACTGTACCCCTTTTATTTTTTGGTGCTGACAACAAAATGCATATTATACTCTTGTGGTCCAAGTAGATGGATTTTCTTCTGAGTACAACTGAAAAGATTATGACTTAAGTCATTTCAAATGTTTTCTTAAAAAGGAATTTTGTTGCTTCTTCGTGATATGAATAAGTGATAACATATTTAATTGGAGGCTGTGTGGTTCATTGGAGGGAGTGATGGCTTTGGAGTTAGAGGATTGGGTTCACATCCAGGTTTTCTCTCTTTATACCTGTATGACCTTAGATAAATTGCTTAACTGTTCTGTGCCTTAGTTCTTTATCTGTAATATGAGAGAAGTGAAGTAGATGAAGGTGCTTTCATACATATTAGCTTTATTTGACCTATATTCTCAATTGCATATGGGAGAAAGTATAACCAAGCTGCAATTAATAATGTAATAACTTATACTGAATTAAGAAAAGAGCACAAACCACAAACCACATATACTCGGGGGGGGGGGGAAGGAGTGTGGAAATCGACCTCATTCTATATATTCATCTTCTGAATCTCTTGAGACATGCTATGCAAACAGCAGGATTTGACTCCTTCAAAATGGTAAAATCTCTGAAGGGTTTTAAAAAAAGTGATAACAAGGTTATGAGGAGCCAAAGAAGTTAGTCTCTGCTTTGAATTTTTAAAGCTCATAATCTTTATTGATATCTTCAGTCTGTATATTGACCTTTTATTCTGATTGCTACCTTAGCTCTATGTTTCACACATTCCTGGAAGATGGCTATAAATTATGAAAGTTGAAAGTGCCCTAAAAAGTGTGAAATCAAAAGCTATAAAATTGAGTGTTGACATTTTTCAAAAGTACAAAAAGTGCCATAGTGAGCTGCAGAGCTGTTGAAAATTAACCTAGTGGGAAGCTATGCCAGGCTGGGTAGAACTAGAATTTAAGGGGTTGTCTGATTACCTGACCTTCATAATTGACACAAAAGGATGCTTTTTGCCACTCTCTAACCCTAATAGAATACTATTAAGACATCTGATGGAATTTCTCTACTTTAAATCAGACATGGAGGAGGTCAGCTAGGTCAGGTAAAACAGGCTGGCTCATTTATTTCCTCTACAATGCAAATGGTTGACCCAGAAAAGCAAATCTACTGAACATTGATCTCTCTTTGGAGAGGAAAAGAGAGAAGACCAACTGCAGTCTTAAGAACTGGTCACATTTTATTTAGAACTTCAGATATGTAAATAAGTAATTTTGTTCCAGTTAAACATTAATATGATGTAACTTCTTTAATTCAGCACAGAATGTAAGGATAATTCTTCCACAACATTAAACTGGCTCAAAGCTTAGAGTGTTTCTTTTAGAAGAAAGGAAATGAGAGAAACTGAAGGCTCTCTTTACTCACTAATAGAAAAAAAAATCCAGAGTAATAAGTGTTATACAACATACACCCACACACCCACACACACACATACACACTGGCATGTGTGTGTGTGTGTGTGTGTGTATGTACATATATACAGATTGTTCAGTCGTAGAGCCTTCATTACTCCATTTGGGGTTTTCTTGGCAAAGATACTGGAGTGGTTTGCCATTTCCTTCTCCAGATCATTTTAAAGACAAGAAAACAGAGGCAAAGAGGGTTTAGAGGCTTGCCCAGGGTCATACAGTTAGTAAGTGTCTGAGGTCAGATTTGAACTCAGGAAGATGAATCTTCCTGACTCTAGGCCTGGTACTTCATCTGCTTGTCACCTAGCTGCTCCATATATATATATGTATACACAAATGTATATGTTTATATACATATATGTATATAGATGTATACTTCTATGTGTGTGTATATATATTTTATATATATATATATATAAATACTTTAATATATTTAAATGTCTTCCTATTCAGAGTAAAACTATATTTGTTTTCCTGGTTTCTAGACAGCTTATATTACTGTATTTCTTAGTTAAGTATTTACTAAATTCCTAATGTCATGGAACTCAGAGCTAGAAGACAACTTCTACTTAGAGGTTTATCATTAGAAAGAATGCTGAGTCTAGAGTCAGAAGACTTAGTTTCAAGCTCTACCACTATCTAACATTTATCACCTGTGTGACCTTGGGTGCATCCTTTCATCTTACTGGTCTCAGTTTCCTTACCTATTGAATGAGAGGATTGCACTAGATGACCTTTGAAGTTCATTCCATTTTTACATCTATAATCCTGGTATGATCCTTGGATTTTAAAATTGGGGAAAAACTGAGGCCATGAGCTATTAGGTGACTTACTTGAATTCACACAGATGAGCATGGACAAAGATAGTATAAGTACTTGAATAATTGCAGTGCAAAATCACGGCCGAAGTTACCTTGTTACTTTACTAGGGAATTTAAGAACCTATCACGTGAGCTATATGGTATCAATGCATCTTATGAGGGAAACTGAAAGTCCCCTTCCCCCTTGAGCAGCTTATTTTCTAACTAGGGAGGTAAATCATATATACATGTATTGAACGAATAGAGAACAGACTCAAAGTAATAAATAAACAAGAGTAAAATGGCAAGGCACACTGAATGTATTACTTTTAGGAACTATGCTGTAATGAGGGGAAATCAAACATTCAACAAGCACTGTTTAGGGCAGTGGTTCTCAATCTGTGGGTTGCGACCCCTTTGGGGGTTGAATGACCCTTTCACAGGGGTTGCCTAAGACCATCAGAAAACACATATTTCCTGATGGTTTTAGGAACCGAGACACTGCTCCTCTCTCCGTTTCCAGGTGGGTCTGCCCACATGCAGATACGCCCACATACGAGTATTAAAGGGGTAGCAGCATTAGGAAGGTTGAGAACCACTGGTTTAAGGGATATAAAAATAAAAAATACAACCACATACGCCTTCAAAGAGTCCAGGTTTCACTTGTCTTGGAAGAGTAACAAATTCTTGAGGTGCAAGAGAGAATCACAGATTTGACCTTGAAAAAATGTCAGTGGTTGTGAGAGCCAAGGCAGTATCTCATTGTGGTTTGCATGGTGAATCTGTTCTGGTGTGGGGTGAGAGGCTGTCCATTCCCATGGTCTAGCAAGAAAGAATAGCTGAGGATGTTGTATGCAGAGGGAACAATTCAGAGTCTGCTAATGCCCTATACGACAGGAAGAAATGTGTTTCTTTCAGTAAAAGCTGTCTGTGATCTTTGAGGAAAGTGGAAATCCACTCTGTTTTCATCTGGTCCATCTATTGTTTATTTTTTACACCTTTCCCAGTGAATAAAAGAAAAGCCAACATTTTTTTTCTTCTCCTCTCCCACCTTGTGGCTCAAACCTGTGGCTGAATTTAGAATTCATCTCTTTCACAGATAAAAAAAAATGTTCTCTTGCTAAGTGTATGACACTATAAAAATAGATAGCCATTAGAATCTGTGCCAATTTAGTTTATGTGAGAACTTGTAGACTGAGAAGAAGAGAAGAAACCCAGAATAGAGGATTAAATTAAAGAGGATTTGTAAATTCAAACTGGAGCTTCCATATAAAAATTTATTTCTAGGAGTTTCAAAGCCACATATTCAAATGAGATGAGAGTTTACTGTTATTTGGGAGGAAAAAAAGGATCTTTGGCCCCTGATTCCCTTTTGGTATAAATCATAGAGAAACTAAAAAAAAGAACCCATAGCTGGTTAAGCAGATGTAGCAGAGGCAGCTGTTTTGGCTTGATGAGTTTGAAAGGTAGAAGATGAAGCTTCTAAGCCACTCCCATGGATGGATGAGGGAGAGAGTTACTAGGAAATAAAGTTATACCTGGGGGAAGGGAGGAGGGAACAAATTCTTCATCAGCTCAAGCTAAAGGGTGATTGATTGACAATAGTCTGCCTGCTTGCCAGCACAATCTGGTGGGTTATGCAACAAAATATGCAACTTTTAAGATGTTCACTCTCTCTTCCTCATGCCCCTTGTGACCAATGGCATATTTCTTTGTAAAGCAGCTGATTAGGGGTCATTTGTGGCAGTGGGAAAGAGTTCTCCATTTTCTATATCAACCAGAGATCATTGCACAAACTGTCAGGCTTAGTAAACTCAGTAGGACCAGAGAAAAATAATAACAAAAACAAGAAGAAACTGAATTAACCAGTATACAAGGATATAAAAAATATAATTCCTTAAAGCAGAAAAAATAAGGTTCTTTTTTTATTTTACAAATCCAGCATGAACAGAGGAGCAGTGGCCTTGAAGTAATAGGGTCATAGGATGCAGAGCTAAAAAGAAACATTTAGCTAAACTTTTTATTCAATAGATGGGGAAACTGAGGCCCAAGGAATTTAAATAATCACGGTCACACAGCAACATTGGAATTCAAAGCTCAACTCTTCTGATGCCTAATTCATGCCTTTTCTACTCTTCCATGCTGTCTGTCTTGGGTTGAAGTAACTGATTTATGTAACTTTGGAGAAATGACTTCTCTGAGTCGCAATTTGTAAACTGGGGTTAGAACTACTCATACTCTCAATTTCGCAAGATAATTGTGAGAAAAGTGCTTTGTTAACTGTAATGTGCTCCAGGAAAGTGAATTCCTCTGTTTATTTGTCAGTACTGCGAGAAGGCAAAGAGAAAGATCATATTGAGGTGAGATTGTCCAGGTGACAAAGGAATTTTCATTTAGATGATGACAGAAACAATAATAGCTCACAATAATACAGGGAATTCCAGTTTACAAAGCCCTATGCCAAATGTGTAAAATTCACAACAACCTTTTAAGGTAGGGGGTGTGAGATGTGTTTATTACTCGTGTTTTACAGAGGAAGAAACAGCCTCAGGGAAAGTGTGACTTGTCTGGCCAAGGTCACACAAGGCCATCAACTCAAGTTGTCTGAATTTGAGCCAAATACTCTTTCTATTCACCGTACTTTATTGCTTTGCTAAAAAGGATAAACAAATAGCTAGGGGAAGAGAGATATTAGACAACTTGTCCAAAGTTACTAAATAAGTTTTCAGAGGGCCTAGGAATAGACACCTGACATCCTGATTATTCAAGGAAGATTTCATCTATGAGGCCTTGTGGGGTGTTGATTTCAGAAATTAAAAAAAAAGGTTCTTAGGCTAATAATTCACATCAAATACAAAATTTCAGGATCCAAGAGTGCTGCATATTAAGAGCATGTTTCTAGTCTTCTATTTCTCAAAAAGACATTTTATTCAATCCGTATATATTTCATTTTGACTTATCTATATTATATGTCATTTTCTCTCAGTCGAATACAAACTCTTCATGGGCAAAGAATTCTTTTCTTTCTTTCTTTCTTTCCTTCTTGCCTTTTTCCCTCCCTTTCTTTCTTTTTGTATCCAGCAATAATACACTGCCTGCTACATAATAGGTACTTAAAAATACTTGTTGAATTGAATAGGAAGAAAACATTTTAATTGTGTATTGGTGTCATCATAGACAATTTAGACTTTTCACTTCTGAGATTGCAATTTGGAGATTCTTTGACTTTGTGAAATAACCTTGTGACATCTATTTTAAAAGCATCTCTTAACAGAGGCTATAGAAGCTGTCATTGTCTCCTTAATAAGAGAGAGGTTCAGAAAGTTACCAATTGTAGCTGTCATGCTATGAGGTGTTTTTCCCCCCTAATCACTCAGGGAGAATGTGACTTTAACTAAGATCTATGAAGTGTTTGTGTAGCACACAGAAAGAATGAAAAAAGCTTCTTTTTGTGAAGATTGTACTAACCTATTTTATGAAGAAGAATGATAAAAATAATTTTATGAGGAATGCATCTTGAGAGAAACTGTTAGGAGTGATGATCTGAAAGAAGCTGAAGAGATTGCATTCATGTTGTGGTTGGAGAAAAGCTGAAGAACATAGAGAGGAAAAAAGATGGAGAGATTTTTTTTCTTTATGGAACTATGGTTCTGTAGTTTATTTGTGAAGAGTATGAAGATTCTGGGGAAGGGATTTTATTTGTTATTCCATGAACTGAATAACGTGTGGGGCTAGCCCTTTCAAAAGTGAAGTCGTCTGCAGTTACACTGATAACCTGAGCTTATTCTAGCTATAATCTTTCTCACAGCTAAAATGTTACAAATAGTTAGCTGTATCTTTGTTATTACTGACTTAATTGATGATAAATTGCATACCTTGTAACTTTAATATACAATTCTAGGAGATTAGGGGGATTAAAATTTTCATGAATATAAGCAATTACTTATAGGAAAGGCAGTTTCTCTAGTTTGTGAAATAAATACTATTTGATGAACTGGGATGGGGGTTCTGAGCTTGATCGATTTTTTTATTAGTGAGGAAATATTCAAATTCATTTCTAAATTACATTAGAACTCAGGATGATGAGATTAAATACAGGAATGAGTCAATAGCAGGCTGAGGGGGTGGCCCACCTATAACTCTGTTCTAGTTTTTGTATCTGACTTTGATGGACTTTCTATTCCTCTAAGGGAAGGATACTTAGAAAATGATTAAATCTGAGAATGGTCTCAAATGCTAGTACGAAGGTAAACAAACTGCTCTCAGGAGGAAAATGCTAACTTTTCAAGTGTTTTATCCTATGGAAACCCATAAGATGAAATAAATAACAGTCTAACTATGTATTGACAGAACATGTTCTGCAATTACTCTAATAGGCCCATCTGATCACAAAGTGATGAGTTTTTAATGTTCCATTCTCAAGAATAAGTATAATTCTTGTTAGAAGTGACTAAAGACAGTCTTAACAGACCCAATCTATATTGATGCCATAATGACTTTTATAAAAGGTGAATAAATGTTATTTCAAAGTGGCCATGCTCTGCCCAAAGGTTAAATTCACAGTTTCTCATTTCCTCCAAAGCATAAGTTTTTAGTGTTTATTGACTGATTTGGCATTGGTAGAATAGATCATTCTTTGATTAAGTGATCGTTATAAAATAATTACATTCTAGGCAAGCTTATTTAACTTCTATATTCAGATAAAATACCTGTAAAATGCACACTAGATGTGAATCATGTTCCTCTCCTCCCCTGGTTTTGTAAGAGTCAAGAAAGTCAGTGGTCACGTCGTTCCTGTATGTTTTCACATCCAGTTTCTCTCATAACCATTTGATAACCACGGTTTCTCTCCTTTTTCATGTATTTATCAATATTGAATCAAATAGGAGACCATTACCCTCAATTCTCCCTTCTCGTTGTTTCATTCTCAATCTCTTCAAGCTGGCCCCACCCATGCCCCAGTCCAATATTATATCTTCTATTATAACAAACTTTCCTTAATCCTGGACCTCTTTCTCTCACAAAGTAAACCCTTGAAAGCAGGTATTGTTTTATTTTTCTGCAAGTGTTTAGCATAGTACTTTCTATACAGAGCAAGCTTAAGAAATGCTTTATTCACATCCATTTATTTTTTCATTCACTTTCACACTCTTTTCATCCACTAGCCATCATAATTGAGATCTATTTATCCCCTGAAACCATTATATTCCTGACCTTTCACTTAACTATGTCCACAAGACCCCTGCACACTGCTCTTGGAGGGAGAGTCAGAATATTGCTTGTCCTCCATTGCAACTTCCAGACTCTCTCCTTTACCACTATTATCCAGCAACTACTCCTTTGAGGTGAGTACACAGTATCAGAATTTCCACCAAATCCAGATTATGTTGGCTGTTACAGATTGGTTCCTCAGCCATTAGATGCTTTTGCAAGGAAAGAGAGAGAGTGAAAGAGTGAGTATATATTTGTCTCCTCTCCTACTTATGGCCTTTTCTTATATTATGGGATCTCAGTATCCATGTTGATGATCTTTGGTTTCCTAATCTCTCATTTCTTTAGTCACCTGAAATCTCATGCTCATCTTTGCTCCATCCCAGCTATATATAAGGATGGTGACACACTGGATCTCAAAATTACCCATAAGCATTCCACTTCCCTAAATTTAAAAAAACAACAACTGACTTTATATAACCTCTTCTCATTCCTTATCTCCTATGTCTCACCCCTCCCAAACTCATTCTCTTCCTTCATTGAGACCTGCAACCTCTCCATGACTTGATGCTTTGTCCCATCATTAGCCTTGCTCTGACTTCACTTCTTTTCCCTCTCTAATAAATTATCCATTTTATTTTTTATAGCCCTTCATGATCTTGCCTCAAATAATCTTTCCGGACTCACTTTATAACATTCCTTCTTATATACATTGCCATCAAAAGAGTTGGTATCACTTTAAAACTCTGATCAATGTAATGATAAACAAAATTTTAGACATCTTTCAAGTTCAAAAGAGTGAACATGAATCACACTAATCGCTTCTTGATAGAAAGGTGATAAACTTAAAACACAGGAAGAAACATATGTTTTTGGACATGGTGCCATGTGACTTTATTTTTCCAGACTATATAGATATGTATTAAGAGATTTTTAAAATGTGATTTATGGGGAGGGATAGAAGGGATAGATTAACAACAACAAAAACAAAATTTATTACTTGAAAAATTAAACAACTAAAAAAATTGACCTCTGTTCTTCACATACAATGTTCTATCTCTGATCATGCCTTTGCACTACCTGTTTTCCCATGCCTAGAATATGTTTCCTCCTCACCTCTACCTAATAGAATCTTTTTCTTTCTTTAGAACATAGCTTTAGCACTACCTTCCATACATGAAGCTTTCCTTGGAACCCCCTAACCACTAGTTGAGCAACTCTCTATCAAAATATTGTATATTTATTCACGTTTATTTATCTTTATGTTTATTCTGTACTTATTTATACATGTTCACTGCCTTTGCTGCTAATATATAAACTCCTCATATGAATTGTTCCATTAATTTAATTCATTCAGTGCCTTTAATATTAATACAACTGTCTTGATTGATTGAATGATAGCTAACATTTACATAGCATTTTAAAGTTTGGAAAGGATATTTATTATATATAAACTTGTGTCAGACTCATATTTATATTAAGTCCCTGGAGCACTGAACTGTCTTCATAGCACACACACACTCACTCACACAAAGAGAGAGACACAGACACACACATTCACACACCAGATCCTTTGTTGGTGTTCTAGAACCAATGAGTTGGTGAAGGAGGGTTTATTTGGTAGTAGATACACAATGGATACCTATGCCATTTCACAAAATATTTAAAAAAACCATCTGGATAGGTCGTTATTTTGAAATTATTTTTAAATTCAGGCTCATAGATAGATATCAGGGTTAAAAGAAATCCTTTGGTTCATTCTCATCTTCAGGGAAGCAATAAAGTGTAGTATATAAAGTATATATAGTATATTTCAGGATATGTGGGAACTGAGGCACAGAGTTGAAGTAATTAAAAAAAAAATTACTGCCCTCAGGGTCCTTTTTTCATCATCTAATACTTAATTTGATGGCTGTGACCCACTTCATCCTTCAAGACCCTAATGATGCATGAATTACTGCCTGTATGGTAAGGCTGAGGGATGAATGAAGTATTATTATTGTTGCTGTTATAATTGTTACTATTATTTTTAATATAATGAAACTATAAGTGTAACTTCCATTTTGGGATACCTTCGAAGCAGAAGTGTTTGTATTAAGTATGGTTCACTGTAATTCATTTTATTTGTACCTTAAGAGGTAGCAAGGTGGTATAGCAAGGCAGATGGCACTGCAGTGGATAAAGTGCTGGTCCTGGAGTCAAGGAAATGTGAGTTCAAATCCAGGCTCAGACCCTGAGCAAGTCACTTATCTTCTGTCTTCCTCAGTTTCTTCAACTATAAAACGGGGTCACAATAACACTTACCTTTGCACTAGAGTGTATTTCCTCCTTACCTCTACCTAATAGAATCCTTTTCTTCTTTTAAGACACAGCTCAAGCACTACCTTGCGAGGATCAGATGAGATGATATCTGTGGAATGCTCAGTACAGTGTAACCCAGACCAAGGACAAACTGCCTTACTGACTAATCGTGAGTGTAAGAAAGGTTCCCATACCCTGACCAATTAGCCTTCAGAAAACACAGTCCACAAACTCAGACAGTTGGATAGCTATTGGTCTTAAATTTTCAGGAATACCTGAAGAGTGGGGGGTATTATTAATATTCACTCAGATATAAAATCTATCCTTAAACCACATTAACGTTAAAGAGTCATTTTGATCCCCTTACATAGATACTGGGCATAAAGGAAACTTAGAGGAGGGGGAAAAAAAAACAACAAAACTACAGTGCTTCAGGAGTATGCCCTTCGTATGGAAGGATCCAAGCGAGATTGTTGGTAACTTTTGTCCATTTTTTATCTATCAAAGATCTGGTCAGTAGTAATTGGTCATAGTTAAATAACTAGGTGGTTCAGTGAATGGAGTGTGGAACCTGAAGTCAGGAAAACCTGAGTTCAAATCCAGCCTCAGATACTTCCTAGATGTGTGACCCTGGGCAAGTTCATGTAACCTTTATTTGCCTTTGTTTCCTCATCTGTAAAACAGGGATAATAATAGTACTCCCCTCCCAGGATTGTTTTGAGGCTCACCTGAGCTAATAATTGTAAATGCTTAGGACAATGCCTGGCATATAAGCGTTACCTTTTATTATTGTTGTTGTTATCTCTGTAATATCTTTCAATAAACCCCACTGCAATACACATGAATTATGCATTAAGCTTTGCTCTAACCTTTTAATAGTTGCCGGGGGAAGAGGAGCAGTGCAATGTTTTTGAGAGAGTATTGGCTGACTAATATTTTGGGTCCCATGGTATTAGCTCCACAAATCTAGAGCATCCACAGCTAGTGAGGGATGATAGTGACGGGAAGGAGTTGAAACAAAAGGCCCTTGCCTCAGGATGTGTTTTGATGTGTGCTATAGCATGGTGAAGTTATTTTATTTTCTAGGGCATGATTTAAAAAAATACTAAAATTTCATTTAATAATTTCTTTTCCTAGTGGCAAATTTCCTTTGCAAATTTTTATCATAGGGAATTTGCCTTATGCTTTTCAGGGTCTATCTTCATTATTATCTGTCTCGCTATGAAATAATCACATCAGTTAGGCACCTTACAAAATTTTCGAAGGCACATGAAAAGCTACAAGGCTTGTCATTTTGACTTTTGGATTTTTGTTCTTCTTGATATCCCTAAAATATAATTTCAGTGTCATCCAAAGATTTAAGTGGGGTGGGGTGGGAGCACATCATTTTGTGAGAATGTCTTATAATGATGGCTTTTTAATTCTTCAGGATCTAAATTTTCTTGGATAAGTTCTGAGGCAGCAGGTTCTTCTCTCCCACATATATAAACATTATATGTACGTGTGTGTGTGTGTGTGTGTGTATGTCTTCAGATATTATCCTGTTCATTCTTCACAATTTCCATGCAATGTAGATTTGGATTCAGTTCAAATGTAGTTTGGATTCAGTCAAAGGGACGCACTTGAGGACCTAGAAGGCCACCCATGGCCCTGGTGCTGCAAGTTCCCCACCCCTGGTCTAGACTCTATACAATTTTACTTGTGCTTTTTCAGTTATAATAGGGCACTGACAAAAGGGGCCCAGTGCAATATAATCTGCCTTTCATGGGTACATTCTGGGAAAGGAGGAAGAACATGAGAACTGTGATATTGTGGAAAGGGCAAGAGATTTGGAATCAAAATATTTGAGTTTGAATTTTTGCTCTGCTATGACTTAAGTGATCTTAGGTAAGTCTTTTAATCTCTCTGGGCTTCTATTTCCTCATCTATCAAATGAGGCGGCTGGACTACATATCCTCTAAAGTACTTTTCAGTTCTAAATCTGTACATCACAATGAAGTGAATTTATTATTTTATCCTTTTCCACCCTCAGTTTTTTTTTCCTACCTCATTTCATATTGTATCTGCCCTCAACAAATTATTAGGCCAACTGCCTCCCTCATTTGGCAAGTCTGACCCAGCCAACTATGTAAGACAAAGTCACTGATCATACCTTTGATCTAGGTGGAAAGAACTGGAGATGTAATGCTTTGCTTGATTGCAATTACAATTTGCCCTGGCTATCTCCACACCAGAAGCTCAATGCCTCAGAAAGAATTACAGTCCTCCACCCACTTCCCTCACAATCCTTCCCTAGGGCCCCTACTCCCCATCTTTTCGGTGAGTATGTATAGATTTTAGCATTATACAATATAATCACTTAACAGAGAAATAAAAATGTCATGTAGTTTTGTGAAAGTTATTTAGTATTTTGGGGACTCTATTATAGTATACACTACACCAAAAATTGAAAAGCCTTTCATGTTTTATCTGAGACTGTACACAAATTACTATTCCCATTATGCTAATAGTGCTGGAAAAGGAAAATGGTTGCATTTATAACAGGACAGCCTATTAGCACTCAGTGTGATTTTATTCACACTCTGCTTCTCATCTCTGACCACAACTAGGCCTTCTCTCAGTGAGGGGTTAGAATAATCTTCATGTTTATTCAAACTGAAGTCCTTTAATATAAACCTTTTGGTCTTGAGATACAAATAATGGCCTGTTTAACCTTCTAGATCTGAGCCTCAAGAATTTATTGAATGTCTTGAAATACCAAGAATCAGTTCTGGGAGAATCTATTCAGCTCATTTTGTTTCAGAAATGTTGATGTACATTGGACTTATTAAATATACTGTCTTGGCTAGCAGAGGTCAATTGATGAATCCATCAGCAAGCATTTATTAAATATCTACTATGTTCTACAAAGATGAAAATAAATTAATTGCTGCTTTCAAAGGGGCTTAAATTCTATCAAAGAAAATATGTACTTATATGTATAAATAAATCTGACTTGTTTTTTGTTGGCCTAGAACTGTGATACCATTGTTACTGGGGACTCCCAACAAGAAATCTCTCCTCATAGAGGGAGATTAGCACCTACTTTGTAGCTTAGAGGGTTGTTTGGACCCTCTGAGAGGTAAAATGATTTGTTCAGGGTCACATAACCAGTGTGAGTCAAAGATAGGACTGGAACCCAGGCTTTCTTCACTCTGAGGCCACTACTCCAAGATTAATTCTCAAGTGTAGCAGACATGCATCTACATCCACATAAATTCAGAGGGTGGTGTAGTAGCAGGAGAAGTGACTTTGGAAATAATCCCACATCTGACACAATAGTTATGTGACCCTGGGTAAATCACCCAATATCTCAGTGTTCTAAATATCTCAGACTGCAAATTCCAGAGAAGATGCTGGACTGCATTGGTAGAGCGAGTTTCTTCCCCTGGGGACTCCCTAAATCAATGAAATCATTGACCCACTATCCTAAACACAAATACACATAAACGTACACATATACTACATATACGTAACATAAATAAAAGGTAATTTTGAGGGGGCACCAGTAACTGGAGGTATCAGGAGAGGATTCATGTAGGAGATGGTGCTTGAACTGAGACTTGGCCAAAGCTAGAGATTTTAGCAGAGTTATGGGCAAATTTGTTTGTCGTTTCAATGAAGAACCAGACCCAAGGACACAACTCGACCATCCAGGAACACTGTGCAGTAGAGCAGCCCACAAACTAGTAGAAAATTCAGTCCTAATGCATAACAAGGTCAGTCAAACTCCCTTTGGTAACATATACTTGACATCTGATTAGTCATTTTTATTGTTTCCCTTGAAACCGATTTTCATCAACACTTTACACGTACAGGACCTAAAGACTTTGAAACTGTGAGTTACTCACTATATTCTCAGTCTTTTGTTCTTCTCACTCCCCTTTTTTTGCATCAGAAATCCCCAGCTCCCCAAGTGTAATGGTAATGTAAGTGGGAAGATCTTTCCTATCTATTCATATCCTTTCTTATCAACTAATAGGCCCATTAAGTCACATGGAAGCCCAAGACACATGAATTTGAGTTACATAAAGCCTTTGGGAGGAGAAACTTGCTGAATGGGTAGAGCAGGAAGGGTGGAGCAGAGCCCAGAGGAAGTAGGTCAGAGCAATCAGAGCTGAGGGAGAGAGAGGAAGCAGGTAGTAAGCTGTGAGTGTTCATTTGTGGAAAGGTCCTAGCAGGAGGAAGGCTTATGGATGGTGGTGCCCCCTGCATTGTTATTGTGATTTCTGTGTTGCTATGATGATTTGGCTTTCTGGTATTGGGATTCAGTTTTCTGGTATTTAAATAAATGTTTTGGTTGTATCTTCTATGTGGAGAGTCTGTTACATTTTGTGATTCAGAATTATGTCATCATACTCAGAGCTGTTGTGGGCACTGTGAATATTGCATTGGTGTCACACCATGTTAACCTTAGATCTTTTGTTGAAAATACCTGTAAGAACTTTTAGGGACCTTCTTTTCTCTTCTGTTCCTTTTAATTAAACTCAAGATAACTCTGATTATTTCCTTTTAATGTGGTTCAGACCTCTTTCAGATGTGAAAAGTCTTACTTGTCTTTCTTTCCTTGGACAGACATTTAATCCAAACAACCTGTTGGTCATTCCTCTGTATTAATACCGGTTTCATCCAACTTAACTGCATCACTAGTATTACTGCCTAGGTCAGAGGTTACACAGTTCCTGCATTTTACTGAGCTAAATATTATTTAGTAACATGAGTAATTTGGTAATTTGAGCTAACGTCTGTAGCTCATAGAGCTATGAAGCCAATAAGACTGGTTCAGCAAATCCAAATGATACTATTTTCACATCATATTTTGTATTAATAGAGTATATTATGGGTTTCAAAGAACTTTACACTTATTTTCTCATTTGGTCCTCACAACTGCCTCAGGAAGAAGGTACTATTATTTTGCTCATTTTAAAAATGAGGTTCAGAGAGGTTAAAAGAAAAATTGGTCACAGGTCCTGGAGCTAATAAATATCAGGGGTTATTATTTATACCAGGATTTACTGACTCCAAATCTAGTTCTTTTGGATTCTCATAGGGAAACCAGTCCTTCTTAAAGAGGAAGAAACAATTATAGCCATTTATGATAAGACTACTGACGTTAACTTCATATAAATAAGAGTAAACACAACTTTCTGCCCAATGGGGAGTTCATTCTTTTGTCCTACTGTTCCTTTCTAATTTACTAAAATCAGTATTTGGAAAGTGATCTCTTAGAGATAAATGAATCACATTTGCAAAGGAACTTATAGAGAGCAGCATGCTGGTAAATGTTTAACAACTAGCTTGGGGGAAGGTATAGGTCGACCCACATTTAGGTTTAAACTACATTATTAATGTTTCCTTCATCACTTTCTTAAGTCTAGACAATCAATAAAATAATAAATCAATGTTTAATTTGTAGCATTTGCCTACTTCTGAGGTGCAAGTGCTCATACTAAAATTTTAACATTTAGCTCTTCTGAGTGGTTTTTTTTTAAAGCTGGTTCTAGCCCCCCAATCCCACCCTGAAAAAGCACTTGCAATATATTCCCTTATCTTCACAACAAGTTTGTGAAATAGAGATGGTATTATTCCCATTTTACAGATTAGAAAACTGAGGCCCAGAGAGGTTAAGTGACTTGTTCAAAATCACATAGCTAGTTAAGTAGTAGAGTTGGGCCTTGAACATGGGTTCTTATGACACCCAAGTCCTGTGTTCTTTCCATTATATCACAAGGTTTTGTAAATCTCCTAACTTTCTTCTAAATACACATGCTAAGGGGCTAGCCAGTTGACTAAATCAGCTAGTCCAAGAGAAAAAAAAGGGCAGCTAGGTGGTGCAGTAGATAAGAGTGTTGGACCTGAAGACGGGAAAATTAATCTTCCTGAGTTCAAATATGGCTTTACACACTTACTAAATGTGTGACCCTGGGTAAGTCATTTAATCCTGTTTGCCTCAGTTTCCTTAAATGTACAATGAGTTGGAGAAGTAAATGGCAAATCACTCCAGTGTCTTTGCCAAGAAAACCCCAAATGGGGTCATGAAGAATTGTGCACAACTGAAAAAGACTGAACAAGGAGAGAAAAAAGGGCCATAATTGTAATATTTTTCTCTCTTAGAAGTTGCTTAGCATTTTCTTTTAGCAGGTTCCTACTGTGTTCTGATTCACAAGCTTAAAGCTATAATATAATTGCTCTACAAAGTAGCTGTTAATTATTTAGCATTGGTTATTGAGATGGAAAAAAATAATCACAGCCAGAGTTCTATCCTGGGCAGGTAACTTGCTTCTCATCTTCCAAGAGGATGCCTCTGGAGATAAGGGAAGGACACAAATGCATTTGGATCGGGCTTGTGTATCCAAAGATTGCAGCATTGTCCTATAAAATAAAATAGTGCTGAAATTACTCGGAGCTATTGATAAGAGCACAAGAAATGTAAAAGCATCCATACACTTTTCAATTGCAGTCACTTTCTCTACAAATCAGCTTTATCAGCTCCATTAGCAGGGGAAGCTGATAAAAATCTAAAGTAGACTTCCTACTGTCTAGTCTCTTAAGTGTCAGGAATAATATATTCCCTGTTACAAATGTCCTCGAGGTAGAAGCGGCTGCTGCTTTCAAGGCTGCTATAACTTATTCCTTGGGATAAACATCTGCCTTTATGCTCATTAAAAATTACTTTAAAAATAGGGAATTGAGTAAACACAAACTAATAAGCAGCCTAGCATAGGCTAACTGCCAAGCACAGACTCACTCTGCATGTGGATGGGTTTCCTGCTGGTGTCAGACTTGGCTTGAGGTTTCATTCATTTTTTTTTAAAATTTATTCCCATTCATTTTTATATTCATGCCTTTCTTTGGCCTCTCATGTTATAATGTTAATTTTAAGCAGGGAAAATAGTGAGTCCCAATCTTTCTGGAATCAAGTCAGCAAGCAATAAGAATGTATTTCATGCTTAATGTATGTAAATACATCGATATCTTGCCACTGGATCCAGACAGCTCCAGAGGAGAAGTGAGGTTGGTGAGTTTTCACAATTCTCCCTCACTTAAATCCAATTCACTTGCCATGTCCTGGCATCACCCCTCTGATGTCATGGTCCTCTTTGAGAACAAAGGACAAACAACAACCTCTGTAAGTAGAAAAGGAGCTACCCACTAGGAACCAAATTGAACCTGGCCAGTTGGGCAACATGGCTAGCTGGCCTAACTCCCTCTCTTCCTTCCTTCCATTGTGTCCAACTCTTTGTGACCCCATTTTGGGTTTTTTTGCCAAAGATGCCGGAGTGCCATTTCTTTCTCCAGTTTATTGTGCAGATGAGGAAACTGAGGCAAACAAGGTTAAGTGACTTGCCCAGGATCACACAGCTAGGAAGTATTAGAGGCCAGATTTGAACTCAGGAAGCTGAGTCTCCCTGACTCAAGGTCTGGCACTCTATCTACTACACAACCTAGCTATCATTCTTCTCTTCTGCTAGGGGTCAATTCCTTGAAGTCGCTTCCTTCCTTAGGTGACAGTCTTTGTATTCATGTCTTTCATTTGTGTTTCCTGATAGATTCAGTGTCTCTTTCTACTGGTTAGGCAGCTCTGATTTCCAAGTGACATGGCTTATGGGGAATGGAGGTGAGAGAAATCTCTTCTCAAGTGGCAAGGTTTGGCATCTAGCTCCTTAGGACTTTATTTAAAGCTTTAGCGGAGGACTAGAGGTATATTTACTATTTCATTAACATCTTGTTATTACATTGCAGGTCTTTTGTGACTATGTCAATTGAAGTAAGTGTGTGTGTGTGTGTGTGTGTGTGTGTGTGTGTGTGTGTGTATACAAACCAGCTACACATAGTGGGCATCACATACCCTCTCCTTTATAGAAACAAATGGCTAATGGAGTCCTCTCCTAAACTTTTGTGTCTATGGGGCAAAAATATATAAGAGTAGTGGTAAATATATGGAACTTTGGGCAGTTTTTCCTTTTCATTTAATCCCTGTGGTTATGAAAGCAATATGGAGGAAAGCTGCTTAACGTATGTGATGGTCCTTATGACCATCTTTACAACCTCCTTCCCTTTTTTGTGCCAAAACTAGGGAGATCAAAGAATTATAACTTTGGAGTCAAAAGGAACTGAGAGGTCATCTAGTCCAAGCCTTTAATCTTACAGAAGAGGAAACTGAGGACTAGGGGCGTTAAGTGACTTGGCCAAAGTTATACATTTTTTTTCTTTTCCTTCCTTTTCTTTTCTCTGTCCACATAGGTTATCATACTCTTATTTACCAGTGCTCTGTCCAAAGCAATGTAAATTTTGATTTTTCAAACTTTTTTTCTCTTAAGGACCAGCCTTAAGCCCAAATCACTTTGGCTCTCATTGATTGGCCAATAATAGGTCCCAGGCCAAGTCCACTTGGTCATTGTTTGGGTTCTGGTTGGCTCAGAGTGAATGTAAGCAGCAATTGTTTCTGTTTTGGCCAGAAACCCTGAGGGTCTTCTCCTCCCAGAGTGATTTTTTTTGACTAGGTAAAGAGGCCATTCTCTGCCTCATTTCTTACCTAGCCTTAATCATTGAATCAGTATTGCCTCAGTCAAACTGAGACCTGTTAAAGAACTTAGCTTAAAAAGGCCAAGGCCTCCCATTACATCCATCTTGCCACTGGACCCAGATAGCTCTGGAGGAGAAAGTGACTTTGCACTGCTCTCCCTTACTTGAATCAAATTCACTACCAAGTCATGGCATCACTTCCCTGATCATGGTCCTCTTTGAGGACAAAGGAAAAACAATAACAACATAATAAGCTACTCAAAACTTCACTAAGTCTTCTTGGAGATACCCTGTATGGGTACTAAGTGGCAGAACTAGAATTTGAATCCAATCTTCTGTCTCTAGAGCTAGTAATACTGCAAGAAAATGTTTAGTTTTCATAGGAAGTTCCCATTTGTTTTATTTGCCTTATCACAGTAAACTGTTAGCCAGCAGTTAAAGAATGGGATAATCCGGTTAACTGAATTTTCTGGTTAATAGAGGGATAATGCCAATGTATGGATTGCTCATTTTCAAAATTTGCATTGCTCAAAAGACCTGGACATAATTGAATTTTTCTTGGATGACAAAGAAGGTATTTTGGGATCTTTCAGTGCCTTAGGGCCATCATTTCGAACATCAAATTTTGTATTGGCAAAGCATGAAAGTGCTGTTTGATAGAAGTTTCCAGTTGATAAAGTCATACAAAGCAGATTTTACTGTAATTAAATCCTTGATAATTAGATGAAGAAAGGCAACTATAAATGGTTCTTCTGGGTAGAGCAATGAGCTACAGAAGGAATTCTTATGTTGCCCTGTAGTTTTCCTCTGTCAGGGCAAAGGAAAAACAACAGACCTACTATACCTTCAGCATTTCCACTTGGATAGTTCCTTTACTGTTTATATTTAAAAGTCATATTTAGGTATACAAATATCCTCTGGTTAAACCTGGGCACATGCCTAGGCAAAACATTCTTAAAATGCTCACTTGGACCAAATGTCAAATGGCAGGAATTGAAATTAAAAGAGACATGAAAGAAGCAATAAAGTTAAAATCAATAGAGTTGATTATACAAAGGGTTGAATTATGCTTCTTTTATAGCTAGTCCAATTTTTAGGATAGATAGAGCCCCAGGGATCTATTCTCCCATTGGTGTGCATGCCTCATTCCTATTTACTTTAATGAGCCTAACCAGTGGGAAACAAGGGGAAATAGATTCTCTAGGTCTTGTTTCCTATCATTGGCTACAAAAAAATCCTTTACTAAGTACACATGGTGTTTTACTTTTGGCTACTACAGGAAGTTCCAGGTTCCTACGCATCTAACTTACTCCTATGCCTCTTGCATAAGAATGGGCATTGCCTGGCTGCTTCACGAACCCTGCTTCACTCCCACCCCTTTCTCCCTTTTGCCAACAAAGATTGACTCTGAAGACACCATTACCTGAGGCAAGAGTGATCCTCTTTGACAGTTTACTGAGTGCTTCTCCCCTTTTCCCTAACAGATATTCTCATTCTCCATCAGAAGCTGTACAGATTCCCCCCCAACACCTTACAGCAATTTGTAATGGTCATGATTCTGGTAACTGCCTATAAACACTGCAGCCATTATGATAAAAGGCTGTTGCAACAATTAAATCAAGATTACCACCATAGCATAGGGTCTATGCTGTACAATAGGTTTATGTTTGTTGTCCTGCTCTGTTTTGTACAGTCAGAGGTTATATTTCGTTCAGTCAGAGATTATATTTTTCACCCAGGTGCCTAATCGGCTTATTGAAATATTCTACCATTCTATGGATATGGATAGATGTAGCCAGGAATCCAAGATGTCTTAGTGATGGACGAGACTTCATTGGAATATTTAACTTTCCAAAGTGTTGTCCTCTTTATTAAAGCATCTCTGCTTATTTCTTTAGTGTTGTCCCCCTTAGCAACAATCAGTATAGCATCTATCCTTCTTCTAAATAAATTATAAGTAATTTTAGAAGAAATAGACCCAAGCTAAAAACTCGGGCTCATTTGTGTCATCAAATCAGAGCAAACATTAAAAAAAAAAGGCAGTACATTTGACTAAATTTAGTCAATAAGCTTTATTGTTTACCATTGCCAGGCACTGTGCTAAGTACTGGTGATACAACCAAAGCCAAAATACAGGTACTTGCAGGAGACAATATGCAAGTGTGTGTGTGTGTGTGTGTGTGTGTGTGCGTATGTTAAGTATGCAATAATATAAATAGAAGTTAATTCCAGAGGGAAGGCATGGAGGGGACTCCTGAGGAGGAACAGAGACCAGGAATTTAAGGGTTTGGGGAGTATATTCAAAGCAGAAATTTACCTGAGGCTACTCTACCTTCCTTGTTTTTCTTCCCTATTCTTATTTCTTCCTTCAGAATCATCTTCTGCTAAAGCTCAGCTCTAGCCCCACACTGCTGACTGAACAGAGGAACAAAGAGGAAAGCAGGGAAATAGGTTGGCCAAGGAGTTTGATGCCTATAACTTAGAGATGGATGTGGCTCAGTGTTCTTGGTATTCCGTATTTGACTAAAAGTGATGATCTGTACACACTGCCCTCCCCCCTACCTTTCTCTATACCAAACTCTTCTCCCTCAATTTAGATATTATACATGAGTATAATTGGTTATAACGCCATTAGTGTGTGGGTCATACTGAAATAGAGGCATTGTAGCAGCAGTCTAACTGAAAAATACATAGCTTTAAGCAAGGATCATATAATCTTTGAGCTCTTTATTTCTCATCAGGTTATATTCTGAACTTCTTCATGCTCCAGGAATACCTTTATCCTACAAGATCACTTCAGCTCTGGAATTCACACCTTGTAAATATCCTCTTCTATTCTCTTCTCCAAGTCAGTATCTATCTCTATTGGAGGGGCTCTCTAATTGCCCCCCCCTCCTAATTGGAGGGAAGAGAGTTTCTCCCAGAACCTTCAATTAAAGAGGGCACCCAGAAGAGCCACCTTTTCAGTTCCTACCAGGCTGTATTTTTCTGGACTTCTCCATCATGCCACTGTACCTTCTGTTTTCCCCTACCTTGACTTTCAGCTTCCTTTTATGTGTTGTTTTCCTGATTAAAATGAAAGGTCCTTGAGGACAGGGACTGCCATTTTTCTGCTTGTATTTACTGTTTAATCTTTGTGTTGATATTTCTAGTGCTTGATTCACAGTAAGCAGTTAATAATTGTTTGTTGTTTTGGCTAGCTAGAATCACCTTTGAATATGATCTAGTTTAAGACATGTACTTTATTGGTGAAGAAACAGAGATCTTAAGAGGCAATGAGTTTCAAAGGTTCACAATCGTGATAGCAGCAAGACTCAGTTTCATCACATTGCTTCTCTAACGTGTATATAAATTTAAAAAACAGTGCTAGCATTGTCTTTTTATATACTTTTCTATTTAACCTGACCTTTAATGTTGAACTCTCCCTTGTAACATAAGTTTAAACAAAACCCACCGACACAGCAACTTTGCCTGCCATTTCATATCTACAGTCCCCACATCTCTACTGAAAGGAGTCACTTATGTTTCTTTTTCAGTTCTCCAGGATCAAAATTGTTCATTAAAATTCACCATGGTTTAATAACTTTTTAGGGTTTTTATGATATACATTTTTATAGTCAATGAGTATATTATTCTCTCAGTTCTACATTCTTCATTTTGTGTTATTTCATATAGAATAGGGAATCATGGAATTATAAAACTAGAGACAGAAGAGACAGCAGAGGCTATCATTCATTTGAAAGAAGAGGAAACTAAAGCTTAGTGTGGTCAAGTGATTTAGGTCCCACAAATAGCTAGCTAAAAGGACAATGTGAACCAGGTTCTTTGGATTCCTGAGCCAATGATCTTTCTGCCATACTTTATAGTAATATTCCACTACATCCATTTACCATAATTGGTTCTATTATTCCTTAATTGTCCTCATTCATTTTGTTTGCATTTTTTCCCTACTGCAAAGAGTGTGGTTATGTGCCCTTCCTTGTTGTAATTGACCTCCTTGGGGGCATATGTTCAGTAGTGGTATTTTTAGGTTAGAAGGTTTGAACAGTGAAGTGAATTTACTTGAGTAATCCCTAATTAATTTCCAGAATGCTTGGATTAATTCATAGCTCCAACAATAGTGTATTAGTGGACTTTCCTTACTGTTATTAAAAATAATATTCTTGAGAATTTATATTTTCTAGTGACTGTTTTCATGACATTTTGGGCAAATTAAAACTGTTCCATTTAAAATAAACTAAGCAACATTAGCCAGGACTTGAAATAGTCAAACTGCTCTCCAGCTGTAATTTAAACAGTCATCATCTTTGTACATTTGGATAAAAAGCACTAATGATAATGTTTGATATTTATAAAAGGGCCACATGTACCAGTAGTAAGAGGACAATTAAATAATTAACCAGCATTAATTTACAATAAATATTTATGATTGAAAATTATGCCCTCATTTATATGATCATTAAGGAAAATGGCTTATCTGCAAAGATTTCATTATACACCCAAAACATATACATTCTCACTTTTTGATGGCATGACAGTAGGGAGTATGGATGCATGCTGGGTAACCACAACATCAATTTTTGGACTATTTGTTAATTTCATTTAATGACCGAGTTATTTATATATAATGACTGTATACCCTGGGACAAGTCAATTAAGCATTCTGTGCCCTGGGTAGCTTTCTAAAACTGTAAGCTGAAGATCAGTTGTAGATCTACATTGAGAGAGGGCATTTTCTCACTGGTGGCTCCCTATATCAATAAAATAACAGATATGTTTATATACATATATGTGTATATATATATATATATATATATATATATGGTTATATTACATTTCATGTGATATATAACATAAGTGAGGAAATTTATATTATATGATACCATATTGTTATTGTTCAGTTGTTTTCAGTTGTGTTTGACTCTCTGTGACCCCATTTGGGGCTTTGTTGGCACAGATACTAGAATGGTTTGCCATTTCCTTCTTGAGCTCACTGTACGGATGAGGAAACAGACGCAAACAGGATTAAGTAACTTGCCCTGAGTCACACAGCTAGTTACGCGTCCTGACTCCTGACACCAGCACTATATATGTTATATTAGTACATATCATATGTTATATTAGTACATCATATTATATGCATAATATATTCTGAATGTATGTATATATTCCAAACATTACATTATTTGTAGATTCTCTAGCAGAATTTTGGAACATTCTCATGTAATTGATAATAGCTGCTACCACCGCTGTCACACTGCTGCTATAGACATAAAGTTTGCAGAACACTTTGCTAGGCTACATGGCACAGCGGCAGGAGCTCTGGATTTGGAGTCAGAGGATTGGGTGCATCCAGCTTTGCCAATTATTAACAATGTGACCTTAAACCAGTCACTAAACATGTCTGTTTCTCAGATTCCTCCTTTGGAAATTGTGGGCATTGAACCTCTAGGGTCCTTTCAGATTCTAAATTTACAATTCTGTGATCTTATTTTATCATCTCGATAACCCTATGATAAAAGTACTGCAGATGTTGTTGTTCCCATTTTATAGGTGAGGAAACTGAGTTTGAGAAAAGATTTGTCAAGGTCACACAACTAGTTAAATGTCTGAACTGGGATTTGAATCCAAATGTTTCTGGCTTAAAATCTAGCACTCTATGCACAAAACTATGATCTAAAAGAATCCTAGATTTAAGCTGTTTCTTCCTCAGAAATGGTATATCATCAATCTTACTGTCAAAATTTAAAACATTTCAATTTAATATAGGAGAATTTAAAAGGTCATAGTAATGAAAGAAAGTTGGAAAATAAATGATTCCTGGGCTTTCACATGTACAAAGTGGTATGTGTTTACATATATTCTACATCAATTTTTTTCAAGGACATTATATTATATTCAGAACAACTTGGTATAATAGTGGAAATGAAACATGGAGCTAGAAGGAAATTTAGAGGTCATTTGCTTCAATTCCCTTGTTTTTAAGGATGAGGAAACTGAGGCCTAGGGAGGTCAAGGGACTTGTCTAAGAACACACAGTGGCACAGTTCCCATTCAAACTCAGGACCTTAGACTCCAAATCCAGCACTCTTCGTTCCTCTACATCTTGGATTCTAGTCCTGCCACCAGTGTGTAAACTTAGACAAGTTCCCTGTGCCTCAGTTTACTCCTTTATAACCTAGCAATAATAATGCCTTCCTGTTTATCTCCTTAGAGGGATGGAGTGGCAGTGACAGAATCTTTGATGCAAACGTGAAAGGAAAGAAAACATTTTACAAATGTAAGGTGGGATAATGTTTACTTCTACAGAGTCAGGATGCCATTTATTAATATCCCTTTTCATTTCCTCTTCTAGTCAGTTCCTCCTTGTAATTGCATCATCTCTGTCACTTCTGGCCCTATGTTATTGACTGCAATGAAAATTAATCTACTGTCTCTCTAGGCAGCACAGAATAGTAAACAGAGAGCTGGCCTCAGAACCAGGACTGTACTTGTCTCACCTCTGACACATACTGGCTGGGTGACCTTGGATCAGTCATTTAACCTTTTAGTGCTCAAGGCAATTTGCTAAGCCCAGATAAGGTGTCAGCCTGCATTGGCATAAGGAGTTTCCTCATTTATGAGTTCTCTATACTAATGCAACCACAGGTTCAGACCATCTCCCTAATGTCTTTAATCACTTATACATAATGCACAGTGTAGTTTAACGGTTTGATAAGCGAATTAGAAACCTAACTCCTACACAGACCTGCAATGTGTATCTTAACTTTCCCTTACCATTGCTAATGGATAATGCCACTTCTCACAGAGATCTTCTGGCATAAAGTCTTACAGATTTGAAAACAAAACAAAACAAAAAAAATCTTAATCTACCTCCCTGATCTATTATTTTAATGTCCTTTAAATTTACACAGAATTAAGTGAGTTTCACAGATCTAGTCAGTTAAGCTAAATGAATAACCTTCTTTATTCCTCCATTCCACAAACAAACCAGTCTAAGAATGGGACACCAGAGCCTTTTCTTGATCATTTCTATCAAACAGGTCATTTTCCTTAGAATGATATACTAACCAGAAACCACTAGGTGGGAGCAAAGAGTAAGCTAACAGTTAAGCCATTAAATTAGAAATGGAGATTTACTGTGGCAGATCGACCACACTTTTCTAGGAAGTGAAAGCTAGTGAAATTGCTTGTTACTTTCTCTTTTCTAAGATATTATCCCTTAAAAAAAAAAAGAAAAAAAAAGAAAGAAAAGAAGGGCCAAACAACACAGCTTGCTTCTGCGTGGGCATTGACAATAGGACAATTCATTCTTACAGGTAATTCTTTCTATTTCTTTCTATACTTGGGCTGTTACTGCAGGAAATTAAATCTCGAGTCACTTACCTTAATGAATGCAATCTGATTGGATCAGTGGAAACAAGGTCAGCAACAAGCCAAACAGCTGCTGCTAATAATGAGTGGGTGAAAAAAGGGCACGCCCTCAGAAGCCTCAATTTTTGCTCTAGAGAGGGCTGACCTCTGTTAAATTCAAAGAGCTTCTCTCTAAATGCTGTAGCATAATAAATCCAGTGATGGGAAAACCATTTCATTCCACACCAATGTACATGTTACTTCTTAAACAGCTTTCTTCCCCAAATAACAACAGCAAACATTTATATACATTTATTTTAAAGTTTGCAAAGTGTTTTATATGTTACCTCATTTGATCCTTACAACTACCAGGTAAGATAGGTTTTGCATATCGTGCCTCATTTTACAAGTTAGGCAACTGAGTCTGACTTCAGGTAAGTGACTTATTTGGATTCACGCAGTTAGTAACTTGGGCAGGATTTAAACTCAGTCCCATGGACTCCAAGTCTAGCACTCTATCTACTTTGCTATCTAGCTACCACTAAAGTAATTTTGTCAAATCAATCCAGTTTTCAACTTCAAGACGTATAATGGTCTCCTTTTGTGGGTTTGAGTTATTCCCCAAATCACAAAACCTGGGCTAGCACACTCTAACATGAACATTATCACTGGCTCCTCTCCTCAGGGTGTGAAACTGTTTTTGAGAAGAACCTATAGTAGTCACAATGCTGAGTCCTCTCCTGTCTGGACTGTATCTTCTAAGAGGCCACTGAAGGAGAGTGCAGTGTCTTTATCGTGGCCAGACAGATATTTCTTTCAATGTTCTTCTATTAACAGGGGAAAACCAAGACTTAATCTAGTCAGTAATCTCCTTTTCCCCCTTCTGCTAGCATTACAGGAAAATTTTGTGAGAACAAAGGATCTGTAGTAAACCCTACAACAAATTGTAATAGGAGAACAAATCATCTTTTCTGAAAATGTAATATAATCTAAGAAGGCAAAAACCATCTATTTAAATATTCTATACATATGCTCATCATTTATTAAGTTATATATAAATATCAAATGTTGACGGTATGTTTTACCTGTTTTGGGGGACTATGTATTATGGAGGATTCATTTGTTGGATCCTGGAGGCTTGTATGATGCATGGAGGTAAAAATTGAATAATTAAAACATATTATAACTAATCTAGAATTAGTGCTTTCAATTTGATAGCCATTTGTGCTTCATGAGAATACTTTTTTTTATTCTTATAGTACTAGAGAAATGGAAGTAAGTTGTATTTAACATTGATTATTTCAACACTTCAACATTGTTATTGGAACTTGAAAAGGCACAATCAATTAGTCAACCAAGCAAGAACTTATTAAGAACTTGCTCTGTGCCTGATAATGTGCAAGTGGGGACAGAAAGAAAGAAAAGAGAGTTTGTTTAGATACATGGACTCTGTCCTCATGGAGCCCACTGGGACGTGGGGAAATCTATAATGTATATACACATAAGTAAATATGCAATACTACAAACGAATATATTATAATAAAGAAAATAATGTGTCAAGAGCAAAATTAAATATAGAGTGAAATGCAAGATTTGGAATAAGAAAAAATCAGTTCTGACTGGGAAGAAGAGGAAGAGCAATATCTTTAAGGAAGATCTGGTATTGAAGGATTGTTAGGATTTTAAAAAGGGAAAGCTGGAACGAAGGAAGGAAGGGAGGAGAAAGGTCATTTCTGGCATATGGATTGGGATGAATTGAGAAATGCAGATGGGAAAGAGTCGAATATTTTGGGGTTGGCATCTAACCTGGTTTGGGTGAACTGTAGGTCACATGTGAGATAAGGCTGGATATATAAGGAGGGACCTGGTTGTGGTATCATGAATCAAATGCTATATCGTTTAATCTTAAGGATTAGCTTTCATTGTTTTATCAACAAAGACATGAAGTGGAGGAAGCAGGCTAACACTTGGTTAGTGTCCCTACAGCTTTTAATACTTTTGCCCAGCCCCTCTACTGGACTTCTTCAGCTTCTGAGACACAGAAAAAAGCTCTTCATCTTCTTTTGCTGACTCTATATCTTCTTCCCAACCTATTAGTATGTGTGTCCTCTCCCTTTCCCCCTTCATCTTTCTCATTTCTCTTTCAAGTATCATTCCCTCTGTTTTCTTCAACTACCACCCTATGCAGATGACTCCTAAATCTCTATTTTTGGTCCTAGTCTCTCTCCTGATCGCCAGATCTGCATTTCCAACTGTCTATAGGACATCTCTATCTAGATGCCCTGCCAGCACTGCAAATGGAGAACATCCAAAACTAAACTAATTATTTTTATCCTCAATCCTGCTTCCTTTTCTGAAGGCACTGTTTCTATCTAGAGCACTACCATTCACCCAGACTTCCATCTTCATAACCCTTGGGGATTTTTTTGCCTCACCATTTTAATTCATCTCTAAAATTCAGGTACCCATAGCATCACAGTATTACAGATCTAGTACTAGAAGGGACCTTAGGGTCTATTTAGATTCACCTTCTCTAGTTTTTTTAAAACAGATGAGAAAAACCAAGGCAAAAGGAAGTCAAATGACTCGCCAAGGTCACAAAGTTAGTAAGTGTCAGAAGTGATATTTGAACCTAGTTCTTCTGACTCCAGAGTCAGTGGTCTTTTCACAACTGCAGCATCTCTCACGTTGGTCAGTTCCTCTTTATTTTGGTGACCACCTCTATGACCACCTAGTTCAGGCCTTCATTACTACTCTTCTGGATTGTGACCAACAATTTCCCCATAGATCTTTTCACTTCCACTGTCTGCTTGTTCCAATCCATCCTTCATAACATAGTCAGATTACTTTTTCTTACACACAGAGCTTGGTTGTGGCATTCCTTTGCTAAAGAATTTCTTGAGCAAAATTCACACTCCTTTGTCTGGCATTTAATGACCTCTACAACCTGACGACAACCTGACTTTCCAGTCTTATTTCATATCAGTCCCTTCCATGAACTTTAAGCCACAGCCAAATTAGACAGTTCCCTGCCCCCTGTACATGCACTGTGCCCTACTGCATTGACTCAAGTTATTCTCTGTACCAGAAAGCTCACTCAGTCTTTGTCTGTTAGACCAAGCCTTTAAAGCTTAAATCAAACACTACACCCTCTCAAAAGCTTTCTCTGAGTTTGCCAATTGGTGGGAATTAGTTTCCAAAATTGGTTTTCTTGAAAGCTCATGTAATGCTTTGATTTATAACTCTGTAAGACACTTATTATATAATATTGTGAATTGTAGCTACACATGTTACTAGACTATATTGAACTATATACTCCCTAAAGAATGACTCCACCAAACTCTATATCTTTCCTATTATGGTGTAGCTATAAGGCAGCGAGGTGGCGTAGTGGATAGAGTGCCAGGTCTGGAATCAGGAAGATCCGTGTTCAAATCTAGCTCCAGATGCATCCTACTTGCGTGACCCTGGGCAAGTTACTCAACCTCTGTTTGCCTCAGCTTCCTCATCTGTAAAATGGGGATGATAATAGCACCTAACTCACAGAGTCGTTTTGAGGATCAAATGAGGTAATAATTGTAGAGTATGTAACACAGTGCCTGACACGGTAAGTGCTTTATAAAAGTTAGCTATTATGAATAACAATAATCGTTATTACAGCCCTTTGTACATATGACAGGATTACTAAATTTTTCTTGATTGATTCTGACATTGTTTCCAGCATTAGTTTTCATTTCACCAGTAAAGAAAATGATAAAGATCATTGTGATAACAATTTATAGTAACACTAATAGAAGTGCTAGTATTTCTATATCCCTGTAAGTTTTACAAAATATTTTAAATATGTTAACTCTTTTGAATCTCATAACAGCTGTGTGAGGAAGGTACCATTATTTTCCCTAACTCACATATGAGAAATCTGAGGCACAGGTAAGTTAAGTGACTTGCCCAGGATCTCAGAGGTAGGGAGGTCCAAGGCAGAATTTGAACTCAGGTCTTCCTGACTCCAGATTCTGCACCACCCACGTAGTGAGTAGGAGTACTTGGTCATCAGTAGTTTGATAGTATGACCCAAGGCAGCTCGTGGTACAGTGGATAGAGGGCTCCATTTCCTGATTTCAAATCTGAAACTTACTAGCTGTGTGACCCTGGGTGAGTCACTTTACCCTCCTTATTTCAGTTTCTTCATCTGTAAAATGAAGTAGAGAAGGAAATGGCAAAGCAATCCAGTATCTTTGTCAAGAAAACCCCAAATGGGGCCACAAACAGTTGCACACAAGTGAAAAATGACTTAATGACAACAAGCATGATTCATCTACCACAGCATCTCTAACAGCAATGAATACTTAACAAACTTGTAGGACACTTGCTTGATACTTGCATACTTTATTATAGTCATTAACAAAGGATCATAGATTTGGAAATGGAAGAGGCCTTAAAGGTCACTGATTCCAGTCCAACTCCAAGAAAAATAAATAAGCCCTCATCAGTAAACTTTAAGGAATTATAAACTCCATGGCCTAAATCTCAGCCACTAATTTTTATTTTCAAAGTATATGATTCCCTTGGGGCAACTAGGTGGCACAGTGATTAGAGTACCGGCCCTGGAGTTCGTAGGATCCGAGTTCGGATCTGGCCTCAGACACTTAACACTTATGAGCCGTGTGACGTTGGGCAAGCCACTTAACCCCAATTGTACTGCCTTCCCCCCTCCAAAACAGCAGAAAAACAACAACCCCAAAACAAAAACAATGTATATGATTCCCAACACGCCTGAAGACTCAGTTGTGATGTAGGGGGACAGAACAATTGGAGCTATAGGAACAAGAAGGCAATAGTAGCTATCAAAGCTTTCTTCATTTTTCACACTATGAATCTGCCTATAAATAGTACATATAAAAGCAAGGAAAGCCTAACCTTCCTCAAATTCCCAAACTAGTACTTATATAGAGTGTTTTGAAGATCAAGCAAGCCAAGTAAGATATGAGAGACATGTGACTAGCGAGTCATGTTTGTATTCCTGCGTAGTGTGTGTCCCTAGAAAGGGTCTTGTGCGCTGGACTGTGTTGTAAACTGACATCATGGGCACAGACCACATCGATAGACCTAAGGTCCTCAGAAGTGAAGAGATTTGCTCAAGGTCACAGAGTATGTTGCAGAACTGGCACTCAAACCCAGATCCTAAATCCAGTGTTGTTTCTAATACACGACACTGCCTCGGTAATGACAATAATAGCAATTAGTTTTGGGTAGGACTAGGCTGAATACTTCCTTTGGCCTCTCATTGTACTCTGAAAATTCAGGTCTGGATTGTTTTCATATGTTATCTCATTTGATACAAGAATTTTGTGAGGGAGGTCAGTTTGGTATGATGATAGTGATTTCACAGATGAGACCAAAAAATAGTCAGGCTAAATGACTTTCCTAGTGTCACATAGCTAATGAATGAGTGACAGATCCAGATCATCTGATTTCAGAGCCAGGGTTTTTTCTACCACATCATCCCATCTTTTAAGTTTTGTGTCAATTTAGAATCATGGAAGGCAGGAAACAGCAAGGTTTTCTGGCTCTTTCCAACCACCACTTTTGAGAGCAGGGAAGCATAAAGGTATACTCCTGGGTACCTGCCACCTGGCATTTTTCAAATGGATCAGGCATATTTCAGAGCCTCTTTGTGACTGGTGTTTTTTTTTTCCCATTTTGATTTTCTCTCCTGCACTATAGAGTATACATTTCATCCCTTATTTTCCATTTGGGTCAGGTAGTGCCTGCCTAGGGACTCTTTTCCTCCTGACACTTCAATTTCAAGTCACAATTCACATCCCACTAGCTCTAGCTGTGCTTGAATCAACATATTAGTGCATTCAGTTTAGTGAGTCTGTGCAGGGTAGCCTCTCAAATGCCTTACACATAGATGATTACAAAAAAAATCACATAGGAAACAGGAATGTTTAAGGAATGTCTAAAAGGATTCAAGAGGAAACTCTGGAAAATGCTTCACAATCATTCCTTACATGCAGTCTTTTCTCATAACATAGTAGATCTTAGTCAAAGAGGAGTTAGGAACATTCATGATTCACAGACATCTATTAGCATATCAACAGCAATTTTAGGTTAGTTGAAACACAATATATCCAATTCCTATTGAGCTCAAGAAAAAAGCACTGCTTAGATATTTTTCCTAGTGTGTAGATAAGCTGAATTATTCAAAATAAGATCGTGTCATACCTATGAGTATGTCATCAATAATGTGTACTGATGTATAATTTAAGGGGTTTTAATGAAAACTAAATAAGATGAAGTGAACTGTATCTAATCTGATTTTTACTGTATCAGGCTGAGCTTTCTCTACTAAAATGAAACTTGGGGAATCTAAAGAAAAATAAATAAACTGTGATCAGTAGACGGTAAAGAATACAGTCTTCAGGGCCTAAGTCTCAACCACTAATTTTGTCCTTTTGAAGTATTTGATTCCCAACATGCCTCAAAGACTCTCAGAGAGTTGGGATATAAGGGGGAAGAAAATTGAGCTATGGGAGCAGGAAGACAGAAGTAGATGTCTAAGATTTCATTGTCTTTCACAGTACGAAGATGCCTGTAAAGTAGCATATAAAAGCAGGCATAGCCTAACCTTCTGAGGTGACAGTCCTAAACTAGTCCTTACATCAGAGCTGCACAACTTGGCAGTTGATAGGGGCCAAAATTAAAATAGGCTAAACTTCTTCCGGCCACAGATAGGTTAGACTAGAGATAGACTGACAATGGTTGGTTTCCACGGGTTATATGACAAAAAGGAGAGTGTACAGTGATAATCCTACATTTTTCACAGGCTACCCAGTGAAATCCTTTGGCAGACTGCCAGTGACCCATAGGCCATATGTTGTGCAGGCCTGCCTTATATTGAGTGTTTCGACAGAATGGAGAACAAGTGAATCAAGTGAAATGTGTCATACATGAGACTAGTGAGTCAAGTTATTCAGATAGCTTTCCTTATGTCTATGTCTGTATTCCTGAATAGTATCCCTAGGAAGACTCTTGGGCTTTGGACTGTGTTGTAAATTGACATTATAGACACAGAGCATATCAAAGGGTTTGGGGATGATTCTATGTCACCAGGCCAATGATACAAAGACTTAAAAATTCTTTTGGGTTCCAATTCATTAAGCATATTTTAGGTGACAGATAACATGATTGTATTTGCACTGTGTTTGGAGAAAGTTTATGAGGAAGGTAAATCTAATACCATTCTAATAAATACTCAGAGAAGAAAACAGATACAATCAGATTAAGAGGTTAAGTGATTTGCCTGAGGTTATTCAGCTAGTGAAAGACAGAGTTAGGCCTAGATGCCAAATTCATTATGCTTGATCATACATACAAACCTTTCCAATGCCCTCACAGGTTATATCAGTGGTAGGGTTCATAGCAGCCCTCATAGTTATCAGTCATACCCAGGACATAATAAGTACTCACAGGACAAAGGAACCACTGGTGAGATATTTCTTCTTCTTCTCTAGAACAATGGGAATTACAGCTTTAATATTTTAACATGCTATTTCAATTTCTTATCTTTTGAACTTTTTGCTTCTCTGGATTATAAAAACCAACATTTGCTGTTGCCAATGAGCAAATACATCCAAAATTGCCTTGGCATCAGAAAGAGTGCTAAAATAAAATTCACATCTCTAAGATTACTAACATAACTTCCTGAAAGATGACAAATTCAGCCAAGCCACTCTTTTTGTCATTAAATAATTATTTTACTAATTTTTTCACACTAAGCTCTTAGACTGAATCAATCAAAATGTTATCACATCCAAGAACTAAAAAGATTACTGAATTTATAAGCTTTCAAATGCTTTAAAAAAAATTCTAACCAGGTTCTTTGTCTTCTTCTGACTCCACATTGTTTCAACATGGGGATCTTAGCTTTTTTTGTGTCATGGAACCCTTTGGCAGTCTGGTGAAGCCTATGAATCTTCTCAAAATCATGTTTTTAAATTCAGAAAATACATAGGATTACAAAAGAAGCTAATTATACCAAAGTCTAGCAATGAAAACATTTTTACAAAGCAAGTTTATGAACCCCAAATAAGAATACCCAAGTAGGACCTTTGGCACTCTGTATCATTAACAACACATTTTTCCAATCTTTGTTTTGAATACTGCAGAACCCAGGTGATGCAAACAGGTTTTTATAATAGTATTTTTTCTAGTTGCTAATGGTATATGTTGTAACAGGGGTGATGTAAAACTTTTTTTTTTTTAGCATATTGTCTATCATGTAATGTGCAAGAAGTTGTATAAAAGATATCAATATTGATGTGTGTGGTTGGAAAAGGAGGTAGACTAGGTGTTTTACCTGGGCTTTTAAAAACATTCTTAAGATTATGAAACTAATCCTTGGAGGAAGTAAATATCACAAATGCATCTGGGTTTATCTCTAAAAGCCCTTCTTATTACAAGACATGCATATTGTACCTGGCTGCCTCCTAAGTAGCTACTGTGCTATGGAAAGGATATCCTTTCAGGGAAATTCCTCCCTTGGAAAACATAAAAAAGTGACATATATTTCAAGTCCCTGGAACTTACAAGGGTCTTATACTCTGAGAAAAGTTTAAATTTCCTAAAGGGTCTCAAAGTTATCCAGTCTTTATAGAATATCTAAAAGAGAAGAAGCCCCTCTTCTTAAACATCCTACTTAATGTTGCCTGCCCCACATGGTGCCTTAACAGCAGTGCAAGGCAACCAACTTCTACCAATGGAACCAGGTGCTACTGCTGACCATGGTACTGATAATTTCTCTACTAATAGTACTGATATTGGAACAGACAGAATTTGAGACTGGAGATGGATAAGCTGAATGTCATACTGTTGTCATTAAGACATGAAAAGAATCAGAGAAAGGCATGTGGTGTGTTGAATATCTTTTCTAGTGAGATATTTTACACTTCTAATTTTTCAATCTTTATGTTTTGTTTCACAGACTCTTGATGCATCACAGAGTCCTTAGCTTCAATTTGACTGATTCTAATTTTTAGTGAATTATTCTCCTTGATTAGTTTTTGAAGCTCCTTTTCCATATGTTCAGTTTTCATTTTTAGGGAGGTATTTTCTCTAGTTAGATTTTGAACCTCCTGTCCCAGTTCACAAATTTTATTTTTTAAGGATTTGTTTTCTTCAGTGAGATTTTTTTTCCAGTTTGGTCACTGTAGACTTAAATTTATCTTCTGCCTCTCTAATGTGGCTTTTAAAATCTTTCTTGAGCTCCTTCAAGAAAGCTTTTTGAGCTCGAGACTTGTTCACATTTCCTTCTGTGGTCTTAGGTGTGAGTATAGAGCCCATGTTGTCTTCTGTATTTGGTTGTTCTTGCTCACTATAATAAGATCAGATCATTTTTCTTGCTTTTGATTTCTCAGCTTCCTTCACTGTGATTGCCTATTTCCTGACTGGGCTTCTCAGCCTGGGAGCTAAAGGTCTGGTTGTTGACATTGTGTGCTGTAGCCTCTGGGTGTCTAGACTGAGGCCAAGGCCAGGACTCTCAGTGTTTCCCCTGAATTACCCTGAGGCTCACAGAGTAACAGTGGGGAGGGGTGGTCTGGCCACTTCATGTTTCTGTCTCTGTGCCTCTGGGCTACAGCTCAGGCAGGCTCAGCAGCTGGAGGCCACAAGTGCTGGTGTCTGCAGATTCCCCTGGTGCTGCTAAGGCAAACCTGGGCTTCTGTTGTTAGTGCTTGCTGGCTCCAACCCCCTGGGCTTGATCTCCTGCTGGTCAGATGAGGTGGGGCTTGTTGGGATGCCTCCAACCCTTCACTTGAGACTCTACCCTTCCTCAGTGACTCCCAAGCCTGAGGCTGTTTCCACTATTTCAGGATTTTACTCTGGGTGGGACATTTATATCTGGGTATTCAGGGTCAAGGAGGGGAATTAGAGCAGCTAGGGTTTACTCTACCATCTTGGCCCCTGGAAGTTCAGGAAAACATCCAGGCTGTGGGTTGCTAGCCCCAGGAGAAGCTATTGGTGCTGCTGCAAGCCTTGCACTTTCTCCTACCCAGCTCTGACCAATCCTCTGTCCTGTGGTGAGATGGCTGTGAATTGCCCTTGCGGTGGGTAAGTCTGCTGTCTGGGGCTTCCTCTCACTGTGCTGTAGTCTGCTCTCAGGACTTTTCTGGTGCAGCTCCTGCATGCTCCATGCTCCCCTTGCCCAGACCTACGTGGTTACTTTCCTGGGCTGGAAATCTGCCATGACCCTCAGTGGATTCTGTCATTCTAAAATTTGTTCAGATTCACTTTTTTTTTTTTTTTTTGCTTTTTGGAGGTGGGATGCAGGGCAATTGGGGTTAAGTGACTTGCCCAAGGTCACACGGCTAGTTTTTTGTATTAAGTGTCTGAGGCTGGATTTGAACTCAGGTCCTCTTGACTCCAGGGCCGGCACTCTATTCACTGTGCCACCTAGCTGCCCCTCAGATTCACTTTTTAAAGGTTAGTGATGGAATTCATGGAGGAGCTTAGAAGAATGCCTGCTTCTGTTCTGCCATCTTGTCTCTGCCCCCTTGAATATCTTTTCTGTTGAGGATTTGTGGAAGGATAAGGATTATATAAGATGATAAAGAATGTAGGCATTATGATCTACCCTAGTCAAAGGCATACCCATATTCATACTCATGTAAGAATCCATCTTACTTAGATATCTAAGGACATATCTTTCCTCACATAAGCATAGTTAACTATTCTCCCTCCTGACAATAGCCAATTCAATAAAAAAAATATTATTGATTCAGTGACTGCATCTAATTTTTCATTGGTCAGCTAGGCTTAATGCCATGTGCTAACAACCTACCTATAGTTTATCTCTCTGTTATGCTCCAACCAAATTTTAACTGGTTACTTCTTGGGCAATATACATTTTGTTTTACTTGAACTCATTGGTTTATGGACACTTATCAGTTAATCCATTCGCATCACCCCCATTCTAATCAGTAATGACTATGTCACTTGTTCCAATTGTGTAGTCCCATCCCTCATTTTGAGAGAAGGTGTTAAACAATTTACCAAAACAAAATGAAGGAGTTGTGAATGAGAGTAACAGACTGTGGTAACAGAGAAAGAAAGGCTAATCATTAGGTAGATAGGATTGGTCATCACCCACAGATCTTTAAAGGAATAGCTGCATACAAGCCTCGAGATGTCATAAGACAAAAATTTTTTTTTCCCAAATGTATCATCCATATATGAAAGTGCTTATTTGCAGACAGGCATATATGATCCACAAGTGGCAAGATCAGTATTACTCATATAAACCAAGTAATTTTCAATTACTCAAAACCAACTGAAAGCTGGACACTCTTTAAAAGAGATATTATGAATGCAAATGTCAAGAGGCATCTGACCAAAGATAAACATGATAACAAATAAAAGATTGTCCACATAAAAAATACTTGTAAACAAGACACTTAGACTTTGAAAACTGCACAAATGCTCTTTAAAGTCAGCAGGGCTTCTTATTGCACCACTATTATCAGACCTAACTGTGATAATGTCTTAAATATTTACATTTGAACAGTGCTGATCTGGCCATTTATTTATTTGTAAATGGAAACTGTTTTTCACCCTGTCCATAAGAGGCAATGGGATATAATAGAAAGAACCCTGGATTTGGAATCATCAGAGCACCAAGGTTTGGATCCAAGCTTAGAATGAACTAATTAATAATCTTGAGCAAATAATTCAACTTCTCTGAACGTGTTTTCCATCTTCAAAATTAGAGTTTTGAGAGATGACATTCTAGAGTCAGAGGACTTTGGATCTTATGCTTGCTATGCCTGTGTGGCTTTGGGTGAGCCACTTAACTATAGCCTCAGTTTGCTCATCTAAAAAATGAGAATTAGGGTTAGAGGCTCCTGATGTTCCTTCCAACTCTTTGATCCTTTGATGCCTAAGGTTCCTTCTAACCTTGTATTATACGAAACAATAGCTGTATTATTGTTCATTTTTAATTTGACTCCTAAGTCCCAACACTCTGAACAAAATAATTTATTGCTGGGCCAGAGTTTTTTGGCTGCATGTAAGGTGGCACACAATTTGTCTCCTTTAGGCCGACTATTAAACTGTGTTAGCTGGCTGCTTGTAACATGATATAAATCATAGTTTTAAAGGTAGAATGTACATTAGAAGTCATCTACTCCAACTTTTGCATTTTACCAATGAAGGACTGAAGCCCAGAAAAGTTAAAGGACTTGTCCAAGGTTACACAAATAGAAAATGCAGTTAGGATTTGAACCCAGATCCTCTGACTTCAGATCCAATGTTTCCCAATACTCATCATTTGTATACTATCTTTCTTCAAAGATCGGCCCAAGAACTATTTCTAGGCTTCCAAGGCAATGACCATGAAATGTCTTGGACTCTAATTCCTCTTTCCCTCATTTTCCTTTCATATATAGGAAGGAAACAAGCATTTATTAAACATCTACTATGTGCCAAGCACTTTGCAAATATCTCATTTGATCCTCACAACCCCTTGGGAAGTAGGTGCTTTTATTATTTATTTTATTTTATTTTTATTTTTCATTTCATTTATTTATTTATTTTTTCATTCGTTCATTCATTTATTTATTATTTTATTTTATTATTTTATTATTCTCATTATAGTTGAGGAAACTGAGGCAGAGAGAGGTTAACAAGTGTCTGAAGCCAAATTTGAACTCAGGTCTTTCTGACTCTAGGCCCAGTTCCTCCATTTATCATGGCACCTCTCTCTCTCCATGTGCATTCTTTATTCTTCACTTTATCATTCAAGGCTCTACACAATCTGTTACTCTTCTGGCTTTATTTGACAACTAAATCCCTCTATGTACTCCAGCCAAACTGGGCTAATTGCTGCCTCTATAAAAATCCCATGTTTCTCTGCCTCTGGGTCTTGGCTCACACTATTACTTGGAATGCCCTCCCCCAGTCTTGTTAAAAAGTCCTTCTAAGATTCAGCTCAAATGCCACCTCCTCCTTTACTGCTCAGCCAGAAATGACCTTTTACTCATCTTGTACCTGGCACCCCGTGCAAATTTTTAAACTTTAATGAACTTATTATGTCCTATGTTGTATTTGAGTTATTTTTATATGTTTAAGATGTTTCTGCACATATTAAACATTTCAAAGATGACTAATGAATGGACGGACTTTTGTTGATGGGTTTCCAAATCTGTTCACAATAAAGAAAAGTCTCCTGAGTTGGTAATACATATACATTTGAGTCTCTCTACAATATGACAGAATTTGATGAAGCTATATTTTATCTTTATGCTCTTTTTAAACCCCTATCGGTATAGCACAGAATATGAACACAAGAAATCAATATGGTAATGATGAAAGCAACTCCAGGTGTGGATAAAATCAATTTAATGGATTGAAATTTAGGGTTTGTAAAGACATAGAAATCTGTGGTGAATATGCACATTATAAAATAAAATTATTGACCTTCACATAAGATGATGACCTTGACCCATTTTCAATGGAATTATAGAAAATGAATTATAGGCTCCAGATGGAATAGCACTAAGATCTTGTAGACACAGGTCAGGAAAAGGGCAGGACACTCAGACCTGGGAAGGCATCGAATCTTTGATGGATGTTAACGAGAACTCATACACAGTAGATGAGATTAGCTGTCTACGAGAAACCTTCCCAAAAGTAATTTGGAGACATCTTATTGGAGATTCAAGTGTCTCCCTAAATGTCATGAGGAAGCAATCTAAAATGCAATCATTGGAAAATAAGCTGCAAACTGGAGTACTGTAACATACTATGAGACCATGTTCAAATGAAGAAAGGTGATGTTAAAATGACAAGGGCAAACAGAAGATTCTGGTGGTGATCAGCTGGGAATACTGAAAAAAATAAAGGATACTATAGAAGCAGCTTAGCTAGTGTTTCTCCAACACTCTCCAGGACAGAGACATTATAACTTACAATTATGGTGAATTCTATAGTGGTGGCATGAAATAATAATGAGCATTTATATAATGCATTATAAATGCAAAATGCTTTACATATATTATCTTATTCATTCTTTGCTATAGGAAGTGCTAAAGCAGAAAATATTTTTCTTTGTTTTCATTTTTGCAGGGTATAGACATATGACTTCTGTGTGGGGAACTTGGAGTGGAAATCCCAGCTATTGATGCAGATTGTCACTTTGTGAGTAATTTATAGGGTTTTTTTTTTTTTTTGAGGCAATTGGGTTAAGTGACTTGCCCAGGGTTATTCAGCTAGTAAGTGTCTGAGGCCAGATTTGAGTTCAGGTCCTTTCAACTTCATGGCTGGTGTTCTACCCACAGCACCACCTAGCTGCCCCTAATTTATAGTTTTTAATATTTGACTAGATCACTGAAACATTAAGTGACTCCCCCAGGACCACACAGTATGTATTCAAAATAGAATTTGGATCTAGGTCTTCTTGATTCCAAGTCCAGCCCCCTCTCCATTATTCCATGCTACCCATCAGTATGAATTTTATTATCTTCATTTTCAGGTAAGAAAATTCAGTTTTAGAGAGACTAAATGACTTGCCTGATTAAGTGGAAGAGAGGGATTTGAATTTAGGTGCTCTGTGAACTCTCTTCTATATAACATTGCTACTCTATCACAGTTATCTACATTTTCTGTTCAGGCCAAATTGGTGTTTTTTGCTGTTCTGGTATTTGGCATTAATTTCCTGTTTGTGTCTGCACAGGCTGCCCTCTCCTTTTCTTAAAACACACTCCTTCCCACTTCAGTTATTAAAATTCTTAGCTTCATTCAAGACTTAGTTCAGGAATAACCTGCCATGTGAAGCCTTTCCTGATCTTCCTACTTGTTAATGATTTCTCCCTCCTCAAATTTGTTCATATTTACTAATATATACCATAGATAACATGTTATATCTTGCAATATCAAGTTTCTTGAGGGTGGGTACTTTTAAATTTTGGATCCCTAGCAGCCTGTTTTGTCCATCACATATACTTAATAAATGTTGTTTGAATGACTAAATTTACCACCTGTGGTGAAATGAAGACTTCTTGTAGCTATTTGCCTTCCTTTCTTTATAATTCTACATCCAGTAAACATGCTCCTGATCCAAATTGGTTTCCTAAGTAGGTTTTTCCTACCGGGATGAGAATGTACTGACCAATCGATAGGAACTTTACAATTTATTTGGCATTTTAATTTCTCATTGTAAATTAATAAAATGACATTCTGGTTTATAAATCAGTCCTGTGAGTATGGGTGTGCAAGTCAATTCATCAGGGCCTGATCACCCCGGGTGAACTAATAAGATTGAATTTCTGAACCTGCAAACCGGAGGACAAGACCCTGAAAACTGTGGCTGTAGAATGTTATAGCTGGAAGGAACTTCAGATACAATTAAATTCGACCTCTGTATTTTGAAGGTGAGGAGACTGAAGGTCTGAGAGAGAAAGAGAGAGAGAAAGAGAGAGAGAGAGAGAGAGAGAGAGAGAGAGAGAGAGAGAGAGAGAGAGAGAGACTTCTCACAGAACTAGACAATGGCAGAGTTGAGACATCAACAAGTTACCTGATACCTTCTCCAGGGTTTCCTTTGGGTCATAGTGACCAAAGAGAGACCTAGCCTAACCGGTCAATTTCACTTTTTTCAACTACAAAATCATATATATGCTTTGTACCATTCATCATTGATGATTATGATTCATCTATAGGCTTCTTCTTTGTTTCTCACTTACCGACACTGGTTAAAAATAGAAAAAAGTGAAATATCAGGGGATGCTCGGATTTGTCTCAAAGAAATCTGTGTGTTCTGCAAAGTGATTTCAAATGATGGTCACTCAAGGGTGCAAAATTAACTGTCACCTTCAGTAAGTGGCCCTAGAATGGCAGTCATTGATACTCTTTGCCTTGATTGCCTGAGCTAATACAGAATAAACTTGTTTTGGTAGATGTCTTGTTGGTTTTTCTGCCCATTAAATGGGGAAGTCTCTCCACACTATACTCTATCTTCCATGCAGCTATCAAAGCTGTCTTCCTTGATTGCAAAAATGACCCCTAATCAATAAACTCCAGTGGCTACCTAAAATCTCAAGGATCAAATATAAAATCCTGTTTGACTTTTAAAGACCTTTATAATCTGGTTCTTTCCTACCTTCCCAGTCCTCTTACACTTTATTCTTATCTAGATAATCTACAATCCGGTGATACTGGCTAACTTGCTTTTCCTTGAACATGATTCTTCATCTCCCAATTCTGAGCATTTTCAGTGGCTACTCCCTACACCTGGAATGTGTTTTCTCCCAATCTCTGCTTCCTGGTTTATCTGGCTTCCTTCAAGTCTCAGTTAAAATCCTTCTGCAAGAAGGCCATTTGTAATTTTATATGACTTAGGCCTGAAAGGGTGTTTGAAACACTTTATTTCAGAGCTGAATTAAAAAAAAAAAAGAAATGTTTGTTAAAAATCTCCTCACAAAAAAGCTTGTCTGGTAAAAGTATTCTTTAAAACTGGAGACATGTCTTCCCAAAAGCTTCTGTTCCAATTCACAGCACTTATTGTCCTGATCTCAGAGCTCAGTCACAGTGGCATGAAGCTCTTCAAAACTAGTCTAATGACTTTGAAGAATTTGCTTTTTGCTAAGTTTGGTGAACTTAGGACTGCAATTTTTTTGAGATTTGTAACAAATATGTCTTTTTAAAAAAAACTCAGCTCTGAAACAAAATGCTTCAAAGACCCTTTCAGGCCATTAAACTCAGGCCATCTCTCTGATCCCATAGCTATTCACATTTTCCCTCTCCCATTGGAACATGAGATACTTTAGGGCAGGAGATATATGTTTGCCTTTCTTTGAATTCCCTAGGATTTAGTACAGTGATTTGCATATAGCAAGTACTTATTATATTCTTGTTGACTAATCAAGGGCATTCCATGATAAGCTTGATTCACTCTCTGATGCTTATTACCTGAGAGACCTTGGACAAATCACTTAACTTTACTTGATCTCAGTTTCCTCATGTGTAAAGTGAAAGTGATGGAATAGATGACCTCTGAGATCCTTTCTTTTTTTTTTTTTTTTTTTTAAAGAAACACAGCAAGTAGTTTGTTTCAATCTGCATTCAGACCCCACAGCTCTTTCCCTGGATGTGGATATCTCTTTCCATCATGAGTCTTTTGGAGCTGTCTTATAACCTTACATTGCTGAGAGGAGCAGAAGTTAGTCGTCACACATACGTTGTGTCTGTGAATGTGTACAAATTTCTCCTGGTCCTGCTCTTCTCACTCAGCATCAATTTATATATGTCTCTCCAGGTTATTATGAAGTCCGTCTGCTCCTCATTTCTTATAGCACAGTAGAATTCCATTACATTCATATACCACAACTTGTTCAGCCATTCCCCATTTGATGGGCATCCCCTTGATTTTCAATTCTTTGCCACCACAAAAAGAGCTGCTATAAATATTTTTGTACATATGGGTCCTCTTCCCACTTCTCTGATCTCTTTGGGACATAATCCTAGAAGTGGTATTTCTGGGTCAAAGGGTATGCACTTATTTATAACCCTTTGGGCATAGTTCCAGATTGCTCTCCAGAATGGCTGGATCAGTTCACAGCTCCACCAACAATGCATTAGTGTTCCAAATTTTCCGCATCCTCTCCAGCATTTATCATTTTCCTGTTTTGTCATTTTAGCCAGTCTGGCTGGTGAGATGTGGTACCTATGAGATCCTTTCTACTTCAATCTTTGTGATTCTATTAATTTTAGGTGAAAGGGAGGCAAAGCTTTGAGACTCAGTATCTTCTGGTGGAGGATTGGGGGATGTCAGTTGACAGGCTCATTGAAAGGATTAAGGACATCTTCTTAGGCACTGGAGGATGAATTGAGTGTAGACTGGAGTCAACTGGGCTTTTTTGTAGTCCTGTGCTTATAAAGAGGCATATGTCCTTTCCCTAATTTTCAGAATGCCAAAAAGAGCTGAACACAAACCTTAAAGTAGAAGAGGGGAGGGTCTGAATGAACTGTGTGGAGGGAAAGCCTATTCACCTATTCAGCCTTCCTATAGCTAATAATGACTTCCTTGACTATAGACGGCCCCAAAGAGTCATATTATTTAAAGATAGGAATGGTCTTACTGGGAGTTTTCTATCTGTACAGCTGCATTTGAAAAAGTCAAAAGGCAATTTCTAAAGCACAGCTCCAAAGTGTAAAGGACTGATGAGAAGACTTGGACTCAGAAGCTGAAAAAAGTCAGGGAATCCTCCAGGTTGTCCAGAAGAAATTTAGGTGATTTCAAGGTGATTTCAATCTAAGTCACTAATTTAGTTTCCCTTAAACCTTGTCCAGCACTTCAGGTGAAACAAGCACACCCATTCTTTCCAAAACCCTTCTTTGAAAGTGTGACAACTAAGTTGGTTTGATATACATAAAAAAACAAAGAAACAAACAAAAAAACCAAGCGGAAAACAATGTGCTTGGCTAGCTTAACAAGTGGATTTGGCTCTGAAAGGTCCCAAGTGGAACAAGCAGATGATCTTCACTGAGCAATCCTGACTTTAATTATCACATACTTACAAAGGGACCTAGAGGCTTTGTTCCTGTTTTATCAAGGCCTGGGAGCTCAAAGATGAAGGAAAAAACAGAAACAAAAGAACAACCTCCTTCCCCCAAACATTGTGGTCCTAAGCTCATCAGACTTAGCAAAAAGCAAATTCTTCAAAGTCATTAGACTAGTTTTGAAAAGAGCTTCACGCTGCTGTGGCTGAGCTCTGAGATCAGGACAATAAGTGCTATGAATTGGAACAGAAGCTTTTGGAAAGACATGTCTCCAGTTTCGAAGAATACTTTTCCCAGACAAGCTTCTTTGTGAGGAGATTTTTAGCAAATATTTCTTTTTTTTTTTTTAAACTCAGCTCTGAAATAAAATGTTTCAAAGACCCTTTCAGGCCCAAGACATACAAAATTACGTCTTTGGAACTACATTTGAAGCAGTCTTACAGATGAAGATACGTAACATTATTTTAGAAAATTTCATAGATGTGGTTGATTTTTAAAAAATTGTCTACTTTATTTTTAAATTTCTTTGATACTTTAGGAGGAAAATAAAAATACTGCGTAAATAACTTAGCTAATTGTGATTTTTTTTGAAAAAAGGGGACATAGATTTAAGCTGTTATTCTATCAAGAAGAGAAGAGTTTTTCCTTTATGATGATATTTTCACAAATCTTATTTCTAATTATTTTACGACATTCAGCTTTTTGTGGGGCCACTATTGTTATTCAGTTTCGAAACAAGACAATGACATAAAATGCCATGATATTTTTGTTATTTGGAGCGTGGAGCAAGGGCTAGCTAATGAAATAATCTTAGAGCGAAAATATTTCCCTAGCCAAATGAACTTAAAACAAATTGACTTAATTGAAATGAAATGTTAAAAGAATAATTGAACAATATTGACTTTGTTGGCTCTGTTCACATACAGCAGAATCTGATCAACTCTCTTTCTTCCTGGGCCTTTGGTGCTATTTTAATGGAATTCAGGTCTTTGTCAGTTCGAATTGTACTGTTTATGAAGACTAGCAATTGAGGAGAAAGCCGAGTGTTCCAAAACATTTATGACCTTGAATTAGTTGTGACCTTGAATTAGTGTGCCCTATCAAAACTTTTGGTTAGCTAGCATCTCCTGAGGTAGCTATCCGCAGTGAAGATTTGCATAATTAATATACTTATTATGAGGAGAAAAACGAATTATAAAGTTCTCATCTCAATCCAAGACACTACCCATTTAACTTCATATCATTGTATCCTTTGAAATTAGAATAACTTCTTTCCTCTCCTAGTACAGATTGCATCTTTTACATCTCATTCAATTCTTAATTTCCCACAAATCTTTCACAATCTATTTAACATCATAGAGATCTTTCTCTTATTTTTGAACGTTTTTGGTATAACTGTGAACCTCAGATTGTCCATTTTGTTATTACTTGTTTTGATGTATTTATTTTTTGTCATGCATTCCCTGGTGATGTATTTTATGCTACTGCTTATATGTAAATTATTCTTGGTAATATGCTATGGCCTACTGATATTCTATATACAGAGAACTCCCTAGAAGTCAGGAAGACCTCAGCATAGGCCCTGTCTCTGACATGTATCATTTAGTGATCCTAGGCAAGTCACAACCTCTCAGTTTCTCAGGCAACTCTCTAAGAGTATAGGGTAAGGGTCAGGTGCTCATCTCCACTGGTAGAGTTTCTTCCCCTGAAGATCTCTGTGCCAAATGAAATCATAGATTTGCTCTAAAAAAGTAGGACTAGAGTGTAAAAGACCCCAAATTTTTACTTTATAATTTGCTTTTTGAGTGATTTACAATTTTGATTCTTCTGATATTATGGGCCTTTCAATCACAGCATATATAGCATTTCCAGGGGGATAGTGGTGTTGAAAACAAGGGGTTTTATTACAGGGGGAGTTTCAGATCATCAGTCTTTTCAAGACTGCAGTTTCTCACATGTCATTCAGGCCATTTTCCCTATCTTAATCAATTCTGAACCCAGTTCACTGTCCAAATTTCGTACCTATGCAAGGTAAATGTATAGTTGTCTTTCTATTTAATAGCATGCTGAGCTCTTAAGAATTTTCAGTCTTCATTCTACCTGCACAAGTGATCCTATTCCATGCATCTCCCCAAGAAGACTGCCCTCTCAATTATCTCCATTTTCTTCAGGAGCTTCAGTCTCTCCCTGAATGCTTCCTTAATGCCTACAAAGATTTCCATGCCTCCCCAATCCTCAAAATCCCCTTATTTGATCCATCTATCTCTACTATCATCCCATATCTCTTCTATCTTTTATGACTCAACTCCCTGAGAAAGTTTCTCTTGTTTTGTGGCTAAACTCCTTGAGACAACTTCTCTTGTTTTTCTATATTATTTTGTCTGGTGATCTCATCAGCTTTTATGGATTTAATGATCATTTCTATGATTTTAAAATCTACTTAGCCAGCCCTACTGTGGGCTGACCTCTAGTGTCCCATCTCCAACTGCCTAACAGATATCTCTAACTGGATGTCCAGTAGAATCTCAAACTCAACATCTCAAAAACTGAACCCATTATCTTCCACTTAAACTTTGCTTCCTCTTACCTTCCCTAGTGTAGTTGAAGGCACCATCATTCTCCCAGTCCCTTAGACTAGATTCATCCTTAATTCCTTTCTATCTCCCACCTCCCAAATCCAATCTATTTCCAAGATCTGATGACTTCACCTTTGTAATATCTCTTGAATATACTCCCTTCTCTCTGATAGTGCCACTAACTTTGTGTAAGACTTCTTTCTTTATGCCTGGCTACTGCACTAGCTTTCTGGTTGGTCTACCTGCCATCAGGTAGACTATTTTAGTCCATGCTCATCCACCAAACTGACTTCCCTAAACTGCAGGTCCCACCATGCCCCCCTCTCCCTTATTCCATAAATTCTACTGGCTCCCTACTTCCCACAGGGTCAACTAAAAAATTTCTGTTTCATATTCAAAAGCCTACAAAACTTATCCTTACCTTTCCAGTCTCCTTACATCTTACTTTCCACTATGAATTCTTTGATCCAGTGACACTGGCTTCTTTGATGTTCCTGAAACAAGACACTCCATATCTTGGCTCTGATCATTTTCTCTCACTGTACGCCATGCCTGATATGCTGTCCTTCCTCAACTGACTTTCCTGGCTTGCTATTTTATGAGGGGCTATTTTTCATGATCTTTAATCTTCCTCCATAATGCTTTGCAAAGAATTAACAATCAGTATTGCCCTTGTCTGCCATGTGTCTCCTGTAATAACTGATGGTCCACTTGCACAGTCTTTTTGCCTTTTAGAATTAATTGTTATCTCAAGAGCATGATAAGGCACTGCAGTAGGACTCTGTTGGAGGGTAAATTATCCATAACTTCAAAGTTTGAATCCTATAAATGAGAGCTGCAAATTTTCTCTTGGCACCTAGGCATCAGCAAACAAATTGCAAATGATTTCAAAGACCCATGAATATTCAAAGAGAAATTTGGGAATGTATTCAATGTTTTAATGCATCAAGAAAATTTGTCTACTGGTAAAATATGGTGTTTTATTTCAAAAGAACAGTTCTAAACCTGTAAAGAACTTTGGAAACAATTCCTATTCTATGCATGTGCTGTGTATTGCTGATTTTCAGTGCTGTCTTCAGTTCCAAATATCGTTTTTTTATATAACTCATAGAAAGATATAACCAGGTCACCATCATATTTTAACACATATTAGCACTTGAAAAATTGGAAAGGGAATCTTGTAAGACAAATGATGAGATAAATTAGGAACCCAAACTGCTTCTCATCCACACATGACAATAAAGTCTAGGAAACTCTAAATATTTTAAAGTCTTTCTCTATAGTCTTCCATACATAGTGATGAACACTGCTATGGTTCTCTATCTATTCTTTTTGCTTTCCTTTGCTCTTTCTCCTGTTATTGAACTTAGAATATGGTAATAATTACTGATAATAACAATAATAATAACTATTATATAGTATTTAGTATATGCCAGGCACTGTGCTGATGCTTTACGATTATTAACTCATCTGATTTTCACAACTTTAGGAGGTAGGTGCTATTGACATGCACATTTTATAAATGAGTAAATTGAGGCAAATAGGAGTGTAGGGACTTTGCCAGGTTCAAATAGCTAATAGATGTCCTAGGCAGGATTTGAACTCAGGTCTTCTTGACTCCAGGCCTAGATCTCTATACACTGTACCATCTAGCCACCACAGGACTCAGTGTGAATGCTGAATTTGGAACCAGAAAATATGAGTTTGAGCTATATTTTGCCACTTTCTATTAGAGTGACTTCTGAGTTTTAGTTTCCTCATCTTTAAAATTAAAGGATATGGACTTTGCTAGATGATTTCAAAGACCTCATTCCAGCTCTAAATGTGATTCTATAAATATAAATGAGCATCAGTGTCCCTCAAGATTCTGTCCTTAACTCTCTTTTCTCCCTACAAACTCTCCCATGGAAATTTCATCCGTTTCTATGGCTTCAATTATTTCTTTTATGTAAAGTGATTTCCACATGTTTATTTCCACTTTGCACTCCTCCACAGTGGTTTTTATCCACCATCCAGGGTGGGGAATCTGGGGCCTTGGGGCCACATGTGACCCTCTGGATCCTCAAGTGCAGTCCTCAGACTGAATCTAAACTTCACAGAACATATCTACTTAATTAATAAAAGGATTTGTTCTTTGAAACTTGGACTCAGTCAAAAGGCAGCATCCAAGGACCTACAAGGCCACATGTGGCCTCAAGAGCCCAGCTTCCCCACCCCTAAGACTATACCATGTCACCTTGTAATGGTAATGGGAATTTGAAGATCTTCCCTTCCCCTTGTATTTGCGATCAAACAGGTACTCAGCTCCTTGTTCCAAGTACATGATTGTGTCAAGAATTAAGACCCAGTGGGGTGGCTAGAAGGCACAGTGAATAGAGTACTGGCCCTGGAGTCAGGAGGACCTGAGTTCAAATCCAGCCTCCAACACTTAACACTTACTAGCTATATGACCTTGGGCAAGTCACTTAACCTCAATTGCCTGCCTTCCCCCCTCCAAAAAAAAAAAAAAGGAATTAAGACCCAGAACTTGTGAATACCACAGTGGGATGGATTTGCTGATGTAACAGGAAGGGGATGGAACAGGGAGGATCTAATACCTTATATAAGTGATTCTCAACCTTCCTAATGCCGTGACCCTTTAATACTTGTATGTGGGTGTATCTGCATATGGGCAGACCCGCCTTGAGATGGGTAGAGGAGCGGTGCCTTGGTTCCTAAGACCATTGGAAATATGTGTTTTCTGATGGTCTTAGGCGATCCCTGTGACCCCTGTGAAAGGGTCATTTGACCCCCAAAGGGGTCGCGACCCACAGATTGAAAACTGCTGCCTTATATAAAGAAAAATCCAAGCTAGAGAGCCAGAAGTACTCAGAGCAAGCAGTGTGGAGGCTCAGGAGCTAAGAAATGAGAAGAGAGAAGATTTTGAGAACAGAACTTGTGGTGGCAGAACTTTTTCTGAGAGCTGCTGAGAACTTCTGAGGGCAAGTTGGAGCTGCTGAGAACTTCTGAGAGCCAGCAGGAACTGCTGGGAACAAGAACTGAGAAATGAGAAGAAAGGAGAACTAGGAGGAAGCATGACTGTGGTGCCAGTACTTTGTCTGTTTTGATGTTACTTTGTCTTAGACCTTGTTGCTGGGTCTATGTTGATTTCTCAGGCAGAAACTAAATTGATGAGGATGCCAGCAATGTGCATGAATGTTATTGTGGCTTTGTTAAACTTTGTCTTCCCAGAACAGAAACTGTGAAGGACTTGAGGTGGACCAGATACTGTGAGCTTCAATATGGAACATGAACTGGATAAGGAGCTGGACAACAAGGAGCTGGCAGGAGCTGGGACCATGGAAGAGGAACCATGGAAGCTGAGAGCCTGCCTCGAGTCAAGATGAAAAAAACCTCTCCTTGGGTGTTTAATGCAAACTGAGAAAGTCATGACTTACTGTGGCCTAGGGGTGCAGAACTCTGACATTTATATTTAGATGATTGAGTTAGGAACTTCTCCAATTAAGAAGAAAGGGGACTTTTTAATTGAAGAGATTAAGATAATGTGACCTAGGGGTGGAGAACTTTGACTTTTGTACTTTGTGTCAATTAAGGAGGCTTGCCTCCTTAAGGATCATTGAATTAAGGACTTACTAAATGATTGTATTACTAAATGAATGTTATCTTTTCTTTAAAACTATGTGACCACTTTGGTAAAAACTATGTTGCTATTTTAGGTGTTATGCCAAACATCGTGAACACTTTACTGTGATTTCAGTGAATGTTTTGCCTTAATTTGTTACTGAATAAATAGAGTTCACCATAATGTGTAATCAGAACCTTGAAAGCTGTTAACAGTAGCAGTTCTCTGGAAAGCTGCTTGTGCTTGGCTTTATACACCTCTTCCAATTGCTCAATGTGATTTCCACTTGGAATATCTGCTAGCACTTTAACCCATATTTTACCCGTGCCTGAATTATTATAAAAACTTACTATCTCCTTTAACTTCTCTTTTTGTTCCCAATCCTTGCTCCTTGTGCCCAGTTGTAATGCCAAGCAAAGGCAGTTTCCAAGGTTCGGATACCAGCATAGTAAACCCCATTTATTCAGCAAACATTCACAGAACAGAGAAAGTCAAAATACAGTGTAACTTGTTCCTTTAGCAAGTAAGTTCTCAATTCAATCCAGGTACTACTCCACCCCTAGACAGTACATTCATTTAGTCAGTCAAAAGTCTCTTCTCAAATGGAGATTAGTCTCCAACCATAAACAAAGTACATTCATTGGGTCAATCACAGAGCACAAAAAAACCTCAAAGGCTTCCTACTCCTGAATCTCAAAAGGGGCAAGAGAGCAAAAAGGCCATCCACCCTTAAGTTACAGCAAGGTTAAGCTCAGCATTGAATACCCAAGGAAGGGGCCTTCTTTCATCTTTACTCAAGGCAAACCCTCACCAATCTCAGTTCCTGGAGAGACAAGGCTCCACAAAGCCATAGCCAGTGTCCTCATCAAGTCACTCTCTGCCTGTAGAAGTCCCAGAACCCCTGAAAACATCAGCAAGGCCCTCTTCCAGGATTTCTGTGCAGGTACCACAAGAAAATCCTCCTTCAGGGCTTCTGAACCAACAGCCAGGTTCCAGGACCTCTACAACAGCAGCACTGTCCTTCACCATCAGGTGAATCTGGCAAAACAACATCAAAACAGACAGACAAAATACTGGCATTACAGCCATGCCTCCTCAGTCCTTGGCAGCTCCAGGCAGGAGTTCTCAAAAGTCCTGGGCAGTTCCAATGGACTCTTAGCAGTCTTCCTCTCAGCAACTCAGGCTCCACGATACTGGATACTGCTGTCCCAAAGTCCTTCTGGCCTTTACTAGGCTTGGGCCTCTCTCCCAATTCATGGCTCCTCCCAGTTCAGCCCTCTCTCTTCACGTCAACAAGTCCATCCCACAGGTGGGATTCACAAATTCTGGGTTTTAACACTCAACCTAAAAACCAAGCCAATGCAGGGGCATCTCCAAATTCCATTACCAATACACCAGTCACTCAGGTGTTTTATTTCTGTGATCTAGGAGATGCAGAATTTCAGCTTTGGATGGGGACTCAGAGTTTATCTAAGCACAAACTATAAATTAACAAGAATCCCCTTTGCAAAAACCCAGTAAGTGCTCATCCAGCCTGTTTTAAGACTTCTTTTTTTGGCGGGGGGGGGGGGGAGAAGGCAAGGCAATTGGGATTAAGTAATTTGCTCAAGGTCACACAGTGAGTAAGTGTGTCAAGTGTCAGAGGCCACATTTGAACTCAAGTACTCCTGACTCCAGGGCCAGTGTTCTATTCACTCTGCCACCTAGCAACCCTGAGACTTCTGCTGAAAAGAAAAGTACCATCTCTTGAGATGCTCATCCCACTTTTGGGATTATTAAGAAGTTTTTCCTTATATCAGGCCTATTTCTGTCACTTTGTAACTTTTCCTATTGCTGCTTATTCTGTCCTCTGGATCCAAGCAAAAATATGTCTAATTTTTCCTTTGTGTAATGGTCCTTCAAATACTTGATGAATGGTATCAAAAGCCTGCTAAATCCTTTTAATCTTTGACTCAAAAGTAACAGCTTCAATATTTTAATTGTTTTTATTAAGAAAACAATAAAGTAAGATAAAGCTTAGAATTGGATCATGTGACCCTTCCCGTTTTATAATGCCTTTCACTCTGTATGATTGCCATCCTCTTAGATCTAACTTGGGCTCAAAACATTTTTCTTGAATACAACCTTTGTAAATGTGGCCTTTTTCTCAGAAAGTTTGCTTTGTCTGACCACCATAGCTACTGTATGTATGGTCATAGTACCTTTTATTTTGAATTTATAGGAAATCTTTGCCCTGCACATATTGCATCACTTTGTGAGGCTGTGATTTGCTGTATTTCTATCAGTAATTTCAACAGGTTTGGGGGACTTTTACCATATTGGTGACAGTGTTGTTAGCATAATGAGAGTGGTCAGCTTAGATTTTTTCTGTTTCTTTTTTTATACTTCTAAACAGTTACTAATTCTACCTTTTCACTGTCTCCTGTGTTTTCTCTCTTTTCACAACTGCAGTCAGGTAGTCAGGGAATAGAGTGCTAGGCCTGGAATCAGGAAGACTTGAAATAAAATCTGACCTCAGACACTTACTAGCTATGTAACTTTGGGCAAGTCACTTAATCTCTGTTTGCCTCTGTTTCCTAATCTGTAAAATGGGGATAATAATGGCAACTACCTCTCAGGACTGTTGTGAAGGTCAAATGAGCTAAAAAGTGTTTAGCACGATGTCTGACACATGGTCTACACTATATAAAAATTATTATTATTATTATTGTTTTATTTCTGATCCCATTGTGGCTACTTTAATTAAGGCTTTTTTCTCATCTCCTACACTATTTGTAATTATCTTTAAATTGGTCTTCCTTCCTCTATTCTATCCCTTTTCCTTACCCCATTCTCTGTACTGCTGCCCATATACATTTTCTAATGCACAATTATGATGCTACCGTTTCTCTACTCAAATACCTTCAATAGCAAATATGGGGGCTGAAGGGAATAAAAGCATAAACTCCTAAATCTGGCATTCAGGGCTCTCCATTTAGCGTCAAGCTATCAGGTCAACCTGATGTGCAATCCCATCAGGAATATTTATGATCCCCTTTGATTATCCTGTGATCTTCTCATGTCTTTGCTTATGTCCTCCCACCTGCCTGTAAATTTTTCCCTGCCATCTCCCACATTTACATTTGTGTTTATACCTCCATTCTTTCAAGATCTAGCCCAGATAACCTTTTCTGACATTTTCAGGTGCAGCAGGTGTCTCTCTCTGTGTCTCTGTTTTTCTCTCATAGCCCTTTGCTCAGGGCTGCTCTGTTCACTTAATACCTTTATCTGTTTCTATGGCTTCAATTATCCCCTCTACATAGATGATTTCCACTCTTATATTTCCACTTTCTAGTCTTCCAAAGTGGTTTTTGTCCTTTATACTGTACCATCTCTTCCAATTGACTGATGGGTGTTCATTTGGAACAAAGTTTATACCCATCTGAATTGTCCTTAAAACTCATCTAAGTACAGTCATTGTCTATATGTTTTCCCCATTTATTAGAATGTAAACCATTTGGCAGTATTATGTATTGGGTCTGCCTTTGTATCCCTAAAATAAAATCTTTCATATAGCTTTTTACAGTGTATGAAACTAATAAGCATTTGTTGAGTTGAAAACACTTGGCAATCCATTGGGCACATTCCAAACTGTGTTAATGAATATAGTACTCTCTGGGGTTCTAGCTGCTTTATAGTGAAGCTGTGAATGTGTGGACAATAGCATCATTTGTAAAAAAGGCGCCAATTATTTGTGTTTGGTGCATATGATAGCTGCTATTTATTATGTATCAAGGTTGGCAAAGTGCTTTATAAACATATCATTTCATGCTCACAATAATCCTGTGAAGTATGAAGTGCAGGAATTATTATCACCAATTTGCAGATGAGCCTCAGTGAGATGAAGTAACTTGCTGCTGCTGATGTAGCTAGTAATGACTGAAGCCAGAATTTTAACTCAGGTCACTGAACAAATTATAGTATTCTTTCCACTCATCATGATATCAGGAGCTATGTTAAAGGCAAAGTATGTTGGTGGAAAGAAAGAACACACGCCAGAGAGGAAGCACACAGCTGACACTGGATTAGCTTTGAAATCTGTGATAACAATAATCAAGAAAGGGGTTTAACTGATTGGTATTGTGAGTTCTATAGAGACAGTGTGAATAAACTCTTGAAAATAGGGGAAAAATGGCACCTATGAGGATGTGGGCTAGAACTAGCCCCCTTGATACCTGGGTTAGAATATGGATCTTCATTCTGATTCTTTTTCATGCCTTGCTACTTTAATTCTTGCAGGAGCAAAAAAAAAAAAAAATACCACAAAGGGAGAGCTAGGTATTTGGTGGTCCCATGGATATTTCTGAATAGGGGCAAAACAAACCATGGAGTTATTACTGGGAAGCATGGATTTTGTTTCTTGGGGTACTTGGCTATTATACACATTTTAAATAAAAAACTGAAAACTTTGGGCACACAAGAGAGATTCTGGAGAAATATGATGATCATTTCACCACAGATATCAAAGATATCATTTAGAAGTTCATTAAGTATCACAAGGTGAAAAAGAGCTTATATAAGAATGACTTTAAAAACAACCACCATGAAATAAGGAAAAATAATTCTAGAAGTTGCTTTTTTATGGTTGTGATTTAGGCCAGGCAAGAACATATTATACTTCCTAGTATAATTTTTAGCTCCTTAGGAACTAGGATTGTCTCATTTATTTTCACATCTCCACCAGTAACTAGAATGGACTGGGAACTTAATAAATTAAAAAACATAATAATGAATGAGTAAATTAATAAATGAAGTAATAATGACCAATAAACCTCATTTCCTTAGCAGAATTTGTATAGGTATCCTTTTTTTGGGGCTACATTTTTCATTATCTTTCTTTAAGGGAAAAGTGATGATTTTCACAGAATAATTTAATTTTAGAATAAAAAAGTTATGGTTTGAATACACCAGGAACGGGCAGTTATTTTAAACCTTATATAGTATATTTTACAGAGCTGAAGATGTTTGTTTTTATTGCATTTTCTGCTTTTTATTTTTATTCCTAATGGTTAGCACAGTACTTGGCACGTGACAAACACTTAATAAATGCATGTTGGTTGATTGATTGTGTTGTAGTGATCCACTTCCTCCGGAAAGGCAAAGAAAAGCAAGGTTAGCAATAAAGACTCTACAAGTTTATACAGTAATCAGGGATATTGACATATAATCAGTACAAAAAAAATTAATCAAGGAAAAGACTTCTGGTTTTAACTTTTTCTACTTTACAATGATGTTCTTCTGGGAGACAGTATTGATTAAATAATTCTTTTGTATTAAATCAGGGCTGCATAAATAGAACAATTTTGTACTGAGAGGGTCTCCTTATTTTCTGACTGAGCTAGCCATTTTTTCCAATAGTCAGTTCTTAAATAAAAAAGAGTATTTGTTCCCAAGTTCTTTCTTTCCTCATCATTTATTTCCCCTTGGGAATCTTTATTCAACTCCAGAAGTAAATACAGTCCTATTGAGTCACATATCAGAAGACACTGTATAAAATGTATCATAGAACTAGCCTAAGATATTATTAAACACATATTCACATCTTAGATACTGAAAGACAAAGAGGAAAATCCTGCTTTTATATTAGTTTACAGCTTCCAAGCTTCCCCTCTCGTTATTAATCAGATTTGACTGCATGGAACACTTGTGCTCTGTCATTCTTTTATAAAAGCTGCCATTGTCTGAAGATGGATATGCCTTTTTTCCTCCCTCTTCTTCCAAAAGACACATTCTCAATCTCAATCTCTCTCCCACAGCATATGCACTTATCTTTGACTGTTGTGCACCAGAGGAGAACATTCATCCCTATTTCTTTGTCTCTCAAGAAATGCGAGACAAGTGTTTTCTTATTTCTTTCTTCTTTTATCTTTTTTTTGTTGCTTTTCCAGAGCCTCCCTTTAGCATGTCAGCCATAGGGACATCCACTATTAATGGCAAGGCAGTGACAGTCTTTAAGTTACCCTTTCTGTTCCGGGGCAGCTACTCAGGATCCTGAAAGCATTCCATACTTGGTTTTCCATTTCTAGACTCACATCTTTACACTTCTCTCTTTTCAGAAAATTTCAAAAGAAGAAAATATAACCAAATAGGATCAGACTTCCAAACAACAAAATTACACAGATTTGCCCCCATTTCTATGAGTGGCACCCAGTTTATATAATTCCTGATTTATAGGTCTGCTTTGGAATGAGTACCACTTTTGGTTTAGAGAGATAATATAGCTGTTGTAAGCCCCTAAAGTGGCTTTGTTTAGTTCAGAAAGAGAGACATAATCTCTACCCTAGCTTGTGTTATTTGACAAAGATCTCCCCTGTTGCTTGCTTTTCAGTTCAGTAAAGCTGATCAATAGCTTTCAAAGTTATCTTGGGGAACCAACATGCAACTCAGAATATCCAGTTGTGAAATAATGTGTACTAGAATGGAAATGACTACCTTAAAATGTAATGGTACTAGAGACAAAGGTTTATCTAGTTAAAAAGGACAACCAAGGATTAGTGACATATTTTGCAACAGAAAAACCAAGAATAGGAGTATTTTGAGCAGGAATTAGAACAAAAGTTGAAGCCATGTTTATGTAAAATAGCCACTGTTTCTACAGGTGTATGTATATGTTTGTGTGTGTTGTATAACAATTAGTCAAGAAAGATTTATTAAGTGCCTACCATATGCTCAACTCTGTGCTAGGCACAGGGGATGCAAAGACAAAAATGAAAGTTCTTGGTTTCAGGGATGTTACATTCTTATGAAAGTTTATTTGCATCATCATTGTTCAGTTGTTTTTTAGTCATGTCAGACATACTGTGGCCCTATTTGGGGTTTTCTTGGAAAAGATACTAGAGTGGTTTACCATTGCCTTCTCCAGCTCATCTTACAGATGAGGAAACTGAGGCAAACAGTTTTAAGAGCCTTGGCTAGGATCCTATAGCTAGTAAGTGTCTGAGATCAGATATGGACTCATGAGGATGATGTTCCTTTCTCCAGGCCTGGCAGTCTATTATTCATTCTACCACCTAGCTGCTCTTATATATATTTATATATACCACTCAACTTTTAGAACGGGAGCTTCTTAATGTAGGAAGCAAACCATAATTATATAAAGTAGTTAGTGAATAAGCAATTATTTAAACAATTTTGTAAAAAAAATACATATATATGTATATATGTATATATATGTATATGTATGTAATCTTATGGTTGGGGCTGTGGTTTCATTGATGTGGGGGAACTCTCAGAGTAGAAACTCTAGTCACTGACACAGATTAGAAATTTATTTGTAGCTTATAAATCTAAGAGTGCTCTCTAGAACACTGAGAGGTTCAATGATTTTCCCAAGGTCATACAAGTAATATATGGTATAGAAGAAAGAACACTGACTCTGTAGTCAGAGGACTTGGGGTCATAAGTCATTTAATATCCCTGGACCTCAATTTTTCCATCTTTAAAATGAGGGTAATGGACAAGGTGACTTCTGAAGTCTCTTCCAGTTCTGAGTTTATGACCTTGGAAGAATGTATGTGTCAGAGACAGGACTTGAATTCAAGTCTTCCTAACTCCAAAGCTGGTCCTTTATCTCTGTATGTCACACTAACTCTCATAATCACAAATATAAAAATTTGTGTCAGAGGAAATTAGTGATCTATAAAGGAAAGAAAAATCTTGTGAGCACATTATTAGATTTTTGTTAAAAAGTTGTATACAGCATTCTAAAGGGTATGAAGCTAAGCCAACTTCATTTCATAAGATAGCAAAGACAGAAGGTAAAGTCAACAAGTTTTTAAGTACCTGCTACGTGCCAGGTACAATGGTAAATTCTGGGGATACAAAGCAATTCAGAAAAGAATTCCTGCTTACATGGAGCTTACAGTGTAATGGGGGAGACAATGTATATACAAGACATGCACAAGATAAATTGGGAATGATCTTAGAGGGAAAGCATTAGTATTAATGATGACCAAGAAAAACTTTGTAGAAGCTAGGATTTTGGCAGAGATCTGAAGGAAGCCAGGGAAACCAGGGGATGGAGATCAGGAAGAAAAGAGCTCCTTGTTTTGGGGACAACCAAGGAAATGCATGGGGTTGGAAGATGGTATACTTGTGTAAGAAATAGCAAGAAGGCCAGTGTCATTGGATTGAAGAATACATAGAGGGGGAGAGACACAAGAATATTGGCAAGGTAGGAAGGGGCCAAGTTATGAGGGGCTATAAAATCCCAATGTAGGATTATATATTTGATCTCGGAGGTAATGTAGTTTAGTTAGACCTATTAACTATGTTAATTTCACTATTAAAATATGCCAACCTAGTTATTTAGTCAATAGGAAATATGAGAGCACAACTTCATGTAGGAGGTAATGTGTGGAAGTGGAGAATGCGTTGGCCTGGGCATCTAGACTTGATACTAATCTTAGGTTTGTCATTAGCTACTATTGCTGACACTGGACATGGTACATCATCTTTCCAGTCTTCAGATACCTCATCTGCAAAATCAGGGGTTGAGCTAGGTCACATTGTAGGTTACTTGTAGTTTTCAAATGGGCAGCAAAGTGGTGCAGTGGATAAAGCACCAGCGCTGGAGTTAGCAGGACCCCAGTTCAAATCCAGCTTCAGACACTTCCTAGCTGGATGACCTTGGCCAAGTCACATATCTCTGCCTCATTTGCTCTTCTATAAAATGAGCTGGAGAAGGAAATGTCAAACCACTCTAGTATCTTTGCCAAGAAAGCCCCAGAAAGGGTCACAGAGGGTTGGACTCAACTGAAATGACAACAACAGTTCTCAAATGCTATGATTCTATGCATAAAGATATAATTTTTCCATATCCATAGACTGAAAAAATTGATTTTAAAGTTAAAACCACTCATGAATAAAAGGTATACCACCAAGTCATTTTAGAAAAATGTTTTAACAATTTTTCATTTTATGAAAGGAAGCCAACAACTAAATGGAATGAAAAATAATAGCCAGAATACAATGTAGAAAAGAAAAACAAATGGGAATTTAATAGCGAATATGTGGGATGTATAGACGAGGGATTGGGAAGGGCTAAATCTCACCTCAAATATGCTCTTGAGAATAAATTTTAGTTTGGAGGACTTAAGAAACATCAACCAAACAATGGAAAGAGCTTGTAGAAATAAGTGACAACCATTTAGATTTTCCTATGGGTATGGTGCTGCTGGTAGGGATTTATATCATATGTTTTTGTCTCCTTTACAATCAGCCAACCATTACCCTGGTTCAAGCTCTCATTACGTCTTCTCAGAATATTTTAATAGCCTCTGCATTAAGTATGTCACTTTGACAATCAGTTCCTAAAGCACAGGTCTGGCCATGTTACTTCTCTGCTTAAAAAGCTTCAGCGGTTTCCTGCAGCCTATGGGGAAAAATACACTCTTTTATTTGCCCTTCAAAGGCATTCACAATTAAGTTTCGTTTTATCTGTCCAGGATGATTACACATCAGTCTCCTTCCTTCCTCTACTCTTTAGAGTCAAACTAGCCTATTGACTTGTACCCCATACATATTTTATCTCTTGGCTGCCATTCCTTTTCACAAACTCTCTACCATGCCTGGAACGGTCTCCTAGCTCATTTTGCCTCTTCTACCCACGTTTCCTTCAAGTATCATTTTCCTACGTGAGGATTTTCTTATTTTTTCAGTTATCAGTGAGCTAATCACCCACTCCAAGGCTTTTTTTGTATTTGACACATTTTTTTTCCCTGTGTCAATATTTGTTTCCCCTTAGTAGAATGTAAGCCCCTTGAAGCTAGGGGGCAGCTAGGTGGTTCAGTGAATAGAACACTGGCCCTGAAGTCAGAAGGATCTGAGGAATCTATAGAGCCATAGTGGACTGCCAAGAAAAAAATTACATTTTCCTATGCCTTGCCTTCCCCCCTCAAAAAAACCAACTAACCAAACAAAAAGAATGTAAGCCCCTTGAAGACAAGGGCTGTTTTCATTTATTTATTTATTTTGGTCCTGGTTTCAGGGGTGGGGAACCTGCAAACCTCTAGGTCCTCAACTGTGGCCCTTTGACTGAATCCAAACCTCATAGAACAAATCCACTTAATAAAAGGATTTGTTCTGTAAAACTTGGACTCAGTCAAAAGGCCACACCCAAAAAGACTGAGAAGGCCACATGTGGCCTTGAGGCTGCAGGTTCCCCACTGCTGCTTGTACCTAGCAGGATATTTCACATAGATCAGGCACTTAATAAATGCCTCCTGAAGAAATGTACGCCACTGTACCGCTTTTTGGTGAAGATACATTATTCCTAACATTAACTGACATGAGGATTATCAAAAGCGATTTTGGTTCTCTTTGTTTTGTTTTCTTCTTTATCCAGGAATTTAAAGTGCAGTAGCTCTACCAACTCACTGACAGTAGAAAGATACTCTTATAAAAAGAAAGTGGCTTGAATGTGATATTGGAGGATTTTTTTTCCTGTTAGCCCCATTTTAATTTAAATCTCATAAAATGTCAGCACAATCATCTAATTACGGGTGAGAAGATAGGGATGCCTTCAGTTCAGCTATAAGGTCTAATCTTCCTTGGCCAGGGGGCCTTCAGTGTAAACTTCTGCTCCATCTTTCTAGTTACTGCATGAATGTTTTCAGAGGCACATCTTCCATCTGTAGGTGGCAGTAAGTTATTGCCATTTTTTTTGTTACACAGCCTAGTATAAGAAAGATTAAATCCACACTAGAGAAACTGAATGTTGTTCTACCTCTGGGCCAATAGAAACAGCAATAAACATCAGAACTCCTCTGTAGAACTTTGATATTTTTTCTTCTTTTTCCATTTTAATTTGATGGAAAATTGAAACATGTACATACATATGCCATATGCCTATGTATGTATATATGTATATTGTGTACTTATGCATATGTGTGTATGTATACATATATACACTCATGTCACATACACACATCACACACATATAATCTGTGGAGTGTTAGTACTCAAAATCCTCCAATAGATCTGTGATCTCATCAATGGAAGTATTTTCTTCAGTGGTGCACATCACATCTAATCTCTGCTTGCCTGTCCTGTATAATTCAAGTCAGGGTTAATGGTTTGTTAATATCAGGCTAAATGTAGTTACAAAGAGGGTATCCAAGGTTATCTGAAAATCAGTAGCTCATAAAAACACTCTGTTTTTTTTCAGGTAGATATTATACAGAGCTAGCTAAGTTCATGCCCCATAGGCTGACATCCTGTTTATATTAAAGTCATGGCATTTTTCTTTCAGGTATATGAATATGACAGATCAAAGAAATCATCTTCTTGATTTTACAACAAAGATTTCTCTCTAGATCAGTCATAACCATCTGACCCTTGTACAAAATAACAAGAAATAAAAAGCCTGAGCAGAGTAAAGTATTGAATTTTCGCCCATTTCTGCTTTGTCTTTTGCTTTGTGGAAGTTCTTATGCAAAACATGCTTCCTTACAGATGGAAACCACTTGTCCTTACCATTAAGGGAAACAGCAGGACCCAGAGAAGATTTGTTGATGCTGAAAGCAGACTTTATAATTGAGCTTGCAGTCTTGAGCTAGCGCAAGCCACACTGTAAATCCAAATCCTGACTGCAAAAATGGAAAGAAGTGCTTCCTCCCACCCCCACTTGCCTCTTTTAGCATGTAGACGATTAAAACAACAGTAATAAGACCTCTTTGTAGTTCAGGGTTCTGGTTCATACCCCGTAGCCTGCTGTCATGGTTTTTTAAAAATTATAATTATTAAATTCTATATAACAGGAGAGCATTTTGCTTCTAGATATGTGTATGATAAATGGAGAACTCATCTTTGTTTTTTCCTTTACCCTGGAGAAGAAACACTTCTCTCCATTTCCTGACTTTCATACCTTGAATGCCCTCTCTCCCTCCTCCTGGTGCATAGAATCCTCCACTGCTCATTTAGACACCCCCTTCTAATGAGGCCTTTCCTGTCCCTCCTCAATTCCTTGCGTTCTATCTCTCAAAACTATCTTATAATTGTTTATATTTATTCTGTGTATGCTAATATATGAAAATATAATCATTTCCAAAAGAATATAAGCTCCTTGAGGGAGTGGACTGTTTCTTTTGTTTTCAAATCCCTAGTTCCTAGCACTGAGCAACTAATAAATAGTAATTGTTTGATTGAATGATGGATTGTCATGTACAATGACAAAGGAAGGTGGATTTACAGTAATTCCGTCATCTTAACTGGATGTACGTTCTTTTTTTGGCCATATTCTTACAGCACGATGGCCAGGTTTTATAAATAAAAATTGACTCTGACAGTTACCGCTTAATCTTCCTGTTATATTCCCCTAGCCCCCAACCAAATGTATTAAATCCTCCCTTATCACAAAGAAAAATTATTAAGCAAAACAAATCATGGTTTAACACTGTCTAACAACACCTGCAGCATTCCAGTGGAATATTAACTTCTTGAGGGGAAGGACTATTTTTGTTTTGCTTTGTATCACTAACACTTACCATGGTGCCTTGCTACATCCTAGACCCTTAATGTTTGTTGAATTGTATTCCATACTCACCTAAAAATTATAATTGCTACTGGGCCCGTGGGGCTGGGACATTTACCTCTAGCCTTCTCCACTCAGTATGTTCTTTTTTTGGGCCATATTCTTACAGCACGATGGCCAGGTTTCATAAACAGAATTGACTCTGAAGTTGGGGTAAGACCCCCATCCTTTCCGTATCTTCATGAGAAATATAATGAAAAAGAGATAGTTACTGCTAAAAGACAGTCAAAGGAAAAAATGTCAAAATCAGAGACACTCACTTTATAAAGTTCCTATGAGTCATCAGTTCTTTCTGCTCAGTTGCTAATAAGAGGATTCTTTGTCATTTCAAAATTTTTGTTGTTTAGTTATTTTGGTCCTGTCTAAGTCTTCACGTACCTTTTTGGGGTTCTCTTGGCAAAGGTAATGGAGCGGTTTGTCATTTCCTTTTCCAGTTCATTTTAAAGATGAGGAAACTGAGGCAAAAAGGGTTAAGTGTCTTGCTCAGGGTCATGCAGCTCGTGTCTAACACCTCATTGACACTTGGGTCTTCCTGACTCTAGACCTGGCGCTCTATTGACTGTGCCACCTAGCTGTGCATACCACAATAGGATCATTGGTTGAGAGCTAGAAGTGATGATCATAGAAGCTGTAAGATCAGTCTCCTCATTTTACAGATGAAAAAACTGAGGCTTAAATGACTTGCCCAAGGTCTCTTAACTATTAAGTATCTGAGGAAGGACTCAAACTCAGGCATCTCTGACTCCAAAGCCAGCACTCTTTGCACTGCTCCATCAGTGCTCAGTCATGCAATGTTGTCTAGAAGCAACTAAGGAGTTATCACCGTTCCCCAAATGCCCAAGTGTTGAGCCAGCACGCAGAATTGGCATGAAGCAGGTAGGTGTGCCCTGTGCAATACTGGGTGACCCTTGTCCAACCCCATCTCTTACTGAAGACGTAAATTTGCCTCATCAATCCTTTTTACGGGACCACGATTGGTCAATTCCGTGAACCAGAGACATTTTTGTTTACCTATGGCCACTGTAAATATCGATTTCCTCGTTAGATCTTTGTATTACAATAGCTCACAAGAGTCTCCCCATGTTTCTTGAAATTCCTGATATTCTTGTTATTTTTTTAATAGTGCAGTTATATTCTATTACAGTCATATGTATATTGGTGCAGTCAGTCCTAAAGGCAGACATATTGTTTATAATTTGTTTTAAGTGAAAAAAAAGTGATTCTAAAAGTATCTAGTATACGTGGGATGTTTATTTCTACCTTTTGGCTCTTGGTATATATACCCAGTAATGGAATTACTCGCTTAGGGACTATAACAATTTTGTGACTTTTTTTTCTTGGCTCAACTTCAAATATTTTCCAGAATAGTTGGGTCGATTCACAGTTTCAGCAATGTAGTAAATATGTCTAGCTTCCCACAGCTTCTTCCACATTAATTATTTCTGTCTTTGAGATACCTTCTAACTTTTTACCAAGTCTCCATGGAAAAGCCACCCCAACAGTACACTATTTAAATCAATTTAGGAATATCTGAAGAAGGTATGTAACTCACAGTGAAACTTAATGGAAGTAGAGAAACTGGCTAATCCTAAAAAAAAAAATCTTCTCATCTGTTTTTCTGCCTCTCTACAATAAAAAAACTGTTTTTTGTTTGTTTGTTTTTATAGTTGTCATAGAGACCAGGCTGAATGAATGCCTATTAGTGAGACACTAATGATGCCCATTGTGGGAAAAAGGCAAGTTTTGTACCTTGTTTGTAAACCACACCATTCAGTGCTGGATTTTACCAAGTATAAGTACTACCCATACAATGTACAACATTTCAATCAATTTCGTTCATCTATTAGGGGAAAAAAAGGAGAACTTAAAAACAAAGGGATTTTTGTCATCTCCGTGGCTCTGTCTTGGATACTTTTCTGTCTGTTCCTGTAGGGCATCATTATATTTTGACACTCCTTTGTTTCCCCCCTACCACATGACTAGGAATAGATTCTACAAAAGACTCACAAATATATGTACAAAAAGAAAGTTACTGACATAATTTGTTCATAAAGGACATTTAATTTATAGTAAGAAGGGAGTAGCTACATCACAATGTCATCGATGACAAAGAGAGCTCTTAAGTCTTTGTACTCCTGACTGCAAAAGCTGTTGCCATTTGCTTTAGAATGGACTCTGACATAAATCTAGTTGTCCTCTGTTTCCACTACCTATTTGTGCAAATAGGTGGCAGAAAATTTCCAGATGGATTTGCCTAGTGGATGAGAATGGAAGGCTAGGAATGGAGAAAGAAGGACTCATTTTCTCTTTTTTTCCATAAAGCGAACATAAAAAATAAACGTTCCTGGTGAGTTGGAATTTGGGTATGAGAAGCACGTGTGGGAGAAGGGTAACCTTTGATGTCAAGTTGATTTCTCATATCTATGTCTTCCAATTTCAGTTTGAATATTAGCCATGCGATCGACAGTGCCCTGTTCAACAAGGCTCCAAAGGTGAACACAGAATATTTCAGAGGCTTCTCAAAATTCTAATAAAAATCTGTCCTGCCAGATGACCCCTGATAAACTTCACTCTTCCTTTCTATGCAAAAAAATTCCCCAAGCTGGGCTCAGAAAAGGATGATGTTCACCACTGTTAGATCTCCAGTCAGCCATGTTAGGTACTTCTGGAATTTCATTGGCTTTTTCCCCTACTCTGCAGTTTTAGATGTTTTAGTCAGTAATGCAAATCTAACAGTAGCAGAACTCCAGAGAATAAGTCTGAACTAGGTGCACACTACATTAAATGTGCTTTTGGTTGGATACAAGCAGTAAGTCGTCTATACAAGATGCATTAAATGTGCTTCTGGTTGGAAACAAATAACATATCGTCTATATAAGTTGTAGCATTGAACAGAAAAATTCAGATTGTGATGTCAGTGCCCAGTATGAAGATTATGGTTTGTACTTGTGATTATGTTGATCATTTCAATAGTTATGTAAAAATTATATGACAATTTTTCATAATGGGATTGTTCTTAAAAAAATAAGATTGACGTGGACATTTCTTCCTTTTTAATGACTTTGGAATCATCAACATTTACATAAAATGAATTGCACAGGTTAGAAACATTGAATGTCTTATTAATAAAAGTAGTAGCATTAACCTAGCTGTTCTGGGGTCCTGTTAAAGATGAGTTTGTTTTCTTTATAACACTCAGGTACTTGGCAAGAAAGCTATCCTTATATGATTGTGCAGGTTGCAGTCCTTCTGGCCAGTTGGCTTAATGAGAATGATAAATGTCCCATAGATTCACTGCAAAGAATTGGCGGATTCTGTAATTAATTTCTGGCTGCAAAGCTAGAGATCTCAGTTAAGAAACTGTATGCCAATATTTCTGGATGCCATCACATTCCCAAATGAGTGACTGTTCCAATGAAAGGTAGGTCATTTCTGGGAACTTGCTAGTAGTTCTTTGGAACATCACTAATGAAAATTAGATTTTTGTCCAACCTTTTCTTCCATTAATAGAGCCTTGGGAATTAGGAGAGTCCTCAGATGCTGTTTCTTTGTGGACCTCTCTGAATGCTCCAGTGACTGATTGCTGGACCGAGATTGACTTAGGATGTTGACTTACTGAGAGAATAAGAGATAGCTAGACCAATTGGTGTTAAAAATATCTGAAGCTCATGCCAAGCAATACAGATCTCCATGACCCAAAACAATGAAGCAAAACAGAGAAGATTTCCTATTTTCTACTTTGAGATTTGTTTCCCCATTCAAATCTGCCCATAATAGTAATTTTAGCCTGATTTCAACTGCTACAGGTGAAAGGTATCAAACAATGTGATTTTTCCTAGTCTTTGGTTCCTAGTAATAAGAATGGTAGTTTATATTCTATAACACTTTCAGATTTGCAAAGCACATCTGAGCCTCACAACAATCTTATGAGGTATGTGTTAAGATGCCATCTTTATTTTGTAGATTACAAAATCAAGTTGAACCAAGGTAAATGACTTCCTATGGTCACACAGATGAGAAATGTCAAAGGTGGAAATTTAATCCATTTCTTCCAGACCTCAACCCGAGTACCCTCTCTGCATTGTCATATTACACTTAGAGAAAGCCTCATCCATCATTTTGCAGAATATGTTCATGACTTATAATTATGTGGGTACCTAGGTGACACAGCGGATAGAGTGCCAGCTCTAGAGTCAGGAAGACTTCCTGAGTTCTAATGTGACTCCAGGCACTGACCACAGGCAAGTCCCTTAACCCTGTTTGCCTTAGTTTATTCATCTGTAAAATGAGCTGGAGAAGGAAAAAGCAAACCACTACAGCATCTTTGTCAAGAAAACTCCAAATTGGGTCATGAAGAATCAGACGAATCTGAAAACGACTGAATAAAAACAACATATACATGTGCAGAATGCAATATATAGACACCTGTATTCAAAGGCATGCTGGGGCCAGCTCATACCAGCTCATGGAAACCAACTGTTCAGTGTGAACATTTACATCTTAGAAACAAGCAAATGCTATAAATTAAGGCTTAACATTGTCTTGTTGATTGTCTATTTTAAGAAAGTAATAAAGAAAATGTTAATAATGCAGATTAAACTTAAAAGTGTGTCATGCATATATTTTTGTCCAGAGAATTGATTGTTAAACATTTACCAATATAAACCCTATCTATATTACTTTTAGTTTGTCTATAAAATGTGAAAACCTGGTTTCATACATTAAATGCAAAACATCAGTGCTTTTAATCAATACACATTCATTAAGTGTTGCAATGGTAATGGAAATCTGAAGATCTTCCCTGCCCCTTGGCCCCTTGATACACTTAAGTGAATCTGAGAACCTTCCTTGATCTGAAAATATACTCTGCCCCGTAATGGGCTGAATGTGGTCACATGGAACCTGGGGAGGGAGGCTTGTTTTTCAGGAACACCCACACCTTGTTACTTTGTGTTTGGACAGTGGGTCAAGAGGGATGTGACATTCTCTGACTCAGGAGAAGGCTATACATACTTTGATATGAGGTTTTGCTTTGGGGCTCACTTTGGGAAGAGTTATGAGATTTGGCCAGATGAGACTCTGGGCAGCCATTGAGCCCCCATAGCTTTGAAAAGCCAGATGTTGGTGTTTCCCTCTCTGGTAATTAACTAGGTATGGATGTAATGGTCAGATAGCTGGAAGCTCTGTGTGCTGATCTATTTCTCTGTCTGTACTTTTTTTTGTCTGCTTGTAACTTCTGTTTGTATTCTTTGAAGTTCAGGGTGCTGACTTTTTTCCTCTGAACTAGGTAATTGAGACATGTTTGATTAAAGTAAGATTGTTACCCCTTTTGAGTTGCTTTCCTTTAGAAAAGCAGATCTAAGAACCTGTGCTAGCAGCCATCCTGGTATGCTTGCTGCTACAAGGGTATGCTATATGCTGGTCGCGTCCATACAAGAGTGAAATAGCCCCCTTCCACAAGTAGATTACTTTCTATGGATGGCAAGGACTGTACCTTAATTATCTTCATTTTTATGTAATATAACTCCTTGTGCAGAGTAGTTCTTTAATAAAAGTTTCTTGAATCTATTGTCTTTATTCCTTTGTCATTTTTCTAAATATAGGCCAAAATGATAAAGATCTTAGTCTATAGGTTTTAGCATTGTAGAATTGGAAGGAATCTTAAAGATCATCTAGTCCAACTCACTCAGGCAACTACCTGGCAAAGTGGGTAGAGTGCTGGAGTGGAGTCAAGAAGACTCATCTTCATGAGTTCAAATCTGGCTTCAAACACTTCCTAGCTGTGTAACCCTGGGCAAGTCACTTGATCCTGTTTGCTTCACTTGTTCATCTGTAAAATGAGCTGGAGAAGGAAATGGTAAGCCATTCCAGTATCTTTGTCAAGAAAACCCCCAAAGGGGTCACAAAGAGTCAGACACAACTGAAAAATGACTGAACAACAAATGCAACTCATTCACAAGAAGGAGGAAACTGAGTCCCAGAAAGAGGAAGTGATCTGTCTAACATCAAGCAACCAATCAAAAATTATTTATTGAGTCCTTAATTATGTACCAGGCACTGTGCTAGGTCCTGAGAGTGCAATGATATAAATGAAACAGTTCCTTTCAAGGAGCATATAGGCTATAGAGGGAGACATCATAAACATTTATAGATATTTATAGAACAAACACACGCTAATTTGGGGGCTAACTTATCAGATATAGGGAGTCAGGAAAGGCCTGTTTGAAGAGTGAGAGCATTATGGGCAAGGTAAGGGAACAGAGAGGGATGTGATAGGTCATATGTGGAACAGCAATATAGTCAAGTTTGGCTGAATTATAGGATGAATGAGGGGAAGGAATGTAAAATATGCCTGGACATGTCCAATAGAATCAGTATGTGAAGGGCTTAAAAATTCAAATAGAGGCAATTTGTATTTGTTCCTTGAAGTCACAGGGAGTCAATGAAGTTTATTGAGCAGGGGAATGATGCAGCCACACCTGTGCTTTGGGGATATTTGCTAGCACTGTGGAGGATGGATTAAAAAAGGAGGGGATTGGAGGCAGAAGGATCAATTAGGAGGCTATTGCAATAGTCTAGGCATGCTGTCTAATTCGCAGCAGAGTCGATATTAGAATCAGGTTGCCTTGATTTTTGGTCCAGTTTTCCCCGCTCCCTTCCCCCACTTTAGCATTCTGTCTCCCTGTTTCAAAGACTTATGCAAACGAGGTCATGATTTTGATTCAAATAAGATGCCAGTTTATTCTCCTGTTACTTCCAAGTCAGAGAGCACCTGGAGATAGTGACCAAACCACTTATTCTTGCAGAACTATAACTTTTTCTTGGATGGAGTGAATCACTGATTTATAACTTGTGATTTAGACTCAAAAACATTGACTTTGTATTCTATTGTCTTTGTAGTCTGTTATCACTGTTACCTTGGTCATCTCTCTTAACCTACACATCTCAGTTTTCCCACTTGTAGAAAAGAAACAATGATCTATGTTACTGAAATACTTTGAGGCTTCACATTGAAATTTCCCTAGAATAAAGCCACTTGACTATTTTGGGAAACTATGGTAGCACTTTATAATTTAAAGGTCGTAGCAAACCATGTAACAACTATAACTTTTTAAAAAACATCGGTAGAATTCTGTTTGAAGCCAATGATCTATTTTAACAATGCCCACTAATCCATATGCTCTCAAGTCTTTAACAAGACTTAATTTACAAATCCCCCCAAACCCAAGGCTTGGACAGGGAGGTTGGATTCATTTTCTCTTCATTTGCTAAGACAGGGCAAACAGCTTCTGGAAAGTTCATGACAAGGCACCTACACTAAATACATAATACAATTCTGTTTGGTGTCCCCCACCCCACCCCAATGACTCACTAATGAGTATAACCAAAAAGACCAATTTGTTCCCTTCCAATATGGCTTCTATTTGGCATAGTAAATAGGGTGTTGGAGCTGGAGTCAGGGGGCCCCAAATTTGACTCCTGACTCAGACTTCAATATTCCTATTCCAAGTATTTAGTATTTTCCTCATCTGTAAAATGGGAATAATAACAGCACCTATCTATATTATAGGGAGAGGTATATAAGACTTATCTCAAAGCACTTTGCAAACCTTAATTATTGTTATTATTGCTATGCCAAAATATGTTTAATATCTCCATTGGAGAATTTTGTAAACTCAAGCAAAATGATGTCTTCTTATTTTGGTTTCTCTTTTCTTTCTGTGCTCAAATGCTTGCCTGCAGTCTCATTTTGAGTATGCTTAGAACCATCCAGCCACATGGACTCTGTGGCTCTAAATATATGTAAAAAAAACTCAGAGCAATTAACACAATTTGTCACAACTCTTGGGTGCATCAATGTGATCTGCAAAGAGTAAACACTCAGTTTGAAGGAGGAACAAATGCTCTGGTTATGAAATAAACAGATCTGAGCAAATCATTCCCCATTGAAAAGCCCATTAGTAAAAGAGGTTTAGGAAGGGAAGCAAAAGTTAAGTGAAAATATTTGTGGGTTACACTTTCACCTGCTTGTGCTCTGAACTGAAGAAGGATGTGCTAAGGGAAATGTTAGCATTCAATGAGAAAGGGAAAGAAAAGATAGTTTTCATATGGGACTTAAGCCAGAGAGGCCTCTTATGCCCGGGAAGATCAATCAGGCTAAATGAGTTCTCCATGTGTTATTACCTAAGGGCAGAGCAAATTGAAGATGAGATCCCCGTCACTGCTGCCCGCTGCTGCCACCCCCCTCTCCCCCCACTACTTGTTTGACCTTGCTGCATAAATATAAAAAAATGTGTAGCATTTGATAGTCTGTTCTATTAGTCAAGCCCTCAAACTTTTAACTCTTTGAGACTGTTCAAATGCTCATAAAGTCTATTTGTGGTTACAAACAACCCAGGTTCTTCCACTGATAAACTTATTGGAGCTTATTTAAATGTGGCAGTGCAGCAATCACTGACACTAATGAAATTCTCATTTGCATGTAGTGGTTCCCACTGGACCCAAATGCTTTCTGCCCTGTAAAAATAATCACCACCCCCTTTCCCTCATTGTAGCACTCAGGGGTGGCAGTAATAAAACTGGTTAGAAAATCAATTTAAACAGCATTTGTACTTTACGGAGGGCCCCGTGACACTTACATTGGGAAGAGTTATGCTTTTCCAAATATGTGATGCACTTTTATAAGCAACTAAAAACCTGCTGTTCCAGCCACTCTTTCCAAGGAAGAATAAATGACTCAACATCAATCTATTCTCGCAATGTCTGCTACTTACAGAAAAAGTAGAAAAAACAGAAAACAGATAACCAAAAATAATTGGAAAGGAAAGTCCAGTTTCTCATAACTGCTACATATTTATGATAAATAGAATTTATTTTCTACCCTTTTTCTTTTTCTTTTTTGCATTTAGGGTATACTCTTTGTTGTACACAGGAGTAATTAAAAGGCTTGAAAACCAAAATGCAACCCGAACCTCAGTTTCAATGGAAAGGGTTGGGATGAAAGTCATGTAAGAAATGTGATTATCCTGGAAAAATGGAAAGGGATAATTTCTTCCATATATTGAAAAACATATATTCTCTTTCAATACTTCTGCATGACCATGTCCGTGCTTCTCATGTCCCCTCTTTATGAACAAATTAGTAAGAATATATCAGTACAACATTGCTTAATGGACAAAGGACTAGGGGGCAAAAGACCTGGCTTTGAGTTTTAGTTCTGTCACTATTTAGTTCTGTGATCTTGGGCAAGTCATTATCTTTCCTAAATTTCTTCAAAGGATTTTGTTTGTTTGTAAAATGAAGGGATTAGAGTAGATAACCTCAAACTATTCTTTTCAGTCCTAATCTTTGATATTTCTACACAAAAAAACCCCCAAATTTGTAAGTATCATTTAAAATATTATTTTTACTTTAATTTTTGTTGATGCCTTTTTCATGATGGTTCACCTCACTTCATCTACCTTACTCTTATAACAAAGAAAAATGTTTAAGCAGACAAAACTGTCATCTGATAGCCTTGACTGTAGTTCATTTTCTTCTAAGCCTGAATGTCACCATGAAGGAAATGTGTTTCATCATTCTGGGACCAAGACTGTCTTTTGTGATTAATCTAATTATGCAACTCTTTAGTGTTATTTTAATTCACACTATTTTAGCATTATTGTTTAAAATTCTCAAGGTTTTGCATTCTCTATCACATATCAGTTCATGCATGTCTTCCCAGGATTCTCTGAATTTCTCATGTTTATTATTTCTTAAAATATTCTACCATATTCATAGACCACAGTTTATTCTGGCATTTGGAGCCCCCCTGTAAATTTTTATTACTGGTTAGTTTCCTGTTAGGATGGTGTTATATAAAAATAGGATTTTCATGCATTTGAAAGGCATTCTTCTGCAAATTTATATGTCAGGAAATCTTTGCCATTAAGCATATTCTTTGGAAAGTCTGCCAGTTGTTCACATTAGCAATTAAATATCATTTAAAAATGTGCTAAAGAGCACTCCCCTGTCCCCCCACTCCTAACTTGGAGGAGATGCATGATGATAGTATTATAGATAGAAAGCTGAAAGGGAACCTAGAGGCCATCAAGTTTTATACTGTTATTTTAGTGAATAAGAAAACGAAGTCCAGAGAGATGAAGACCAAGTAGTGTCATATATAGCATTATTGGCTGGATTTGATCCCAGGTATTCTGACTATAGTCAAGATTCTTTTCGCTGTACTGACTGATCACAATAAGGCCAGCAAGTAAGGTCTGTTATTATATGACTTCATGCAGTAACCAGCTCAATGTGCCAATTCTACAGTGCCAAATGCAGGAGAGAATGATCAGAAAAATATAACAACTCTCATTGACATAGTACATTATAGTTTATAAAGCATTTTCTTCATGGTAACTCTGAGGCAGGTAGAGATGACAAGGCTAAAGGTAGAAAGGTGATATTATTAAGTCTAAATGCATAGAGATGTGCCTGAGAATGATAAATGGCAAAATAATATATGTATATTTATGCAAATAATCATACAAATAATTTAACAGTACAGCAATTAGTGTTTCCAAAGCAAGCAATTACTATTTGCAACACTGATGGTATCAGGGAACAAGAAAGATTGAAGTAAGATTGGTTTGGTTCTGGCAAGTAATTTTTCCAGAACCTCCAAGTTAATCATGAGTTTTTTCAGTTTCCATGCAAAGATTGAAAACTTCACTATGTTGATGGACTTTGATCATGTGAACATGCCTTCTGAATGACATTTTCCAGGGGATGGAACCAAAGAGGCAAGTTTTATTGGAAAGATGGCTGTAACACCTGATGAAACTGATGTGTTATCATTTAGTGACATAAATCATAAATACATGAGACTAAGATGATCCTGTTTGGTGGGGCAAGTTTGTTTTTAATAACCTGTAGATCCCCCAAATAAAGGTTCTTTGAGTGATTTGTTATACATTAATGCCGTGAGTGGTCTATAAAGACTGAGAAAAAAAGGAATATTATAAAATTACATTTAAAAAAAATATTCTTCCAGGTAAATGCAGAGAAACACTTCCTCTTTTACCTCTGTTTCTCCCTCTCAGGGAGAAGGACCACCCTTTTAACTTTGAAATTCTTGTGCTATTCAACTTTTATCTTTCTTCCTATGTTTTCTTAAACTCATATAAAATGCCCTTGGTGTTCCCTGTAAGAGTGAGAAGTTTACTCTGTCAACATTGATCCACAATGGTTGGGGATCCATTAGAGAAATTTTGCAGCAGGATACAGTCTTATTAAAAGGAAAAGTAACAAGGCTTATTAGAAAGAGAACTGGACTTGGAATTTGAATTTCATTGTCATACTTTACCATTTACTAGTTTGTGTGACTATGGACAAGGCATTTCTTCTTTCAGGATCTTAGTTTCTTCATCTGTCAAGTAAGAGCATTGTACTTGATGATTTCTAAGTTTCTTTCTAAGACTAATATTCTCCAGGATTGACCCTAAAGTAAACTTCTCAGTCCTAAAGGAACACCAGTGACATTTTATATGAACTCACCTAAATTCAGAAGGAAAGATTGAGGTAAAATGGTGGGAGAATTACCAAGTTAAAAGTGCGGTAAGATACTCAAATGAAGCAAAACCTTTTCTGTAGCATTTCAAAATAGTTGCATATAACTACCACCTGTCTAGGAGAGATAAGGCATAGTCTAGACTGGAGGCAGAGGAAGGACTGAAAGGTCTCTGGAGGTCCCTTTGAGTTCCATGATTCTGTCTACAATGATGAAAGAGAGCAAAAATATCCCTGGGGAGTTGCAGCTCATTACTGGGCAAAATGAATAACCTAAATGCAACACCCTAATTCTTTATTCCTCACCATAGTTACTATTGGTGTAATTTCGAATTCAATTTAAAATTTCTTCCATGTTTTTGAACTTTGAATGACTAAAGATCTAAATATTCCCCAACCCATGAGAAACTGCATTCTCTCTCTCCAGATAAAGCCTAATTTTTTTTTTGACTTGACTTAATAGGGAAAGGAGATTGGAAGTAAAGCAATGAGAGTAAATGGTTTCACTAAGCGCACTTGGGCCAAGGAAGTCACAAGTATTAAATGTTGGGAAACATTTTCTTTTTGGCGAATGGGAAAATATATTTTTTTTCTTGGCAGTCTACTATGAATCTATAGAGTTCTTTCAATACTGAACCAGCATTAATTGAGTTGGATTATTTCATCTTAATTATTTGGTTAACATAAGTGCATCCATCTGGTGCTCTACCCCGTAGAAGACCACGATGGTAAAGATTGATTGCTATGATGATAGTTAGGGACACTGAAAACATGCTCATGCATGTGAGCTATTACCTTTCACCATGTGCCCAAAGCAACAAACCTCCAGTATGTTCATCTGTGTTTCACTCCTGCTGAGATAAAACATAACTCCAGAATAATGTCTTAATCACTAGCTACCATTGTGCTAGAGATATCAATATTGAAGTATAATAATTATAGGTGGTTTTTCTCAAATCTGATGCTTATGTTTAATTATTGTTTAGCCTATTTTAAAGCATATGCTACTGATGTGGAAAGATAATATAAATACCAGCCACCTAATTTGCTAACCTGGCTATACCTTTCATGAGACAGCTTGATCAAAGTCAAAAGAGATTTGGACCCTTAAAGTTACTTCTCTGTAGTGAATTCCTCAATGAAATTCCTCCACATACAATTTAGATTTCTTTAAAACAGCCAGAGGGGTTTGGGACTTCTAGCACAGATTTACAGTAAAATGAAAAAGGATTGGCCATTGTCCAGAAACAGGGGATGCTGCTAAGAGCAGCAGGATGATATTTGTCCAATAACCCTGTTGAAGTTTTGCTGTCCCTCACTACTTTTTCAATGTGTAAAATGTATTTTTTCAAGGAGATTACCCATATAACCATTCTATGGGATGGCAGCAAGAAAATCTGAATTGCATCAACCTAGCTAAAGCTGCTAGGAAGGGATGTGTTATAAACATCCATCTTAGGCTGGGTTTCATTTTGGTCACTGTGTGCTGGGTCAGCCAAAAATCTGGGATTATCCAAATATTACAAGAAATGTTTGCATCATTTTCAAGTATAAAGGATAATTAGGCACACAAATTATTCTTTATAGAAACATCAGAGTCTCTCATATGAAGATAGACAGCCACAGAGAAGCACAAAGAAAAGGAGGATATCATTACGTGATTCTATTATTTTGAAAATGCAATAGTAGAATCATAAGGTTAGAAAGAAATATAGCCAGTCATCTTGTCTATTCCCTTTGCCTCTAGGCAGGTCCATGCATAAAGCCAGACCATTTAGATGACTGTGCTATTTTTAAAGATTGCTATGGAAGGAGATTCCATAACTATATTGGAAACTTGTTCCTATGGCTAAAAACTGCTATAGTCAGATCTGTCCTCGTATCCAGACTGAATATCTTCACTCTGTTTCTCTCTCTCTCTCATCCTCTTTCACCTTCATACACATATCCAATATGTATGTGTATGTGTGTGTGGGGGGGGCAAGAGGGAGAGAGAGAAACAGAGTGACAAGACAATATACAAACATGGAATTCTCAAAGTTATAAATAGTTGAATAGATGACATTTCAAAAGTTTATTTTTCTGTTAGGTGTTTGGAATTTGGATTTCATTTTCCTGGAAACAATGTCCTCAATGGTGGTTATGTTCCCAAATTACACCATAAAAGCTCATTTAGCCTATAATGTAGCTGAACTATAGAATTAACTTTACAATAGGAACTAATCACCATTTACAATGGTTTCTATGAAAAATTTGTTCTGAGTTTCAACTTGAGACTCAAAGAAAATGTTTCATCCAGTCCCAGAAATGAAAGGGAACAGGAAATGACTATTACCCAAAATCCCCTCTTCATCTGTTGGTGTCCTTAGAACTGCCCCAGTCTCTTGTGATTATTGCAGAATAGAAGGTAGTGGAATGCCCTTTTTAAAAATAGTATTTTATTTTTTCCCTCAGATGTAAAAACAATTTTCAACATTTGCTTTTTAAAATTCTGAGTTTCAAATTCTCTCCCTCCCGCCCTCTCTGAGATGGGAAGCAGTCTGACACAGGTTATACATGTTCACTAGTGCAAAACATAATACCATATTAGTCATTTTGTGGAAGAAAACTCAAGCCCCATCCACCCCAAAAGAAAGTGAAAAATATAATGCTTCAGTCTGTGTTCAGACTCCATCAATTCTTTCTCTGGAGTCAGATAACATTTTTCATCATGAGTTCTTTGGGATTGTCTTGAATCATTGTATTGCTGAGAATAGCTAAGTCATTCATAGTTGTTCACTGTACAGTCTTGCTCTTACTGTGTACAAAGTTCTTCTGGTTTTGCTCACTTCACTCTGCATCAGTTCATGTAAGTCTTACCAGGTTTTTCTGAAATCATCTTGCTCATAATTTCTTATAGCATAATAGTATTCCATCACAATCATATACCATCAATTTATTCAGTTGATGGGCAGTGGGATTCCCTGTTGCTTCTTATTTCTCTTTTCTTCATTTCTTTTTTTGTTTACCATTCTCAAGTCTCAGCTTCCAAATATGAAAAATGACTTATAATATCTCTAAGACCCCTTCTAGATCAAATATCTTATTTATTTTTTTCCCTTATGATTCTATATTTGGACAGGTGCAGCAATACTAGTTTGGCTAGCAGGTAATGGATATTTTTTGTCATAAAAATTCAAGAAATGATGGATTCCAGGGGATGAAGGGGTTATAATCTCAATCAGTGGAAAGAGTAAACACTCTGACAAAATAATGTTTTCCTAAAGAGTGTTCTATCATCTTATCATGTATCATCTATACATTTTATCATGTATAAATTATAAATGGCCAGCATGGTTCCCTTTTTGTCACTTTTAGGTAATGCTAAATAACTCATTACCAAAATGTTCACCACTTGGTAACAGTTGTCTTATTTTTGGCCATAGAAACTTATGAAATCTACTTACTAAGGATTAGATACACTACAATATATGCCAATACAGAAAAAAATAGAAATCATTGAAATACTCTGTGTAAAAGAGAGATCTTTTAATTTCATAGATAAATAAATCTAATTAACTTAATACCAAATCCATATTTCCCTATTTGAGGAGTTCTTCCACCCTTTTTCACATATGCAAGTTGTCTTTCTTAAATAAAGTTAACCTTATTCCAATTAGAGATCTCTGAGATAACCATAAGAAACTGCAGGATGACAGCAGGTGGGGTGGGCAAAGAACAATTCCTATTATATATCATCAATGTTAGAGGCTTACAGAAATGTTAATTTATGCAGAAATGTAGACATACACCAGGTATAAGACTTATTACCCAAACCAGGGCAGAAGTCCATTTCCTTTTTCCAATTGCCTTAATGAGATACAAAAGCAGAATTCCTCCCTAGAGTTCCCCAGTTTGCCTCAATTAATAATTTTATATCATTAGCATTTTAATCATCAATTATGATCAAGAATAGTAGTAGAAACCAGGTCACAGTTATTAAGCAAATAATTGATTGTATCTTTTTATAAAAATAACCATGTTCAAGAACATTATGTTCAATACTATAATTCATATCACCTTTTTTATATCCTTTTCCAGAAGAGGTCATTTTTATAGCCACTATTTTACAAATGAGGAAATCAAGGTGCAGATTACATTACAGGCAGGAATTTCAGAAGAGATCAAAACCCTAGCTTTATACCCTATGTTTTCTTCAAAAATCAGTTGTAGGTAATTTCAGAAATTCACCATTCTGGCATGGGTGATAATTTTTGAAGTGAACCCTAAAGTTGGAGTTAAGAGATATGGGTTTGAGTCTTAACTCTGGTACTCATTAGTGGATAAGTCACTCAATTTCTCTGTTTCATCTAGTATCCTCAACTATAAAATGTAGAAAAGTAACATTTGTGAAACCTATTTTATATGACTATTTTGAGAAAAGCATTGTATATACTAAAATGCTACAAAGCTATGGAAGCATTTGATTTTTCCTGCTTTACTTGTTATATATATATTTTTCCTATTCCAGATTCCAGTTATTTTTTCTATCCTCCTTCTCCTTCCTTTTTGCTTCCTCCTTCCTCCTCTTTGCTTCTACTTTTCCTTCTTCCTCAGCCTTACTCAGGTAGTGTAATTCAAAGAAAATAGTACTTTGCTGCTTGTTTCAGTTATTCAAGTGCCTTTGAACATTACCTTTGATTGTATCAAGAGTCTCTGTTGGAAACAGTATACATTGTGCTGCCCTTAATAGGCCTAAGGGAATTTGAAGACCTTCCTTGGCCTTAATAGGCCTAATGCAATCACATGGAGCCCACAGTGGGAGGAGCTTGCCAAAAGAGTAGAACAGGAAGGGTGGAACAGGAAGGAGCCGAGCAGAGAAAAGCTTCAGCAGAGTTGGGAGTAAACAGAGCTAAGAGAGAGAATGTTTGTGATGTTGGCACTCTGTTCTGTGTTGATGTTACTTTGTCAGACAGAAGAATTTTGTCTATTGAAGGAGGACTTTACTATTATTAAAGAAGTCCTGAAAGAAGATTTTATTGCTGTTATAAAAGTCCTGAAAGAGGACTTTACTGCTATTACAGAAGTTCTGAAAGAGGACTTTACTGTTGTTACAGAAGTCCTGAAAAAGGACTTTATAGTTGATTTGTGTTTGATTTCTCAGACAGAAGCCTTGTCTGCTGATTTGTGTTACTTTGTCCAATAGAAACTAAATTGAGATGATAATGCTGGTAATGTGTATAAATATTGTTGTAGCTCTGTCAAGTTTAATATGTGTAAATATTATTGTAGTTCTGTTAAGCTTTGTCTTCCTAGAAACAGAAACTGTGAAGGGCTTGGAGTGAAGCAATCCCCATGAGCTGAGAAATAGAACAGGAGTAGAGAGCTGCCTACATGCAAATGCAGGCAAGAGCTGGGAGTGGTTAACCCCTGGAAGAGGAGCCTAGGGGTTTAGAAGTCATCCTTGAAACAAGATGAAGGAAGACTTTACTTAGGTACTATGTATTGACTGATGAGATCGTGACTTACTGCATCCTAGGGATAAAATGTTGTTTGTACTTTCTGCTACCCCTTAAGGATGATTGACTTAAGAATTATTAGCCCTTAAGGATGATTGAAAGCCAGCCTGGAGTCAAGATGAAAGAGGTCCTTGGATACTGTGTATTGATTGAGGAGATTATAACTTATTGAATGATATGTTCTGTTTAAGACTATGTGAACGTCTTATTAATAAGTTGTTATGTTATATTATTGTGAATGTTGTGCTTCAGTTTCTTGAATGTTTTTCCTTAGTTTATTCCTGAATAAATAGAGATTTCACTATACTATATGATTAGATCCTTAAAGTTATTCACAGCAGCGGTCCTCAGGAGAGCTGCTTGTGAATGGCTTTACAGGCAGTTAGGTAGAGCAGTGGGCAGAATGTAGGGCCTGGAGATGGGAAGACTCATCTTCCTGAGTTCAAATCTGACTTTAGACACTAGCTATGTGACGCTGGGCAAATCACTCAGTTTCCTCATCTGTAAAATGAGTTGGAGAACGAAATGCAAAACACTTTAGTATCTTTGCAAGAAAACCCCCAAAAGGAGTCATGGAGTGTTGGATGCAACTGAAAAACAACTGAACTTTCCTCTTTTTCCTTCCCTTTCTTTTTCCTTTTCCTTTTTCCCCTTCATCTTTTTTGGCTGTTGTTCCTTTCCCTTTTTTCCCTCTCTCTCATACTTTCCCTTTTCTCCACTTTCCTCTTCCTTCCCCCCTCAGCTTTGTTCTTTCACCTGTCTTCCTTTCCCCCTCATACCCTCAACCTTGCTTTTTACCCAATCCTTCCATTTTTCTAAATTGTCTTCTCTCTTCCTTACCCACAGCATTCTATGCATATTGATGTTTGCTTTCACAAAATCATTAGCTATTTGATGGCTTGGTCCTTGGAGATATTAAGGTGGATTAATTAAGATATTTAAAAAACAATTAGACATTTCCTGTGAGATTTACCCAATTTTTTAAAAACTTGATTTAAATTATTTAAAATATACTTATCAAATATTTTGGCTTTTAATCTGATACCATTTGCTGCTCTGCAGTAGAAACTTTTCAGAGGACTGAAGCAATGTAGGCATCCTTTTATATAACACCCAAGATGAGAATTCTTTATAGTCAATTCACTTATAACATTCTAGTGGAGCAGAAAGTCATTTTAATTAAGATCTCCTTAAGCTTGCAGGCATGATGAACTTTTTCTCCAAGGAGGGAAGGAAAAAAAGAATATTTTCCAGGGAGTGCAAGAAATAGACACAAAAGAGCAAGTTTTCTTGTGAGGTATATTTTTTTTCCTGCCCCCTAATCTCACAACTCTAATCTGATTGCTTTGTGAGGGAACAGCAGAAAAAAATTCACATTCAGGTCTCTCAAAAGTAGAAGCCTCTGGGTGAACCTCAAGTCAGCTTCGATGGAAACTGCTGCTGTGAGACATAGTTGCCTAATTATTTTCTGCAGACTGAGACTGGGAATATATCCTCTCACTTGAGCAATGTGATATAAATCTCTCTGGGTAAACAAGCATCCCCTATTTTTTCAATAGAGTGCCTTGAACAGATAGATGTTGGTGCCTTTCTTGTCTTTTACTCAGCTGACAATGCTGGGTAGTGATTATTTGCAGGATATAGGTTAGAAATGAGAAGATTTGTGCTTACCTGATACAGGTGCCACCATTCTGGCATGGGTGATAATTGCATACAGGTACATTGCAGTTCTCAATATTCTTTCCACTTAGTGCTTCATCAATGATGAAAAGTTCTTTGTTGTTCACTTGGAATTCTCGAATGCATCCTCTGAACCCATAAATTTGTCCCATGTTCTCATGAACCTTAACCTTTGCTGGGATGTGGCCAAGGAATATTGATCCAAAATGAATCTATGGAAAATGTGATTGACAAAAACTTAATTATAAGCTGTTTTTAGACTATGTGTGGAGGGCATATGACTCATTACTATGTCATGGAAAGCTCTAAAATGCTTTCTCTGTTAATGAACCAGTATTTATGAAGCACCTGCTTCATGCCAGACACAGTGTTAAGTCTGAGGAACACAAAAATAAAAAGTGAGATTGTTCCTATCCTCAAGGAGCTTACATTTTAATAAAGGTACACAGCATAGAAGTGAAAAGAATTTTGGCCTAAAAGTCACAGGGTCTGCAAGTTGAGACAAAGGGCATTAGGGGTTCACTCTCTTTCTGTTAACAATGGTGTACTGATTTAATTATTGGTCCCATTGTGACAGCAAGAGGGGTTTAGTGTGTATTTTTATGTGGAGGAGTGTTTATGAGGCGGGGACAGGAGGGACAGCAGATAGAAAGGTTCTGGTGGATGGTTGGATAAGATGTAAAACATGGTTTAAGGATAGCTAATTATACTGAGTTGAAGTGAGTTTTCACTCATTCATCCAAGAATCAGGAGTGCATTCCTAGGTAGATTCCTAAGGCTAAAGGGATTAATTCCCTTGGGGTATGAGATAGCCTAGAGCAAGTCTGTGTACGTTTGGATCCATAGGGTTGCTGTTCCTGCTGGGAAGAAGAGGAGGACAGCAGGACATATGGTATGGTAGCTTTGTTGGTTAGGTCTTGGTGTCTGAGGGGATGTCTACATGTCTTCCCAACTATATAAGTTATAAGTTTCTTGAAGATCAGGGATGATGCCATACACTTCTGCGTATTCCTCAAGGCTTCCAGCAAGGTCAAGCATGTGATGTAGGCATTCACCTTCACATGAACACTTGCTATTTAAAGTGTACAAATACTTAATACACAGTGAGAATAATAAAATTGCTATTCTATCATCATCATCATCATCATCATCACAATAATAACAAAACCACTGCTACCACCAACAAAAACAATGGGATGACCTAGAATTATACAGTGCTATTAGGTTTTCAAAAATCCTTTCTTTACAACACAGGCATTTGACATAAATATTATCTCAATTTTATATATGAGGAAACTGAAGTTTTTGAAGGTTAAGTGAAGTCTCTTGACCCCAAGTTGAACATTCTACCCACTATGCCATAATGCTTCATAATTTCTCCATAAATATTTCTAATGATATCTCACATTATATACTACTTTATGGCTTACAAAATTTTACATATTCCACTGCAGCTGTTATAATTTCTTTTATTGCCTTAACCTTTTGTCTTTCTCTTTCAATTGCTTTTGGAGGGTCCTCCCCCCCCCCCAGTTTTTTCTTGTTCCATCCCACAGATTTTTTTTTTGCTTCCTTCAATCAGGTGATATGATATCCAAATCTTCTACCTTTTGTACCGATTAAATATCAATATAATTTTCCAGTGCCTTTTCACAGATTTTCAATAATTTTCCCAAGTTACTTTTGCCATGATTCTTGAGAGTGTTAATAAAAAAGTGACCCCTTTCCTCCTATTGTTTTCATTGTGGCAATGATCACAGTATGTGCTGTTTTAATTGTCTCAAAATGTTTGCAGAGAACATGATATTCATGATGGTTATTGCACTTTTTAAAAATCGCTCTATTTTGGTCCACTTTATATAATAGTTGGATTTATGTTATCAAACTCCCAACAGAAAAACTTTATTTTACTTGAACTTTGCCTGAAGATATAATTAATATGGGTGGTAGTAGTAGAAACCCAACCCATCCTCCACATTGTCTAATAATTAATTATCTTAATATTTTGTATTTTCCTGGCTCAGTCAAGGGTTTTCTATTATTTGTGTACATAAAGGAAGACTCAGAACAAGGACATGCGAGCAGGTCTCACTGCAATTTTCTCCAACAAAATGAACTATGCATGATTAATTTATAATGTTCTGCCAGACTAAGAAGATAAAGAATAAATTGGAGATAGTACAGCATCGAATGAGAATGAAAGGTGACACAATGCCTAGAAAGGGAAATACAAAGTGAGTCGATGCATGAAGGTATGATTAGAAAGTCACCCAGTTGTGATTCGAATATACTAAGAGGAACAAAACCTGTGAGTCGAGTAGGTGATTCCTATTGTCCTCAGTAGGTACAGCACTCTTTCCCAAGGGAAAATTTTCACGGTGGTTTCCTAATGTTAGTAATACCTAGTCAACCATCTGGACTTTGCAGCGAGGTCATTCTCTGTAGAAATACCACAGATGATATGGTACAACTTTAGCATCCTAATTCCACAAAATCTTGGGAGATGAGGTGGAGAGTAATGTAAAGTAAGGGTATGGCAGCCAAATGGCTCTCCCTCATGCCTGGAATGCACTACTTTCCTTAACTCTGCCTCATAGAGTTCCTCTGTCCTTCCACTCAACTATATCTTCTCAGGAAGCCTTTCTTAATCACCTCAATTGTTAGTGTCTTCCCTTCCAAACCACACTATATTCAGCTACCTTGTGTCCATATTTAGTGTCTATAATTAGATACATGTGGATTTATTAATTATATATTTATGCTAAATACATTTTTATATTATTTATACATATTTTTTATTTTTTTATTTTTTATTTGTACATATTTATACATATTTATACACATTATATTATTTATACATATTTACTTGTCTCCCCCTTTAGAATGTAAACTCATTCAGGGTAAGGAATTGTTTCATTTTTTTAATCTTGTATCCCCAATTCCTAGCAAATTATAGCAGGCTGGAATATAGTAGGCACTTGATAATGCTTATTGATTGATGCATAGTGGGATCTCTGTGCTAACCCTGAGCAGTGAAGGGAAGGCAGGAAACCTTAATATTGCCTCCTGTTGGAGGCAGGATGCTGTTTGCAGTCTCTCATTCTAAGTGCATTGGGACTCTACCCTAGAAAGGTTCCTTAATGAAAACCACAGTAATTAAAAATGTACTGTTTTAGCCATCTGCGCTGAGAAAATGAGTGGAAAAACTAAAACTTCCCCTATCAGGACATGCAACTAGAGAGGCCTTCTGACGAATTAGTCCAATAATATGTGTATCTTGGGCAGATATTTTTTAGTGGATGATAAATTTGGTCCAGAATTGAGTAGTAGAATGAGATCATGCTGAACTGCATTTGGGAAATTACACAGTGAATGTTTTTTTTCTTTTTAGATTTCAAGCTGCTTGCTAGAACAAATATTAACAATGTGGATACAAAGATGCCCTAAGAGTTAATGTTAAGGGTTGTTTTTTCAGTTCCTTGTGAAGCCCTCCTAAGCCTGGGGGTGTCCTGGATTCTCTTCCCTTATCTTTAAATACCATAAAACTTCCCCCTTGTCCTGGACCATGGAATTCCTTTTCTCCTCCCAATCTGTGTCATCAAATTTCCCCTGTCTCTTTTACCTTGTATCATCCATCTTCCTTCTCCTGTCCCTAAATCTCCAACCCTCATTAGAAACCCTAAAAATTATATCACCATCCTATAGGCTGTGTAGCTTTCTGGCTATATAAGCCTAGTCCTTTTCCTATATCAATTTCTTTGTTTAGCTCCTTGCCAAATCTCAGGCCTGTATGCTTTTTAGTCAATAAAGCTCCCATTGGCTAAAGAGAAGGTCTAAGTGAATTCTTTCAAATCTGAACCAGCTCTCTCAACTCTGACCTCAATATTAACACTAATATTAATCTAGTGATTAAAATGGCTACAAATATCAAAATGTCAGAATTTGGAGAGACTTATGGTTATAAGTACTCACCCCTATCCCTCAAATAAAAAAAGTAATAAAAAGATTGATGTTGTATTTAAGAGGTTGCAACTTGTTAACAAGGATGACTTGCATAGAAATGCCATAAAGGAAAATACTGAGGACATGTACAAGAAAAGGAAGCACGTGAGTCACATGTAGAGAAGGAAAGAAAATGGATGGAAAAACAGCTCAAATGGGTCATTGGAACCTCTAAGAATCAGAAAGAAGACAGAAAAGGAAAGACCTTCAGCTTATTGGTCAGATGGAAAAGAATCTTAGAGGATGGAAGGCTTCAAGAGATTTCAGTTTATTGATAGAGGCAGTACTCTCAATGATAAGTTCATAGATCTTTAAAAGTATCAATATATATAGACTGCTTATTCATCTTTCATCCCATCAAACTGAACAGGAACTTTCTGTTGTTGGGGCAGAAGGGGAGGCACAAATCTCTACTCAATTTGCGACAAGCTCAAATGAATGAAGAAAAGAGGACATTTTGTCTTCATCAGTAGACCATTTCATGTGGATGATAGAGGAGAATTATACTGAATATCTAGATCATCTGTCAGTAGGTAGTGAAAATAATCATGTATGTTTCACAAATATGCTCTGGAGTTTATTCTTATACTTATCAATAATGTCATGGGGCAACAGCTGAAACATATAAGTGTGACATGTTTGGCTTTAACATCTATTGGTTTGTCTGGTCCTAGGACTATCTCAGCAGACCAAGTTCCCTTGACTACATGTCAAGAGCAGATTAGACTGACAACCTCTAAATAACATATACTTCCCTTTCTGAGGCAGTGCCACTTGAGAGAAATTTATTCATACAAGGGTTAACTCTAGAACCTTTTAGGCTAGAGTTAGTCATACACAAATGTAAACAACTAAGAGTATGCCTGAGGATAGAGGAGAAGCAATTTTTGTGCTTAACTTTGTCTTAGTGACTGTCCCAGTTATGGTTCCATATCAGAGGAAAAGGACCAATCACAGCCTGAGTGTTGAGACAAATAATTCCTTTAACAAGAGCATTTCCAATAACTTTCATTTAAAAGCAGATCTTAAGATGATAAAAAGCAATCTAGGAAAGTAAAAACTGCTCACAAGAAGATTAAAATCAGCTGGCAAAGAAGTGACCTGGGTTCTCTGAAGTTCCCCACCTAAATTCTAAAAATGTCTCTAATATCTGCTTTGCCAAAGTGAATGCATATGATTACTTAAGTTGGTTTACTGGAGGAAAAATTAACTCATACTGTTCCAGGTCTGCTGCCAGATTTTAGTTTACAACTGCTCTAGTAGGTGTTGTGGAATTAACTCAATCCTTCTCAGTTTCACTACTGTCCTGTCCCACAATGGTGTCTTTTCTGGACTACTCAATTATGTTGGAATGAAAAAAGGGCTTCTGGAGTTGAGAACCAGAAAACTCGGGAATCTCTAGGACTTTAGGCCATGTTGGTAAAGTTTAGCTTTCTGAATTTAATATTGGGAGGCATAAGTAATTCTTATTTAAGGTAGAGTTTATATTGTTTTAGAGAGACCTTGGACCAGGAAGTTTAAAGGTCAAGGAAGATATTAAGCCTGAGGATATAAGCCAGCTGAAGGAATCTTCTCTAGGTCTTAAGAAGTTTGGTACCAGGGACAGAGAGTCTCCTGCCCAGAATAGAAAGGTCTAGTTATGAGTAGGGTAAAGGACACTTTATTAAAAAAAAAAGTTTAACACCTGCCACCCAATCCCCCAGCTTTGTTGTGGTTCTTAAGGCTAAACTTTTCTGAAAGTGCTATTTTAACAAAGCTCTTGGCTTTGAACTAAAAGAGCACAACAGATCCCATGAGAGAGTCACGAAAGGCAGTTGAGAACAAAACTTGGAAGCAGAGAAAAGATCCATAGCCCTATGTCCAGTGGGGTTGGACCTGGTAGTATCTAGGAGGGTAGCTTCCCCTTGAGCAGCACTGAGGGGGGAAGTGTCCAGAATGAACTATTCTTCTGGCAGAGACTACACATCTTGAAGAACTTTGTCTGTCCATATCTGGTGGAGACCAATAACCACAATGCCCAGTAGGAGCAGTAGCATGACATCACTAGAGAATGTCGGAATTCCAGACCATGCTTGTTTCCTATGTGTGGACCTTTCTGTAAGTGTACTCTTGTTTCATGTGTGTCTCTCCATAATGTCTGCCTACTCTTCCCACTTATGCTGTATATATTTACAGGAGAGTATGTCCCAGAATTATGGCACAAAGGCTTTATTGGTACATCTCTTAAAATATTATTTTATCAAATACTTTTATTTTTAGCTAATCATGCCATCTGGCTGACTACTGAAGCTAAATATTTTGGTAGGGGCTGGTAAGCTAAATGGTATGGATTCATATAATACTTTGAACCTGAGAAAACCTTTTATTCAGGAATCTATTCTGAAAGTTTTGGCTACTCCCGGGTGCTACAGTTAGGATGTCTTTTACTTGCACTTTCTCTTCCTCTCTGAAACTCAGTTTCATGATCTGGAGCACCTTTCCATCTCTCACCTTTGTGGCTCTGCACAAACTGTTTCCTATTTGTGTATTGTACTTCCTTCTCACATCTGGCTCTTAAAATCCCTTATTTGTTTCTGGGCTCATCTCTTATTCTATCACTTATGGGAAACCTTTCCTTATATTCTTAGTAGTTAATATTCATTCCCTCAGCCTTAGCCTCAAATTTTCATGTAAATACTTAGCTGTTTTGCCCTTGAGGGCAAACACTTTTGTTTGGTTTTGTTATATCATTGTGTTCCCGGGACCTAGTGTGGTGGTTTGTACCATGTTGTCATTGTTAAATTATGTCTGACTCTTCATGACCCCATGGACCAATGGGTGTTTAATAAAATTCTTGCATTAAACTGGATGGAATGGGAGGATAACACTTATACTACTTACCTCACAAGCTTGTTGTGAGAAAAGCACTTTGTCTATTTAAAGTCCTATGTAATTGGGGCTCTGGAGATTGAAATAGCATGGATTAATATTGGGTTGTGGGAGGGTATGGACAATCTTTTTAGTGAGATCATTCAAACTATAACAGTTCTACTTTCTTTCACCCACCAATATTCTTTTAATCAGTATTGATTGGGTTAGATGCTAAGAGCCTACTAAATTGCTAGGTACTAGGGATATAAATACCATGAATGAAACAATCCCTTCTATGTCAGTCATTTTTAGCTCTTCCAATAAATTATTAATTGAGCTCTTTTATCATTTAAGATAAGATGCATTACTCAAGGCATCTTAGAATTAAACATGAAAGGGTAGATTCAGCAAGCTCAAGACTACTATCTTTCTTTCACCTAGGAATTTTTCTTTCTCTATGTATTTATAAAACACTTAGAACAGCAATACCTCACTGCCTTGACAAGTGTGCTGTTTTAGCACAAAACTAATACAGAATGGAAGCAAATCCTCTTTTTCTGTCAATGTCAGGCAGATCTGAGAATGTGCCTATAGGAGTATGCATGACATACTCAAGACTGCTAAAAACAACAACAAAAAAACTCCAAACAAAACTAGCCATCTTCAGAAAATGAGGATAGATAGGTCTTGTACCTTCTTGACCTGGAAGTCCAAGCCTAACTAGAGCCCTGGGGAAGGGCTGTGGAATGGCTAAAAAAAAAGTAGCTGTCATTGATGACACAGACAGAGAACCATTAAAATGGTTGACTGACTTGGTCCCTAGACTCTCAATTAGCCAAGACCTGCCTTTTGTGTTTATTATCATTCAAAAGGAGACAGATCTTTCAAATAAGTCTTTTCTAATAACCTTTTATGAATTAGACCACAGAGGATCTAGCCTGACATACAGATATCATCTTCCCAGATAAAGTCACAGAGGGCAGATACAGACAATCAAGGGGAAATCATTGGATAATGAAAAATCTAAGTGATCACTGAAGGAAAAGGCCTCCATATCTGATAAAAGTTAAATAACATAAAGTGAACACCCTATCCTCCCCTTGTGAGTTTCTCTTTAAATCAAAGCCATAGTTTCTTTGTTCTAGTTATTTTGGAATAACATATTATGATAAGCAAGAACTTTTGAAAAACAGGAGCAAGAAGATACTGTTAATATTAATTTGATAACAAAGAGTGGGAGAAAAACCTTTTGGTCATAGTTGTAGTATCTTAAAATGTTCAAGATCCAAGGGAATAAGGTCAGCAACATTTCAGTCTTCTCTAGTGAGCAAAGAAATAATTATTTGCATAGAACACAAGAGCCAATGGGAGGAAATTAAAACAGTTTCCTTGTCATAGTGTCACTCAGCTCTTATTCCATTTGATGCAATAGAGCTCTGGGGACCTTTACATCACCTTTTGTATCAATACTTGACAAAATCAAACAGTCAAAGTGAGTTTGTGACCCTCAGTTAGGTGATAGTTGACCTGAGAGACTCAGAGGAGATAAGAGAGGACAAGGCAGATCCCAGGTAGGTCAACAAAGTTAGAACAGTTAAAACAGAAGAGTCAATTCAACAATAACAATAAGTATTAAGTTCCTATCACGTGGCAGGCATTATGTTGTATGCAGGTGATACTGAGACAAAAATGAAACTATATATATCCTCAAGCATCCTCCATTGTACTTGGGGGAAAATATACACAAATAAGCAGATATAAAGTACATATGAAATACATACAAAATAATCTAATGGAGGGGGGTATTAGCAAGTAAAAGAATCAGGAAGAGTTCATTATAGGTGGTAATACTGAAGTTGTTTTGAAGGGAGCTGAGGATTTTAAGAGGTAAAAAGGGAGAACATTACAGACATGGGAGATACTGTGAGTAAGCCATGAATCTGGAGGACAGCGCATCTTGTACAGGATGCAGTAAGAAATTGTTTAACAAGAATGTAGAAGACCTGAGGACAAGTAACATGTAATTATCCTGGAAAAATAGTTTGGAAGCAGTTTGTCAAAGGCTTTAAATGCCAAACAGAGAAGTGTGTATTTTTATCTTAGAGGCAACTGATATCCACTAAAAATTTTTGAGAAGGGAAAGTAACATGACTAGACTTATCCTTTGAGGAGATTATTTTGGCAGTTCTGTGGAGGATGGATTGGAGAGAGACAAAATGAATTTAGGAAGACCAAATAGAAAGTTATTACAAACAGAAAATTTCCAAGAAGAGTTTAAAGGCCAGGCCTAATCTTAGTTGGGATGTCTTTACCTTCTAATAAACCCTGACTAAGAAGAGCTTCACAACCACTAGCTGAAGAGACTGAGAAAACTGAAGAAAGATTCACTGTATTGTTTGAGACTGCTTAATGAGAAGAGTACTATATCCCTGCCTGCATAGTAATCATTGCACCTTCAGTCCTTGGATGGCAGATTAACAGGTGGTCCTAAAAACAACAGTTTTGGTGGTCACTATAGCTGAAGATCAGTAGGATGAAACAGCTCTAGTCCCTTGTCTATCTGGGCAAGACTTAACAGTCACGATATTATGCACTAGAATTTGGGGTTGGTGAAATAGTTATGACCTGTGCCTACAGGGAAGAGACTTAATATCAGAGCATCTAGGTGGATGAAGGACAGAATATTAAAACAAGAGTGAATATAGTTGGATGCTTAAAGATAATCTGGAGCAAAAAACTGTAATTCTTGGCAGACTTTCCAGACTGATGGAGGGCATGGAAGATGGAAGGCAAGATGGAAGCACTCTGAGGGAAGCAACTGAAACCCAAGATTAGTTGGGAAGCATTATTCAATACCTGACGGTTAATGGAGAATAAAACTTGTTAGAGAGCAGATTCAACAGAAAGCATTAATGATTCCATTAGAAGTAATTTCCAGAGGTATGAGTTTCCCTTTCACATGACTATAGTCTTTCATTTAGGTGCCCTGGACATAGTTTCCTTTATGTATGTCTTCCCTGCTGGTGATTATTATCTATGTCAACTTTTCCCATTAACAGTACACATGCAGGGGCAGCTAGGTGGCACAGTGAATAGAGCACTGGCTCTGGAGTTAGGAGGACCTGAGTTCAAATCCAGCCTCAGACACTTAACACTTACTAGCCATGTGACCTTGGGCAAGTCACTTAACCCCAATTACCCTGCCTTCCCCCTTCCAAAAAGCAAAAAAAAAAAAAAGTACACCTGTATTTGTGGAGAGAGCTCAAGATTTATGAAAGGGAAGTTCTGTTTTTGCTATGTGTATGTGTGTGTTTGTGTATCTATATATCATATATACATACATAGATACATATGTGTATATATATATGTGTGGGTATATATATATATATACACATATATACACACATTTATATGTGTAAATATATGTATATACAAGTTTCTTATTTTTTTAACTCAGCTTGTTATTGGATTGCCTCACAAAGGTATGTCTCCTCACATAGGTGTCAACTCATGAAAGCTTCAGTTTGGCAAGAATTCTGACATGCATTTTAGCTTTCAAGTAACTTAAGAATCATTCTCTCAGCACCCTCCAAACTGTATAGCTTCCAGCAAGGACCTCCTCTGTGGACTTGGTCTGGTTCAATTACTCTTTCCAACTTTTTATTTAGTGCCATTTCTGCTTCTTCGAGCAGCACATTTTGTATTTTGATGTTAGATTGTAATGGTAGCAGATCTGCTGTCATTGATAGAGAAAAGAGTTTGTTACATGTCTTTACAGATCTTTTCCATTTTTTCATCTTAGGATTATTTTTCTTCCAGTATCATTCTTAAATTGTTTGAGCTAAAATTATCTTCACAGAGGTCTTTTTTTCTTAATGCTCTTAATGAGCACTGCAGTGTGACCAAGTATCCCACAAAATGATGTCTCCTGTGGCCATTAGATGCATGATGAAACCAATTCTGCAGGATCTTTTATCCCTCTCTTCAGAGAGTATGATAACCATGCTTCCATTTAACTGTGACTTCCTTACATCTTCTGGTTTCATTTTTTGCTGAGAAGGCCAAGACTGATTGATTCAGTTCTTTTGGAAGCATATTGATGTGCTATGTAATATGCTATTATCATATCAATTTGTGAATGAAACATTTTAAATGAATTCATGATTAGTGGATTACTTATATTTTGTGATAATGAAAAGGAGAGGGTGAAAGGAACTGACATTTATTATGTACCAGCGTCTGTGCTAAGCACTTTACAATTTGATCTTCACAACAATCCTGGTGTTAGCTGCTATTATTATTAATCCTGTTTTTTAAAAATTGAGAAAACTGTAACAAACAGTATTTAAATGACTTGCCAGGGTCACACACATAACTGTCTGAGGTAAAATTTGAACTTCTGTCTACCTGACTCTAGCCCCCGAGCTCTATCCACTCTATGCACCTTGCTGCCTCTGAAAGACATAAAGCATATAACCAAACTTTGCTAAGTAGACAGTTATCCTTATGTGGATACTCTAAGGGAGTTGCAAAAATCATTTCAAAAATCATTCTTCAGGGCTCCCTAATTAAATTTCCTTATTAATATAGTGTAAGTTCTGGGACTCATTCTACCAAGTCCTATTCTGACTGGCAGGGAGGTAGATGGCTATTTTTTGCTTTAGAATTCTATGGGTAACCATGAAGTGTTAGATGTCTTTCTAAAACTATTGTTCACAAGCCCCCATAAGTGTGTTTCTCCTATTGATTGTAAATTAAAAACAATTAAACAGCCAAATTTAATTAAGTTTTAGAAAAGAACATTCCTAAAGGGAGAGAGTAAGATTGGTTGGCACAAAACATCCCCTCCTCCAAATTGGGGATACAATTTCCTGCAAGTACATAGAGAGTCCAAGGGAAAGTGTGCTCAAAAAGGCATGTCTGTGTATTATATATCTATCTACCATATATTAAATGTTGTTAATCTCTCTTCCCGTTATGAATGGGGCTTTTTCTTAACCAGATCACAGGTAGGTGGCATGGTAGAAAGAGAGGTGGCCTAGAGTCAAGAAGACCTGAGTTTAAATTTGGCCTCAGACACTTACTAATTGTGTGACCCTGGCTAGTCACTTACCCTCCATGTGCCTGAGTTTCCTCAACTATAGAATATTAATAGTAGTAGTACCTACTTCCCAGGGTTGTTGTTTGGACCAAATGATGTAATATTTGTAAAGGAATTCACAAGCAATAAAGTGCTATACAAATGTTATTAATATTATCATTAAAATAAGTAATATATTATACAAAGATATGTGTTCAATGATTCCAAATAAATATGGTACTAAACCATATACAATATAGCTAATTATGCCCATAGAATCAGAGAAGTATTTTCTAGTGATATTGTGTTGCAGTATTACTGAAAAAAAAGTCATCAGTTAATAAAAGAGATATCATGGTAAGGAGGTACCTGGAGTCAGGGAGATTTGGTTTAATTCCACCTCTGATACCTCTTAAACTGTATAACCTGGAGTGAGTTGCTTGACCTCTCTGAACCTTAGGCAAATCTCTAATACTTACCTACTGAGGTATTGTTCTGAGTCTGTGGAAGGAGTTTCCACATAGAGGAAATCCCAGATGTTTGATTTATTCAGATGATGATGTAACCATTACCTAAGTGTAGTTAATGACCAGTAGCTTCACAAAATAAATTGCAAAACTGTTGGAATGGTCTGAACAAGAACAGCTGTAACATTTGCAGACAGTCATTTTTTGCTGACCTGAACAGAGCGATGTGATTTCGTGTGTTTCTTCTGTATGGGAGGATTTCCGTCTACAGCCATTTCAATCATACAGTCCCCTCTAGTACTGCCAAAAGGCAACATATAGCTAGAAGTAAAAACAAAGACTTTCATTATCTCCTGTGTTTTTTGCAGGAACATATGGTAATAACAAAATCAATCCAACGCAAATCATTTAATGGCTACTATGGGCAAGATCCTTTGCCAGGCCCTGGAGACAAATGATAAAACAAAATAAAGCAAAAACAGTCTCTTGCCTTCCAGGAGCTTGCTGTCTACTGGGAAATTCTTATCACATCACACATAATAACCTCCCTTTAGGTGAGGAAAAACTGCCTGGAACATAATGCTGGAAGATGTTTCTCAAGGGAACGTATAAACAGTTTTTTAGGACAAGTAAAGTTCTAGCAAGTTCTAGCATTCTATTTTTCTTTTCCTTTTCTACTGTCTCTGATTTCATCACCTGAAATGTTTATCGAAAGAAAAAAAAACTCTACAACTTTACATGTGTAAGTGGCTATTGATAAATTGTAAGTGTTAACTGTGGTTGGCATATCTTCTCCCTTGAGTAGGTGATTGTTGGACAAGTAACATCAATGTTGAATAATGCTAAACTCCCTGGGTAGAAATTTCCCCTTCCAGGCCTACGGGGGAAATAGGAATAGAATAAGAAATGAAAGAGAGCATACCTCTGAGCTTTGAGATTATACTGTGATATAGTTATCACTACTTAGGAAGCATGTCATTAATGTACTATCTGGTGCTGAGACTCAGAGATAAAGAAGAATAAAAGGTTAAGGGAATAAAGACTAGAAATAGCCTACAAAAATAACTGAATATTTTTCAGTTTTTTTCCAATGATGGAACTTAGTAGAAACCTAACAATGTGCATTTTAAAAAATTTATTTAGATATTTTAAGAAAAAAATATAGAACAAAGGGCTATTAGCCCACCTAATCCCTAGTGCTTGCCAAATGTGACAAAGCTAGTTGGTATCATTTGTAAACAAATTTTAATTTCAGATGAATTTGTCTTTATTATCATGTCATCTAGATTTCTGAGGTTAACTAAAATTTAAAAAATTTCCCCCCATCTTATATTTGCATCCCCCCACCCCTGGGTATATTGCTCTTATTGTGTCCTTCCTAAACTTCATTCTGATTGATTTAAACAACAGATCCAGTTGACCAAAGGCCACTTTGAATTTGATTGACATCTAGACAGCATACCTTCTTCTGAGTTGGCATCATCTGTAAATAATGCATATATGCTTAAATTCAGTTCACTGGAAAGAAATATGTCAGACATCACAGAAGGCTAGCATTGGTCTCTGAAGAAAAATGCTACTTGTCATATTTCCAAGATCTGTTCATAATACTTACCTGAAAGTGATTCTCAATCTCTAGGATTGTGTCATATTGAATAAAGAGCTGGACTTGGAGTCAAGAAGGTCTGGGTTTTAACACTTTGAATTTTTCTTCTCCTCCTCCCTATGGGCAGGCTACTCATTTTGTGGGATAGTTTAGAAATTTAATTTCTGATCCTAACAGATAGCCTTTTACCTATGTAGGTAGATTTCATGCAGTTACTTATAACATGTGCAAGAAACAAGTGGCAGTCAGAGACACTGGTTATCCCTTTTTTGAAACTTTATTAGTTGTTATAATATTAATGGTAATTTGAAGATCTTCCCTGCTCCTTAATAGACCAAATGTAATCACATGGAGCCTGTGATGGGAGGAGTTTGCTTAATGGATAGAGCAGAACACAGAGGAAGCTAGGAGAGCAGTTAGCATGGTGGGAGAGAGGGGATGCAGGCAAGGAGACATCTAGACTTGTGAGTGTTTGTGGGAAGGCTAAAGGTAGGGTGTTGCTCTCTGCTATGTTATGATGCATTAACTTCTTTGTCACTATGATGAATTTGACTTTCTGGTATTGGGATTTGGTCTTCTGGTGTGTGAATAAATGTTTTGCTTCTGTCTTCTATACGGAGAGTCTGTTATATTTTGTGATTCAGAACTATGCCAGCAAATTCATAGTCACCATTGGTGCTGTGACTATTGAGTTGGCACTATAGTTGTGTTACTCTGTGCAAGTCACAAACTTCCAGAGCCTCAGTTTATTCATCTGTACAGTGGGGAAATAATAGCACCTATCTCATAGGACTTCTGCGAAGCTAAAATGAGATAATGTATGTAAAGTCCTTTATAAATATGAAAGTTCTAAGGAATCATCATAACTACTGTGAAGGATAGTATGAATAATAGAGGAGAAGGGAGGGAATAAGAATTTATTAAGTTCTTACTACATGCTAGGCATGTGTTAGGTATTTTATAAATATTGTCTCATTTGATCCTCTCAGGAACCCTAGGAAGTAGGTGCTATTACCACTATTTTATAGTTGAAGAAATAGAGGTAAATAGAGGTTAAGTGACTTGCCAAGGGTCATATAGCTAGTAAGTGTCTGAGACTTAATCTGAACATAAGTCTTCTTTACTCTTGACCCAAAGCTCTAATTACTGTAATATCATTCCACATAAACTAGATTGTTAGCTTGTATCTATCTATAGTGTATGTGTGTATATTACATATACCTGTATGTATATATTGTGCACACACATATATACATACATATATGCATCTGTTTGTATATGTATCTGCAGTATTATTTACAGTAGGAGAGGTTAACAAGTCCAGATTGACCTAGAGAAAAATGTATAATCCCATGTATGACCTGAGATGGTATAAAGAATTCCTTAATGTGGTAATTCCAAAGAGTTAAGGAAGTTAGTGGTACCATGGGCAGGGTGCTAGATTTGGAGTCAGAGAATACTTGAGATAGAAAACTGCTTCGATCACTTATTAGCTGTTTGACCCTGGGCATCATCTAACCTCTCCCAAACCCAGTTTCTTCACCTGAGAAATGAGGAGATCCCTTCTGGCTCTTGCTGCCTATAATCCTGAGTTCAACAGGATAAATAAACATAGGCAGGAAGGCCAGGGTTGTGAAATGACGAGTAAGGTGGAGGTGATAAGTTCAGAGGAAATCCTGTAGGCAAATTAAAGTGTTGTAGACAAGGTCCATCTCAAGATGGTTCTTTTTACTGTTGGCAGCATGCCAACTGTATAGCTTCCCACCCAACCTGCAATGGTGGCACAATGTATTCATATATAAATAGTCATTTTGTAAGATTAGGCAACTGGAAGAAAAAAGTGAACATCTGTTTCCACCTATGAGATGTCAGATTGTGGTCAAAGGATCCTAAAAGATAGCAAGGTGTCTTGATTAATAAGCATGAATAAGGATCACAGTGAATGGAGAGATTTTGAGACATTCCATTGAGAGGATACTAAGAATCATATAGTTACAAGACCACTGACACATACTGATTGGTATTAAAGGGTGATATTTGTTCAGACACCAAATAAGGAGTTGAGAGTTGATATGCTTTTGGAGGAGCTGAACTAAGTCAACATACAGATTACATAATTATAAATGAATTTTACAGATGAACAAACTAAGATTCAGAATTAATTGAATATGAAAAGAAGTAGAAAAGCTTCATCAAAGATTTTCTTTTTTTAAAAATTTTATTATAGTTTGCATCATTCATTTCCACAAGATTTTGAGTTACATATTTTCTCCCTGTCTTT
>CM053584.1:225581056-225619644 GCA_028627135.1 Pseudochirops cupreus
AGCAAGTTTTTGAAATTTCTTTTCCATCTGGCCAATTTGGCTTTTTAAGGCATTCTTCTCTTCATTGGCTTTTTGGACCTCTTTTACCATTTGAGTTAGTCTATTTTTTAAGGTATTATATTCTTCAGTCAGGCTGTTGACTCACTTTTCATGATTTTCTTGTATCATTCTCATTTCTCTTCTCAATTTTTCCTCTACTTCTCTCTTTTTTCTTCTTTTTTCTTTTATTCCTTTTTGGAGGGCAACTGGGGTTAAGTGACTTGCCCAAAGTCACACGGCTAGTAAGTGTGTCAAGTGTCTGAGGCTGGATTTGAACTCAGGTCCTCCTGACTCCAGGGCCAGTGCTCTATTCACTGAGCCATCTAGCTGCCCCTCCTTTACTTCTCTTACTTGATTTTCAAAATCCTTTTTGAGTTCCTCCATGGCCAGGAACCAATTCATATTTTTCTTGGAAGTTTTTGATGCAGGAGTTTTGACTTTGTGTCTTCTTCTGGTTCCATGTTTTGATCCTTTTTGTCCCCAAAAAAGGATTCTATGGTCTGATTGTACTTCCTCTGCTTGCTCATCTTGCCAGCCAATTACTTGACTTTTGAGCTCTTTGCTATGGTAGAACTCTCCTTCCAGAGATGAGAGAGCTATGTCTCAAATTGCTGGGGTTCTCACAGTTGTCAGAGGTCTGAGGAGAGTGCCCTCTCTACAGCCACCACAAGCTCTGGCACACTGTTGTTCCTCACCAGGACCACCACCCAAGACTGTGACCCAGATCCAAGCAGGTCAAAGCAAGAGGTATTACCCTCTGAATGGTCACTTGGTCCCCCAATGATCTGAAGGCCAGGAGCTCCAGAGGCAGCCACATAGCAGTAACAGCAACTGCCCACCACTGCACACCTCTTACCCTGGGGGCAGGGGTCAGACTCCCACTCCTATCTTAACCTGGATCAACAGGGTTCCTCACTGACCTTTTACTTTCTCTTTGGAGTTTATGAGTTGAGAAGTCTGTCAACCACCACACTGCTGGTGATTCATTCTGCTGTGGCCAAGCTGGGCTGCTGGTCAGGGGCTGCCCCCAGGTCTGGGCTGGTGCAGCTCACACAGGACTGCACGTGGCTCCCAGCCTGTTGTGATAGACCCTTCCTGTTGGCTTACCAGGCTGCCTTCAGCAGGAGATTTGTTTCTTTCTGTCACTTTATGGGTTCTGTAGCTCTAAAATTTGTTTAGAGTCATATTTTACAGATTTTGGAGGTGGTTGGAGTGAGAGCTTAAGCAGGTTCCTGCTTTTAATCTGCCATCTTGGCTCCAGCCTCTCTCCAGAAATCAATAAGCATCTAGACCAGTGGTTCTCAACCTTCCTCGTGCCATGACCCTTTAATACAATTCCTTATGTGGTGGTGACCCCCAACCATAAAATCATTTTTGTTGCTACTTCATAACTGTAATTTTGCTACTGTTATGAATCATAATGTAAATATCTGATATGCAGGGTATATTTTCATTGCTACGAATTGAACATAACCCACAGGTTGAGAACCACTGGTCTAGACCAACAATTCTTTCAGATCACATATAGTTTTCGGGGAAGGGTAAAAATAGTCACAATACTTTAATTCTTTTTCAAAATTTTGTAGTTCAGTATCAGACACTGTAGTTCAGTTGGTACCTAATAGTAATAATAGCTAACTTTTATATAGTATGCCAGGTGCTATGCTAAGTACATTATGATTATTATCTCATTTTATCCTCATCCTGGGAGTTAGATGCTGTTACTATCTCCATTTTACAATTAAGGAAAGTGAGGCAGACAGAAGTTAAGTGAATTGCCAAAGGCCAGATGGCTAGTAGTGTCTGAGGCCAGTTGTAAACCCAGGTCTCCCTGACTGCAGGCCCTGCACTCTACACACTGTGCCACTAGAAAAAGTTCCATTTTTGTGGTACCTTTTATAGTTTCAAAATTTTGACATATTTTTCCTTAGTTCTTCATCTGTAAAAATGAGCTGGAGAAGAAAATCACAAATCACTCTATTATCTTTGCTAAGAAAGTCCCAAAATCCGGTCATGAAGAGTTGGATACAACTGAACAACAACAAAAATTTAAGAATATACAATTTAACAGAAATAAATCCATCTTTTAAGATACTAAGGAACATAAGAGAAAAACACAGACTCTCATTGTTGCTATTCAGTAGCTGGAATCTAATTCTGACTGAGGAATGAGATTAGAGATGGGTATGTATTGAATTATATGTGGACTTGTGCGATTAAGATGCACAGATAATCTAAATAGTTTAGTCTTTACAGATAGTACAGCAGCTAAAAACCTGTAAAAGAGAGAGATCAGATACAGATATTGTATCTCCTCTTTAAGAGGTTCATAATGTCTGCTAATTTGACAGGGACCACTGATATGATCAACATAAATTCATGGCAGACATCTAAAGTCGAGCTTCTGTTCTATTGTAATTCAAATCCAGTAATAAAAGCATTCTAACAAGCCTATGTGAAGTAGAAGGAAAGCTAGCTTGCTAGCTGTGATCGAACAAAATTTGAGGGAAGAGTCTAGTATTCAATAATTATTAAGAAGTCATTTTAATTTATTCAGTTTTTTTCAATTAATATTTAATAGTTAGGGTCTTAAACACCTTAAACTTATTTTTCTTGTATTGTGTTTAAAAAAAAAAGACATCTGTATCCCACATTGAAAAGAAGTACACTTAAATCCAGAGATTTTTGTCAGATTTTCACTGGCAGGAGTTAAAGTTCTAGTCTATGTAGGAAATATTCCTAAGGGGCCCACTTGAATCTTGTACCAGCTGAAGATTCTGGTGGCCTAATCTGGTGGAGAACAATATGGGTATTAAAACGATGAGTTCTGCATGCAAAAAAGGGATTTCAGTTTTCGTGCCAGAGACAGATGGAGAACAGCAGTCTTGGCTTCAGTAATTTCCTGCGAATTGAAGAGCTGCTACAAATCGGGGAGTACTCATCTGCTGGGATAGAAGTAAAAGGGCCAAAAAGTTTCCACGATTGAAAGAACCAAAAGTATCCAATTCTATTCAACAAGCAATTACTAAGCATTTAAAATGTGCTAGATGAGGGGAGGCAGTGCAAAGACAAAACCAAAACCAACTCTTTGATGAAATTATATTCTACTGAGGGATAGTTACAACATGATATCAAAAAGAAGCACAAGAAATTTAAAATGAGGGAGGAGAAGGAAAAAACAAGTATTTGTTAAATACGCGCTTTATTCCGGGTACTGTGCTAAATACCTTATAAATATCATCTCATTTGATCTTCACAACAACCCTGGGATTGACATAGATGCTGTTATTATTTCCATTTTATCACTGAGGAAACTGAGGCAGAAAGAGGTCAGGTTATTTGCCCAAGGTCCAGGCTGGATTTGAACTCAGGTATTCCCAACTCCAGGCCCAGCACTTTATGTAATGTGTTACTTGGGGGATGTCAAGAAAGGCTTCTTGTAGTATGTCATATGCAAGCTGAAGTTTGAAAGAAAACAAGCATTCTAGGATACAGAGGGAGGAGGAATTAACATTAGAGGAATGAAAGGGCATAGAGGCAGATGTCTGAAGAGAAAGACTGTATTGGACTGAAATGCCAAGTAGAGGCATTTATATTTTATTCTTAAGATGATAGGCAATTACTGAATATGCTTCAACAAGGGAGTGACTTGGTTAGACTTGTATTTTAGGAAGATCCATGTGGCACGCATGCAGAGGATGGATTGGAAAAGGGAGAAGCTAGAAGGCAGGAGGCTGTTTAGGAGTCTATTGAAATAGTCCAATTTAAAAGTGACAGGAACCTGAACAACAGTGGTTTTGTGAAGAGGGGTGAATGTGAAAGAAGTGGAGGTAGAACTGACAAGACTTTACAACTAACAAGACTGAGTGAGGGGGTCAGTGAAGAAGAGGGAATGGAGAGTGATTCCAAGGTTGCTTATTTGAGTGACTAGAAAGATAGTAGTGCTTTTGGCAGAAATTAGGGAAATTTGTAGAATGAGCATGTTTAGTAAGGAAGAAAATAGGCTCTGTTTTGAGCATATTGTTTGATATAGCAAATAGGATATCCAGGTGGAGACTTCTGGCAAGAAGCTAGTATTTGGGACCAGACATAAAGAATTTAGTCACCTACATAGAAATTGAATTCACTGTAGGTGAAGATGTAACCAAAAGATGGTGTAGAGGGAAATGAGGAGAGGGCCCAGGAGATGACTTTGGGAAACACATATTTTGGGTATGGAGTATGTATAACGATACATCAAAGGACACTGAGAAGGAACAATTAGATAGGTGGGGATAAAACCAGAAGAAAGGTGAGAAGGAGGGAAAGATATCCAGAAAGGATGGTCAATCAGCAATATTAAAAGCCATAGAGCAATCAACTTGGAAATATTCCTTATATTAAGAATTGTTTTATTTTTGTCTATATAACATTGAGATACTTTAGAAATTATTTCTGTGTCAGTAGGGTATCATTTCTCTTAGTGATGGTAGGACCTGGATATACCAGTTCTAACTAGTTACTCCCCTTTGGGATGGGATGTAAACCATGAATATGAGACTAGAAAAGATAGTTTGTGTCAGGGAAAAATGTTAGTTTTTCACTGGCCCTGGGAAATTTTTACATTGTGTTCCAATAGTGAATTTGATATCAGGGAGGTAGATTTAGAGGTAGAAGGGACCTCAGAGGCTATCTAGTCCAACTCCCTCATTTTACAGTTGAGGAAACTGAGGTTTAGAGATGAAGTTACAACAGGTCAGGTAGGATCTTAACCTAGTCCTCCTGGCTCTAAGTCTAGTTTTTATCTATGGCATTGTTCTGTTTCTTGTAAGAATTGTAGGTCCTATTTAAAGAACTTTTGGTCAGAGCTCCTTCTGTGTATGTAGAGTAGAAAAAAAGAAGAGAAATTAGTCTGGCATGGGAAAATCAGATCCAGGAGGAAGGATCATAATAAATCAGGTCGCATTATCCCAGGTTAAATAGCTTCTAGACAAGGGTTGGGTTGGGGTTGGGGGAGGAGCATTTATATGCCAGGAACTGTGCTAAGCACTTTACAAATATCTGATTTGATATTCATAATAATCTCATGAGTTTAAGTGATGTTATTATCCCTATTTTTGAGTTCAGGAAACTGAGGCAAGCAGAGATTAAGTGACATGCTTAAGGTCATATAACTAGTGTCTGAGGCTGAATGTGAATTCAGGTCTTCTTGACTCCAAGCCCCGCACTCTCTTAACTATAATAATATTCACATATACATTCACTATTTCCGGCTGGGAGAGTGAGGTAAATGCCAGTATAGGGCATCGTATGGAGAAATCAAATCTGCCATAATGGGTAGAGGAAGCTGTGAATATATTTCAGGTAAAACCAAACAGAACAGAAAGAATGGGAAAAGAGTAATACTCAGAAAATGAGAGAGAGAGAGAACTTTTAGGGGCTAGAGTCATTAAAATCTCTTGGAAAACAAAAGAGGAAATTTCCAGAATGGGAGAGGAGTCCTAGGTGTAAGAATGATAGGTCAAGGGAATGCTGTAGAAATATCCCATAGATTGATGATACCCAGATTCCACCAAGAATTTGAAAGCCTTATGATTAAAATGGAGAGATGTGGGTTGGATGATAATACACTTAGGTAGATGTTAGGTGAAGAGCTAGTTCCAAAGAGTACTGATTAATGGATTAATATCAACTTTGAGAAAAATCTTGTAGAAGAGAGCTGCAGGGGGTCTGTCCTTGTTGCTGTTGTGCTTAATATGTTTTGCAATGACTTGAGATGAAACATAGATTTCTTGCTTACCAACTTGGGAGAGACAGAAAATATATTGAATGAAAGGCAGGATTCACAAATGCTTTGGCAGATGGGAGTGATGGGGTGAATCTAAGAGGATGAAATTTAACAAGGACAAAAGTAACATATGTTAAAAAATAAATTGTGCAAGTACAGTATTCAAGCAATGTGATTAGATGAGAGGTCATATGGAAAAGTCTCAAACAGGAATGGGACTGGGGCAGGGTGGTGGTTGGTGAACTACAAGCTTAACAGGAGATAACAAAAGGGCAAGGCAGTCAATGTTAATGCAGGCTGAACAGAAATGCAGTGATGTGAAGCAGCCCTAACTGGGGGACAGAGAGTTGACCTCAGTCAGGCCTGCCTAGGGTCAGATCCTGTTACTGACACATACTGGCTGTGTGACCATGGAATTTAACCCCTCAGTGGCCAAGGATACTCTCCAAGGCTGTGAGTTGCAGAAGAATTATTAATTTTTACAGAGAGAGACTTTCCTAACTAGGAGTTCCCAATAATATGAACTCATAGATCTGGACTGAAAATAAAATAAAATGTAGCCACGATCAGGAAGATGACAGGACGGTGAACATAGATCAATAACAATTGAGATGCATGGTGAAGTTTTTGGAGGCTTGAAAAGAAGACAGAATTGGTGGGGACAGGATGTTGTAGAGAGAATGAACAGAAATTGGGCAAGCCTATGGCTCTCACACCTGGAATTAAGGCTGGGTAAGGATATTTGGGAAGAACAGGTTCATTTATCCAGCAGCTTTGACTACCATGATGTACCTTGGCTAGAAACCTAGGGCTTCATCTGTCATTCAGTCCATATGGGATTGGGTTGGTTAAACCAGAAGAACAAAACTGAGAGAATGGATTCAGCAAGAAAGAGAATGGTACCAATGAGAATGGTACCAAAGAGAATCTGTACCAATGGTACAGATACTCTGTATCTGTATATGTAGGCCTATATTTTCATAAACCTATACAGTGATAACAACAGCCAACATTTACGTAGAGCTTTAAGGTTTGCAAAGCTCTTTGCAAACATTATTTCACTGGATCCTCACAACAACCATGTAAGGTAAATACTCTTATCATCCCTATTCTGCAAATGAGGAAATTGAGGCTTACAGAAATTAATGGACTGCCTCAAGGTCCTATAAGTGCTTGAGGCAGGATTTGAATACAGGACTCTCCTGACTACAATTTCAACATTCTCTTTTACATCAGATTGAGGAACCAAAGCCTTGGGGTCTATTGATGGAAGAAAAGTGGGACTCACGGGAAGCAAAAAAGTGATACTACTGGTAGTAAAGAATGACCTATTATATCTGGCATATTACTTGATCTCTCTCTCTGTTTCTACATACATAATACACAATTCATGTGTCTTTATATGCACGCACACACACAAACATTTGTGTCTATATACATGTACATAAACACACATGTAATATATAACATACATTATGCACATACATATATTGAATTACATAATCCAAAACACAGAAGGGGCCATAGAGGTCATCTAGCTCAGGCTCTCACTTTAGGATGATACCATCTATCCTCAACATCTTCACTGACCAGAAATTCATTATAGGAGGTAATCTGTTCTATGGTTACATTTCTAGTTAGAAAGTTGTGTTCTGTAGATTGAGCTGGAATTTGCCTCAGGGCTCCTTCCATTCATTGGTCCTCCTCAAGCAAAACTAAAGTTTGCTTTTCTTGCCCTTTACAGTTTATAATCTAACTGTTGTAGCTATTGGATGAGGCCTAATATTTGGAGAAAATAATGATGGGGCTAACATGTTTTTGTGACAAGGAATGGTATTAACAAATTTTTCTCTTGTAAACTCTATGAAAATTTGCAGACTGGGAGATAGTTGGCGAAGTTCACCACCATCAGAATGCTGGACCATGCTTGTTTTGACCTATTTATTCCAACTGGGCAATGTCTTAAATAGTGCTTAGAGTACAAGGTCTATTTCCTGAGGTATTCCAAAAGTCCAGGAGATAATATTTCCAAGCATTCAGAAGAAGTACCCTGAATTGAGTTAACTACTTTATGCCCTGATAACGCATTTCTGTGTCTCTGGAAAAATCAACTTTTTCTAGGAGACATAAATAGCTCAAATGAATTCTATTGGATGGGGTTCTGTAAAGGTCAACAGCAGAAATCACATGGAGTGGGTCTTCCTAATATTTTCGGTATTCATTAAGCCTTTATCAAAGAATGCTCTCCAACTTGAGACTTTAAAATTTAAGTGGGATGCCCAGTTCAGTATCATGCAATGTTAGTTGATAATGAAGAGGAGAAGTTAGAGAGTGCAGGGGAGAGCAATGAAACTGATTAAGAGGTTGGCAGGGTCAAAGTAATTGGAATTATTGAGCCTGGAAAATGTAACTGAGGTATTTTCAAAGAATGAGGGGCGATTTCAAGTGTATAAAAGGCTTGTTGCTGAGCAACTGTTCTCTCTTTCTATCAGCAGAAGTAAGAAGGAACAGGTTTAAATGGTAGCCAGTGGGATTTTAGGGTCAACACCTCAGTTAGAAAGGTTGTAAGTTAATGGAATGCATTAATAAGGGAGGGTGTAGAAATTTTCATTCTGGGGATTAGGCCAAGTTGATTGTGATCTGAGATAAATTTCATCCCTAGTGTGGAAACCTTCGTGGTTCAGATGCGTTCTGCTCTGGTGTGGGGAACTATTTAGGGTCATTCAAACTAATTCCCATGTCAATTTTAAAAGAGGACTAAAGGAAGTATAAATTCTTCCTGAGCTAAGCAGAATAAACAAGCCCTTGACCCAGTGGGAATTTATCTGTTGTCTTTCTCTTTCAAAGTCAATTGGAGAAAGGTTCTTAGAACTTTTTTTTTTTTTACCAGTGTGTATATCTGATGGACTCATGGCATTTTTTATTCTCTTGAGCTTGACAGAGGTAAGATTACATTTGTTTTTAGTGCCAGGCAAGGTTCCCTGGACCATCCCCAGATAGTCACAAAGAAATAAGTAATCTAGGTGACTCCCTGTAGCTAATTATGACATTTAATATGATAATGTGCCATTTCAGACACACCCTGAGAAACATTTTTTAATTATAAAAATGGAGAATTATAGTGATAGATCTGTCTCCAGTTTTGAACATACTTCTTCATACTCCTGCTAAGATTACTCAAAAGATCAATGAGATTTCCTTATTGTTAGAATTCTTCTTTAGACTCATTTAACCATCTGTCTGTTAATTCATCCTGCTGTGATTATTTCCTCTTACTTTCATATCTCCCACAATGCCTAACATAGGGCCCTGCACAATTGAAGTGCTAAATAATTATTGACTTGGTTGAATTGTACTACTGGTTTTTTAAAATACTTACTTCAATGCTGCAAGTATCTTTGATTTTAACAGTGTGGGTATCGACTGTCTCCTTTAATACACATCACAACTTCCTTTATGGCTTTGTAGCTAGCCTTTATATATTTTGGTTTAAGGTTTATAAACAACTTTGCAAATGTTATCTCTTTTTGATCCTCAGGAGAAACCTAGTAGGTAGGCGCTATTATTATCCCCATTTCACAGATGAAGAAACTAAGGTGTACAAAGATCAAGTGGTTTGTTTAAAGTCACACAGCTAGGGAGTGACTGAGGCAGGATTTGAACTCAAGTCTGACACCAAGTCTAGTAGCACATTGTTCCACAAAGTTGCTTAGAAGATCACTTTTATAAATTGTTGTGGCATCCTCCTTGCTCCCCCCCCCCCCGCAAAAAAACCCACCCATCACTTAACAGTCAATATCCTGGTGATGAGCCTTTTTTTTTTCTTTTGCTTTTTGGAGGGCAATTGAGGTTAAGTGACTTGTCCAAAGTCACACGACTAGTGTGTCAAGTGTCTGAGGCCACATTTGAGCTCAGGTCCCCCTGACTCTAGTGCCGGTGCTGTATTCACTGCGCCACCTAGCCACCCCATTTTAAGCCTTTCAAAGTTTAATTCGCCTGGTCCTTAGTTGGCAAACATAGGAATTGCGATCAGATCCCTATCTGAAAGCTTTTTAACCTCTTAGGACATGTAGGAGTTTGTGCCACACACAGAAGTTTCCAGAGATCAGGGTTACCTCCATGAAACTAGGTAGTGTAGTGGTCAGCAAGTTACACTTGGATTAAAAAAGATCTGAGTTCAAACCCAATCTCACTTCCTTAGCAGTGTGACCCTGAGCAAGTCACTTTACCTCTCTCAGGCTCAATTTCTCTATCTGTGAAAGGGAGATAACAACACCAATCTCAAATTTGCTGACCGAATTAGATAACATATGTAAAGTGCTTTGTAACATTAGAGCATTATATGAATGTTGCTGCTGTTGTTATGCCATGATGAAGCGTTGGTGTTGTATTTCAGTGGGGGAATTTTTAAAAAAATAGTGCTCACTAATTGCCTTCAGAATACCATGCTAAATACCTCCTGAATAAGATCTAAGCTCTTTATATCAGTCATCATGATCCTCTAAAATATCTACCCAATTATAATTCCATTACTTCCAACATGGGTCCATCTGTCGTTGAAAATATTTGTTTTTTCCACTTTGGAGCCTTTATCTGTGCTTAATACCTTTCCTTGTTTCTCTCTCTTTTAAAATTCTACTCGTATATCGAGGTCCAACTCAAATATCACCTTACAAACAACTAGATTGGCCTTAAGTGGAAAACATGGGCTCTTGAATCTGATCCATAACTGAAGCTTTTTAAATCTCATGAAGCCTTTCCTCATATTCTGAAACACATATGATCTTCTCTGAGCATTCTGTACTTCCTCTATGAATTTTATTATATCCTCTAATAATTTGGCTTCTTATTTTATTCTCTTGGCAGATTTCAAGCTTAACAAAGATAGGAATTGGGTCTTCTTTTTGTCCCCCATAGGAGAGGGTCTCAGACACATGATGGTGATTAAAAAGTGCTTGTTGAATTGAAATAAGCAACAGCAATTTTTATACCACCCTAAAGGCCTTTCTTCATGTCTACTGTTCACTACATCACATTTATGGTTATTTTCAGTTTTTCCTCTTTAGATTTCACTACATTTTCTATTATGTAGGGAACTGATTATCATGAAACTTGATTGCAAATTTTCATAAATTCACGCTAGCATATCCTACTTACCTCTGAAGGCTTACCTGGGCTTACCTCTGATATTTTCAGTTGGACAAAATATAGCTCCCATTTTATTGAGGATTTTAGTCTGTGTTAGCACTGAAGAGCAGTGTTACCTAGCTGAGGGGATTTTGTACTAGAATCCTGATTTATGTATGTTCTTTCTTCCTGTAATGACAGTTATGTGGCACTTTGAGGTCTACAAAAGGGCTTTATATCCATGTTCTCAGCTGATCCTCACAATAGCTCTACAAGACAGATGGTGCCATTATTGTTATTCTCACTTTATACATAAGGAAACTGACTCTAAGGAAAATGAAGTTATTAGCAGGGTAGTCACATGTTTCTTAAGTAGCAGGGCCAAAACTTGTACCCAGCATACTCAGAGAGAGGTTGGACAGAGGTGTCTTGAGAGATGAGATAGAAAGACTTGAGAGAGGGGAAAAAGTGGAACATGGATTTGGAGTCTGGGGCCCTTCTTGGGATAGATCTAGTTCTTGCCACTGCTAACAGGTATTATCCCAGACTGCTACAAAGCTCGACTTTTGGGCATTGCTGCAGCTGTGCACCATAGACCCTGGGTTGGGTATCATAAGAAATGGCTGAATAGATGGAGAAACTGAACAAATTTTGAGAGCTTGAATTTACATTCATTACGCTACATAATTACCTTTTAAAAATATCTGTGATTTCATAGGTAAAGAGAACTCCTGATGAGGAAATCACTCTACCAGAGTAGATCAACAGCTGCTGGGCAACTTGCCTGGAGCAAAGAGGGTTTTTAGGCATGCTCCACCTAATGTCATTAATTGGTCTTGGGAAAACATGACATTATGGACAGTGAAATGATAGGAGGCAGTGGAACTCCACAGGAACAATGTTACAAATGACCAGTCAGTCAAGAAGCTTTTTATTAAATGCCTACTATATTACTGGCACTGTTAAGAGCTAGACTAATGAGCCAGCAAGATTTCCCAAAACTACAGTGGGATTTGACTATGATGTACTCAGACCATTTTTCTAGAAGGAGGTTGGTAACATTAGATTCAAGTAGAATTTAATCAAAATAATCTGGTATATTTTTCACTGGAAAAGATAGGTTTGCATGATGTCAAAACCAATTTATTTAATGCAAAAGTCAGTTACAGCTTTTATTTTATTAGTTCGGCAAAGTGAGATTTTTTCCACTTTACCTTATGTTGTAAGACCAGTGGAGTCAAAGACAAATAGAAATGGGGACCTCTAAACTGTATAAAAGTATCCCTGGGGGTCATATATTGATGTAGAAAACCTCATTTATGTTTTTTGTTCATTAATTTTGTTATTTTCCAATTACATTTTAATCTGGTTTTAGCCACACTTGAGAATGTTGTGGGCTGCATGTGGCCAGCAGGTTGTATGTTTGACACCTTTGTTGTCAATGAACTATACTATGTGTTGTTGGAATTGGCACTTCATCTCCACACCTCGTTGTTGAACCCCATCTCTGCAATGCATGGCCTCTTCACCTCCACCTTTTAGAGTCCCAAACTTCCTTCAGGGCTTACTACATATGCCACCTTACACCAGAATCCCATTTTTTGGTTCACTTAGTTGTTAAAGCTTGTTCAAGTTCGAGTTATTACATATATACTTATCTGATTACTTTGTATCTCTACCAATAGAATATAAGATTCTTGAGGACAGGGACTTTTAAACTGTTTTACTAGTACCTTGATACAGAATACTGTAGGTGCTTAAAAACATTGGATCAAATGATTTATCGACTGAATTTCCCTCATTTAAAATGATGCTTAACTTGGCATGGTGTAAATTCCACCTGTGTGTACTAGCTTATCTGTGACTTGAAAGAGGTCACAGCATCAGGTTAGGCAATTATTTGTTTATCCTGTGTAAATCTAAAAAGACCTGTGATAATGCATGCCCATGACGTGTCTTAGGAAGTAATCCGTCAGGAAGTGTCCTGTTAACTTTTTCATCAGTCATTTTTAACTCCCTTACAAATTAATACTTCAATGTATTTCATAAAATTGTCCTTCAGGCTTTTTATTCAGCTACATTTGCTAGAAGAGTGCAGCTGAAATGAAATGCTATAGGGAAAATAAGGAGTGCAAGCATTTCATGAATATTAATGGCAAGCTGGACAAAGGTAATGCACTTAGCTTAGATCACAGTAAATGTATGATGCATTCTTTTATGGAGTTACTACTTCTAAACAAGATCAATTACTTTAGTCACTCTTTTAAAATGGAAAATGTAAAGCATTTATGGAAAGAAGCTATCCTCATATCTTATAAGCCATTGATAGGACTCTTAATGAAGAAATGAGTTGTTGAATAAAGTAATCCCTTTGGCAACATCTTAACAGGATCATAGTCTTTGAATATGATTCATTAAAGAAATCCACAAAATAATAAACAGACACCCTGAAGATGTTGTTGACTGTCATGGTTTTGCTGGAAAGTCCCATCTTTTACTATTTCTGATTATTTATAGCTTTCTGATATCATTAATATTGCACGCATATTCACTTAATATTGTGAGCATGCTTACAAAAACATCAGTGTTTAATTTATTGAATGATATTTCATTAGTCTAGATGAGTTGAAATGTGGCATTTCATTTTCTAAAAATGTTTGGGAACATTAATCATAAAGATACTCAAATTATAATTTGGATACTGCATAAAGTTTCAATTTATCTGAATAAAGTTGAATAAACATCTGGAACAAATGAAAACTCATTTCAGATGAAAATGACTAATTCTGATTAGTGAGGGTTTAACATTTTTCATAAAATTAATCAGAGTAGTTGCTATGTTTTCCCCTCTCCCTATTTTATAACATGTCTATTTCCTATACAATGGGCTAAGGATTCATGAAGTAGAGAAATTTTGTTGAGTTGATTGAATTTATGTGTACCTCATCAAAAAACACCTAATGAAAATGCATAAAAAAGCGTGCCATAAATCTATCAGTTGTGTGTTCACATGATGGATGCAAGTAGGCTGTGAAGTATGTCCAATGGCAACCTCTGACCAAGAATTCCATTTTAAAAATATTTAACAATGTATCTATCAGAATGATCTATAAGCATAGTGATGGTTTCCTTGATGAAAAATTTGAAAACAAAACAGGAAGACTCTCACAAAGAATTTTCATAGTCATACATTTTTGAGAACCTGGTTCCAATTTGCCTCCTCAACCTTATCTTATATTACTGCCCTTCCTAAAGTCTATTTTCCAGTCAAACGGCTCTTACAATTCCTTACCCTCAATGTTCCATCTCTCGTCTTAATACCTTTGTACAGGCTGTCTCCTAGAATGTTGAGTATACTTGCTTTACTAAGGATCCCTTGTTTCCTCAAAATTCTGCCTGAATACTACCACCTGTTACTTGAAATCTTTTTTTATCCCCTCAATTGCAAATGTTCTCCCACTATAAAGTTGGTTTCCCACTCCTTATGGGCAGGGCTATTTTGTTTCTGTCTTTTTCTCTCCAGTGCTTAGTACATAGCAGGCATATAAAAGTACTTATTGGTTGATTTTCTGATAATCTCACAACTGATTTGTAGGTGTACAGAATATATATGATCCCCCCTTGGTCCATTTTTGTTAGTTACCAAAAAAACCTAAAATGATTCAATAGAGAGAAATACAACATTAAAATATACTGAACAAGAATCTTCTTAACGTCTTCCACAAGTAGTCACCCAGGTTCCAAATATAGAACTTCAGGGAGGGAGAGTCCTTTACTTCCAGAAACAACCTATTCCTTTTATGGATGCCTGTAATTAGAAGGATGTTTCCCTCCTTTCAAAGTCTAAATCTGCCTCCACAACTTCTCATCAGGGGTTTTGTGAAAAAAAAAAAAATTCCTTTGTGAATAGTGGAATTAGAATGTTTTCCCACATAAACAACTTTATACAAGTGGTGAGTTTAAATATATTTATATTTATTTTATTATATTTTGTTATGTATATATTAATAAATAAGTGTTGTATTCCTAGCTTCCCAGCTCAAGTTCTACCTTTTCCGTGTTTCCTTAATCTTAATCCCTTCTTTCTGAGACTTCTCACAGTTTATTCCATCTATATCTTATCTGTGCATACCTGTTTGCATATTGTCTCTCTCATTAGAATTAGTTCCTTGAGATCAAGAACTTTTTTTTTCTTGTCTTTCTTTTGTATCCCCAGAGTTTAGTACAGTGCCTGGCACAAGGCAGACATTTAGTAAATGTTGGTTGGCTGACTACTTACTCGTTATACCAAAGGGAAGTAATGGTTTTAGAAGGTAGTAATCAAGAAAAGCAGATTTGACTGAGCCTGAAGACACAGAATTACCAAAATACCTCTCAACTGATGCTAACTGGGCTCAGGCTCTGAAGATCCTTAGGAAAAGACACAATTGAAGATACTTCAGTGATTGCCTCTTGGGAATGATTAGCAATGCTAGCAAGACAGAAGTACACTAAAAAGTGAGATAGGGTACCCAAAGTGTTGTAGCCCACTGCCCCTTTTCTCTCCTTACAACTGACTGTTTGACATTTAGCTTCAATATAATATTGTTAAATACATTACTCTTCTTTGTTTAAATATATCCCAAAGTAAATGGTTGGACTTCCTTTCTTTCCTACTCCCACAGTTGTATATGCTACTTTTCTTATTTTATTAATAGTTATCTCTCTAATGCAGCCCTCCCTCCTACCCCACCATCCCCATCCATTTAATCTGTAACATAACTGGAATATTACATTACTGAGATTTGCTATATCTGTCCCCTACCATAGGCCTGGGAATTGCAGGCAGCCATTAAAGATGGAAACACAGATCATTTGTCCTAGGTATGCATTTGAGGATTATCTGGGTAATGCTGAAATCAAGAATGGGATGTGACAACTCAGCTAATACTTGCTGGTCTAGGGACTGTATCTCACCTCCGTACCAGGAAATAGTTTGGAAGTTCAGAGGCAGATATTTTTATTAACTGAATGGACATCACTCAGGGAATGACTGTATTTTTTTTTAAAGCTTACCAGAGTGTTGCCTGATTTTAATTGAAACATAAAAATACTTTGGAAAAATGACTGCTTACTTGTTTTGGGGGCACTAGTGGTACTTGAAGACATCACCCCAATAAATCTTGTTACTATTGGTAATTTATTTGGTAAGCCCATTAATTTATAGGTAAGGCAAAAATAAACATGAGTCTAGTCTAGTCCCTAGTTGTTAATCTGTCAAATTAAGGAAGTATTCTCATGTAATACAAAGATGATACTTTAAACAGCCTACAGAATGGAAATTCCCTGCCCCACTCCCTCATTTTTCTAAAGTATATATCAGCAATACAGAAATTTGTGATAAAAAACTATGTCTAAAAACCTCAATTCCTTTTGAAGGTGACATAAACCAAAAATATGTATAAATAACAGAATTTTTGACTGAAATAGACATTTGAAGAAAGCTACAAATTGAAATTTGTAATATAAGTCAGAGGTGGCAAAACAACAATATTTTACATAGGATTTCAACATGATTAAAGTTACTAGCAAGAAATATGACCACAGCCACCTGAAAAGTGAAAAAAAAATCAACTAACAATGTTTTGTTGACATGATAATCAAGTATTTCTCCTGAAGTTTTGATTGAACTGATGAAATGTTTATGGTTGTGGGGGTGGAGGTTGCCTAGTTTCAAAATTAGAATTCAGATATATGAAATCCATGAGATGTTAATGCAACAAGAGTCAGATTACCTCTTGGTAGTAGTTGTATTTCGTCAGTCTATCACATTGACTATTCTGATAGCCAACAATTTTTTTAAATTGAATTTACTGAAACAACCACTTTTTTGTCATCATATAGTCTCACTTTTTGAGTTGTTTTAATTGAATCAAGTGGTTGATTTCCTAAAAACATATAAACCTGTTATAAATAAAGGCCCAGCAGCAATCTCAGTTTCAGACTGCATTTTATGAATATTTTTCATATAAGAACAGAGATACTTGATTTTAAAAGCACAAATGAGCTCATTATGTCATTGTTTGAAATACAAATGCCAAAAAATTACAAATTAATACTTAAAAATCCTTTCCAGAAGTTTAACCTATTATTTCATATGTGGATCTTATCTTAATCTGCCTATAGTTCATGAAAATGCAGTTAATTTCATATTTATTTTTAATACATGCAATTTTGTCTTGAATGTGGATTAGTGCATTTCACTGGGCTTTTATCTAAGAAAAACAGGAATCATGAATATATTTTATTCTATGAAGAGTTTTTATAAAAAAGAAGTAGTGAACTTTAGGGAACTGAGTAATGTAATATTTTTTCCTGAGGTAAGTCAGGCAAAAAAAAAAAAGATAAATATCTCAGGAACAAATGTAGAGACTTTTCTAATGATTGAGAGTCCAGGGAGAGAAGAAAAAGTTGGAGGAAATATGCATGGAGATGAAACCCATCAGAATCTTAAATATGGAAAAAAAGAGAAAGAATGAAATAAAAATAAAAAATCAATTCTTAGCAAGAATAGTAAAGAACAACTCATCAAGCTATATCAAGAAGCAAAGGAAAGGTAGGTGTGAGTCTCATAAATCATACCCCCAAATCCATAAAATTCTGAATTCCAGGCAAGTTATTTTCAGGTAATGTCATTGCCATCTGCCACTGCTAATGCTGTGCAAATTGACAGAAATAACACTGACATAGCTAGTTGAATGTTATTTTTTTCTTGGTTTTTGAAAATATGAAGTCACCAGGGAGATTTGTAATCACCATTTTTACTCATGTATTTTTGCTCTCCTTTATATTTCCATTCTCTCCCCCCATACATTTAAGAAACTTTTAAAACATGTTTTTCTCTAAATATTCCTCCTCTCCTTTCCCATCTCATTTTTTCTCTCTTTTTTCCATTTTTTTTTTCCTTGCTGCTGCTATCAAGTAGGACCTATTGTTGAGGGTAGAAAGAAATCACTGGGAAGTAAAACAGTGTGAAGTAAGATATCAGATAAAATATTAATTTTTAAAAAATAATTGAAAGGCACATACTTGATCCTTGCCAGAATAAATAAAAAAGATAAGTTAGAGGTGGAGCTACCAGTAACTGGATGTAAAGTAAGGGATGAAATAGAATGAATGAAAAAGCATTTATTAAGTGTTGGCCATATTCCAAGTTCTATATAAAGTGTTGGAGATAAAAATATATAAAACAAAAAAACAGTCCCCGCCCTCAGGAAGCTTATATTCTAATGGGGAAGAAATCACATAAAGTTGGGTGATGATTAGGAAGGAGCATTTAGATATAAAAAATGACAGAGAGATGGTGCTAGAGGAGTAGATTGACCTACCTCATTGAGGGACTATGGCAGAGTTGATTTGATCATGGTTCATGATCCCAGAATTGTCGGAAAGGGGGATGGGAAGGAAGGAAAGGGTAGCTGTGTAGGGGCAAAGTGATTGGCAAAAAAAGAAAATGGTCAGAAAGGCAAGAGTAAGCTGAATCATGGGTGGGACTTTCCTTTAAATACTGGTCCAGGAAAGGGGGTCATTAATCAGGAAGCAAGGACTCCAGGTTCTAAGTTTCTCTACCTGTTTTTCATTCTTTCAGCTTCCTTATCTTTATCTCCCTTCTATCTGCACTCAAGACAGTATGCAGTGTATCCCTAAACCTGAAAGGTTGCTGGGAGAATTGAGCAATGATCTGAGGCTGAGGCAATTTCCTTCCCCAGAACCAAGGGTACATAGGTTATAAACCTAAAACTTGAAGGGAAGACAAGTACTGGAAAATGTTACTTTGTGAATTACTTGACAAGCTTTGTCTCTTTTCCAAACAAATTCTTAAAGATAAGTTTGAAGAAACTATATTTCTCTGAGGAGTACTTTTGAAGGTCAAGACATAGAAGGGAGAAAATTCTGGTGTCTCATTATGCTATAGATTATTTATGAACTCATTCTTTAGTAAATGGGTTCCAAATCTCAGTAATTAGAAGACCTTATTGAAGATTTTAGAAGACTGGAATAATAATAATAGTAATAATAAAGCTAGCATTAGTATAGTACACTGTTTGCAATGCATTTCACATGTTACCTTAATTGATCCTCGCATATATCCTTGTTATTTTGCTTAATAATGAAAACAAAGTGACTAAGAATGGAGGAGGGCAAAATATGCTTCTTTTCAATCCTTTTATCATCTTTCATTTTAAAATTTCTTTTACTTTCTACTTCATATGTTGAAATTCTACCCGTCCTTCAAGAGCCAGCTCAAATGAGACCCCCTTGCATAATACCTTACCTGACTATCCTAGATAGAAGTGAATACTGCTTCCTTGGACTCCTGTAGCACTTTGTACCTCTTACATCATTTACTGTTCCATACTGTAATATCTGCATTTAAATCTTTGATCTCCTATAAGTTCATATGCGGCAAGGACTATATCCTATTCATTATTGTATTCTCAGTCTCCAGCACAGTGCCTGGCATACAGTAATCACGAAAAATGTTTGCTGAATAAAAATGGCTATTAAAATGTTGCTATCTAGGTTTTATAGATCACCGTAATTTGTCAATATTTATTTCCTTCGCCCTAAGATCCATCCTTTATAACACAGTATGTATAGAGATCTATCTGAAGCATAAATATGTATATATGTATATATATATATATATATACATATATACACATGAAAAAAGGCAAAATTAACGTATTAATCAAGTACAACATTATATGCTGTTTCACCTCCACGGTTCCCTACTTTGGCAAAGGGAGAAATGTGCATTCCTGAATTTCTTTTTTTGGTGACTTGTCGTGATAATTATAATTATACTCCATCAATTTTGATTTTCTTTCCGTTAATATGGTAGTCATTATATGTATTGTTTTCCTTATTTTGCTTACTTCTCTTATCAATTAATATGACATTCCTTGTTTCCTTATATTCTTATTATTCTTTGTTTCTTATAATAATAGCCTATTAATATACCACAATTTGTTTAGTTACCATCCAATATCAACTTTGTTTCTAGCTCCTTGCTGTGGTAAAAAGTGGTGCTATGTATATGGACTTCTCTATCTTTCACCTCCTTGGTGTATATATATCTAGTCGTGGGATCTCTGGGTCAAAGGGCATAGATATTTTAGTCATTTAATTTCTTTTCAGAATTGCTGGACCAATTCACACATCTACTAATAGCATATTGGTATGCCAGTCTTTCCACAGTCCTAAACAGCTGTTAAGAGCCTGTTACATATACAGATATGTTGCAATATTATGATGGAGCTATGATCATATTAATATAACTATTTCCTCCAGAAATGTATATCACTATATTTTTACACCTGTCTAATTTGTGCAATCATTCACTTTCTCATAAATCAGTGTCAGGAATTCACTTGATATTGCTGGGTGTCTTCATTTAGGAGAACTGAATGGTTTATAATGAAACATGTAGACTATTCATTGGTTATAGTTTGCTTTTGCTTTATGACAGTGTCATTCCCTACATCCCTTGCCCTCTAAAGCTGTACAATGATTTGATGACATCTTTTAAGCTACTTCTACTTAAATACTCATTTCTGATAGCTTGCATCCAGCTCATAACCTCCAGGTACTCGTCTATTGACCTCTAGGTTATCCTTAACCTCAGTTTTTTGGATACTGTAGTATTCTATGAGAGCCATACAACATTACTGGAAGAATCTTGGTATTAACAAAGATCAGTATTTATTTCAAGGACAAGTCTGGAGTCAGAAGAGAACTTCATAATTTCTCAAAGGCAGTTCACTCTGCTCTTCTTTTCAGTTATAGGCCTATTCATCACTGTCCATTTGCAACATTTGTCAAAGATTAATGAAGATCTATGTTCTGATGCTCCATGGTTTGTACAATTCAATTGCATTTCTAGACAATATGCATTCTTCATTTACTTGTTTGTAGAGTTAGGCTAAAGTCTCTCTAATGATTATATATCTCACTTAGGAGGCCCTGCAATGCTTTGGGGCTTGATGTAATTAGTGCAATGCCATCTCATAAACAGGAAAATCTGGAGGAGCTCACAATTGATAGGGAGTTTCTCTTTTTCCTCTCCCTACTTTGCACTGGATCCTCCTCCTAGATAGAGAGAAACATATTAAAAGAACAGTGATGATTCTTGTTTTATGCCTAGCTTGATAACAATTATGAGTGTCAAATGAAGCTATTTTTATCATTAAATCCTTCAAAGAATCATGTATTATTTTCACATATACATGGGGGCTACTTTGATAGAGGAGTGACTTTACTTGCATAAAAATGCTTTTTACTGTCAATAAGAATTAAGTACAGTGGAATCTTGCATTCTTTCCACCTTTCAGTCACTTGTGTTACTGTAAAGCTGTAGTCTATTGTAGAGTCTTGTTCTGACAACCTATTCTCTCATCATACCTTCATCAAGGATGCACTTGATATATGTGAAGTATACAGGTGTCCAATCTAGGACCCAGAAGCCTACAAAACTCCTGACTATAGCCAAACAAGAGCAAAATGTAACTGGAGAATGTATGGCAAAGTAAATAAAAAAGTAATACAGTATAGATAATGTCAATTTATAGCTTCCTAAGTCAATGTGCTTTGAGAGTGATCATACCACTACCATGAAATGTTTATATACAACTTTATACTGATATAAAAGAAAGCATACAAGTTGCATGCTAATTGAGATGTTCTCAATTGTTTTTTTTTTTTTGAGTAATGATAAGGTCTGCTTCCCCACCTTTGATATCCTTGCCTATTTCAGATTAACTCTGAAGGATCAATTATTGAAATTGTTAACTCCAGCACAAACCTATTGTGTGAGACATTCAGCTTAGTCCAGCTGCTCTTCCCATCTTGTTTTCTCCAGTCACATTTCTACTTCTTCATGAAAACACATATGGCACCGTGAAGTTATCTAAATGTGGAGACTCTACTATTCTTGTTATGAAAATTGTTTGTTATGTAAGTATTTAATGATTTTTCCATTTTTTTCATCTGTTTGCTGTCCTTCCAGTTTTGTGATTATGTGCTTTGAATAACTTTGCTAAGTTGGGTCTTAAGTCAAACTTTCTTTAAATACATTTTTTTCCTCTACAACTTCTTATTGTGCTATGAGCTAATACTGCTCATAGTATTCTACCTTAGTCCTTCATATGATTTTATAGATGAGTTTATAGATCCAAACATTCTGAAGAGCAATTTGGAGCCATGCCCAAAGGGCTATTAAATTGTGCATATCCTTTGATCCAATGATACCACTAGTAGCTCTGTATCCCAAAGAGATTTTTTTTAAAAAGGAGCATGGACCTTTTTGTACAAATGCATTTATAGCTGCTCTTTTTGTAGTGACAAAGAATTGGAAATTGAGAGGATGCCCATCAACTGGAGAATGGCTGAACAAATTGTGGTGTATGGTTATAATGGAATATTACTGTGCTATAAGAAACATTGAACAGGCTGATTTCCGAAAAACCTGAAAAGACTTATATGAACTGATGTAAAGTGAAGTGAGAAGAACCACGAGAACATTGTACACAGTAATAGCCATACTGTGTGATGATCAAATGTGAATGACTTAGATATTCCCAGAAATACAAGGATCCAGGATAATTCCAAAGGACTCATGATGAAAAGTGCTATCCATCCCCAAAGAACTGATGGAGCCAGAATGCAGATTGAAGCATGCTATGTTTCACTTTCTGTATTTCTTTTTGTGTCTCCCCCCCCCCACCTTTGTGTCTATCTTCTTTTACAACATGACTACTTTGGTAATAAGTTTTGCATGGTTGAACATGTATAACCTATATCAAATTGTTTACCATCTCAGGGGGTGGAGTGGTGGTGGTGGTGAGGGAGAGAAAGATAACATTTGGAACTCAATTGAAGAAAAAAAGGTTTAAAATTGTCTTTACATGTAATGGGAAATATACAATGTAATTAAAAAAATAAATTAGTTTATATTCTGAATCTTACTGCTTGGCAAGAAAAAAACATGTGTTTTGGCTAAGGTGCTTTCTAAGGGTTTTCTTCTCCTTGCTACTGATACTAAGGACATGTGATTTTATCAGCATAGAAAATGCTAACATTGGAGAATTCTCTCTATTAGTTCAGGTTATTACCTTCTCTATAATTTATAACTTTAGAAAGTTGACTTAGACACTGAGAAGTGTGACCAGTTCAAGCAGCACTTGAACTCAGGTCTTCCTGCCTTCTAGGGCATTCTTTTCCCACTATGCCATGCTGCTTTTTATCATCTCCTTATTAAGGCACTCACGTTACACTAGTTTAATTTCTTTAGGGAATTGTTGTAATTTGTGTTGATGTCCATTCCTCCATTCATTTCCTGCACCCCATTTTTGGTGTCAACAGCTCATTTAGAACAGATTTCAATTGTATACCAGATTTCTCAATTTATTATTTTAGTTTTAGATTAATTCATGTTCTCTCTAATTATTTTTGTTTTAATGAGTCACTGGTCTGTTTGGACACATACAGCCAATTCAGCAATTTCTATGTTAAAAAAGAGTCATTTTATATTGGTTATAATTAATTAAATTAAAAAAATGTTCTTGAGAACACATGATGGAAAATACCAGTCACATCCAGAGAAAGAACTATGGAGTTGGAATGCAGATGAAGCAGACTGTTTTCTTTTGTTTTGTTTTTTTCCTTTCTCATGGTTTTTCCCATTTGTTATAATTCTTCTATGCAACATGACTAATGTGAAAATGTGTTTAATATGAATGTATGTGTAGAGCCCATGTCAGATTGCAAGTCATCTTGGGGAGGGAGGGGGAGAAAATTTAAACTTATGGAAGTGCTTGTTGAAAACTAAAGAAAAATCATTTAATTTAAAAAAGTAAAAAAAATGTTCTTTGATGTTCACTATGCATAATACCTTCTGATTGAAGGAAACATTCATGATATATGGACATAAAGGTTTTGTATAGTCTATAAACCATTCACATCTCTTATTCTTTGCTCCTTAAGCATATTTTCCAACATATATTATACACATACATATGTTTATATATTATATTTATACATATGTATATATGTATAAATATGTATATATATGTATACACACACACACACTATATTTTTTCCATGATCACATTTAAATTGAAGTCATTAAAAACTGAAGCATAGTAGGTAGTGGTAGAAGCAAAGAATAATGATCATCTGTAGGGGTATCATCTGAACTAGATTATAGCTCACATGACAATGAATCAGATGAAGAATAAACTGAAGGTTGGTTCCCATCAAAAGTCAAGGAAGTCAATTACTACTCTCTTGGTTCCTTGGATACCACTGATAGAAGAGAACTGAATCCAGAGGCAACATTTTTACAGCCTAATACTCTAGTTGTGGTGACACCTAGGGAACAGAGGGCAACCATGTAGCCTGGACATAGTGATAGTCTAAACCAGGGTGGGGAACATGTGGCCCTCTAGGTCTTCAAGTGTAGCCCTTTGACTGAATCCAAACTTGACAGAACAAATCCCCACAGAACAAATTCTGTGAAGTTCAGATTTAGTCAAAGGACCACACTTGAGGGCCCAGAGAGCCACATGTGGCTTTGAGGTCACAGGTTCCCTACTCCTGATCTAAAGTGACTACCACGTCTAGAGAGTCAGGCTTTATTCTGAGTCCATTTCCTCTCTACATATTTTCTCTTGATGACTTCATCAGCTCCTATTGGTTCAATTATCAATCCACATATCATTCTCAGACACATAACCAGCTCTAATCTTTCTCCTCAGCACTTCATTACTAGTTGCTTCTAACTGGATATCATAGTTATTTTAAACTCAATGTATCCAAAAAAGCAACTTTATCTCCAAACTACCCTCTTCAATCAATTACGCAACCAATCAGATATTTATTAATTACCTTCTGTAAGACTTCTATGTGCCAGGTACTGTGCTAGCATTGGGAATAAAAGTACAAAGGAGCAAAGAACTTGCTTACATTCTAATTGTGGAGACAAGTACATATATTACACATATGTGCGACATTTAATAGTGAACACATACGAATATAAACATAGTATATGTATACTCCCTCCTCACTGCTGCCTCTTAGAATTCCTTCCAAGTTCAGCTCAAACAACATTTTCTCCATAAGGCCTCTCTGATCTCCCAGGTTGCTACCTGTCCCCAAAATGACCATGTGTTTTTTTGGTGCACATTTTCTACATACTACTTATATGTTCATTTCATCGCTTCCTTGATAGAATGTAACCCCCATGAGGGCAGAGACAGCTTCATTTTTGGCTTTGTTTTTCCAGAGCCTACCACAGAGTATTATACCTAATGGACACTTAATAAAGGCTGATTGGTTGATGGTGATATTTTTTCAAATGCTAACCTCAAACAAAGCCATTCTAGAGGGCCAAATGTCTCATGAAATGATTCTTTTGTTTATTGTTTTTGGATTTCTAATAAAATCAACAACACAACCTCCTTAATTTTCATTTCCAGAACATTTGGCCTATTATTCCATTTAGCTGCAACTTTTCTTTGTTTTCTAATTTTCTTTAGGGTGAGACTGTCAAGTTGCTCAATCAATAGACAGGTATTCATTGTGCACTAATTATGCACCAGTCATTGTAACAAGTTCTGGGGATACAATGGAAAAGAAAAGAAAAGAAAACAAAAACAGTCTGATCTCAAAGAACTTTTATTCTAATGAGGGAAACCACACAAAAATAGTTATTCTGCAGTATATTCACTCATTGTCAATGGACAAGTTTCTCTCCATAGAGAGAACTAACAACTAATTTAATATTTAGAGGTTAATCCTAAACTCCCTTCTCAGCTGCTGTCACAGTAGCTGCAGAAGCATAAGGCAGTTACACAGGACTAAAGGCCAACTTGTGCTTTGCTTTGTTTTGTACATAGTTCACTGTTACAAAGAATTCAACACCAAGTGACCTGTCTACTGGTGATGAGTTTCTCTGTTCTAGGTTAGGTAGATAGGGCTGCAAAAGCAGATGCCAGGATTACCAGGATCATGTTTGAAGTTTTAAAATAAACCTGACAAATTTTGATTATCACTAGCATAATTTTTTGAGAATCCAGGGTCAACTTTCCCATTATAGAGAGGCATTAGAATGCAGTCAATAACTACAACTCAAAAGAACTGAGGCAAACTATATGCCCAGGACTAGCTAGTGCTGGTTTGTTAAAAATGTACACGTACAATCCCTGAGACCTGGGGAGTCGAAGGGAGCAGTTCCTAGTAGTTAAAGTCACATGAAGTGATGGAATAACATTATTCTTTAAAGCAATAGCAAAAGAGAACATACAAAACCACCAGAAATGAAAGTATATCACCCTTCACCCTGTGAAGCCAATTTGAAACTAATATAGCTAAACTTTCGATTATACACCGTGATGACAAAAAAGGGAGAAGAGAGAATTAAAACCTATAGATAATGCAAAATCTTCATTTAGAGATTAGGTTAAAATTTCTTTCTCACTAAGCCTTTTATCAGAGCTTCTACAAGCAGCTAAATTCAGGGTTTAAGCTTCACATTGCTAAGGAACTAAAGTTCTATATTTATTTAAATTATTTTATGTTCAAGTTAGGTTTTAAATTTTTCAAGAGAGACTTGGCTTCTTAAAAAGAGAGAAAGAGAGCTGGCCTCTTTCAAAGAAATCCTAAGCCTTAAAAAAAAAAGAAAGTGATTAACAAGAAAATCCAGATTAATTTGAAATGCAATGTCCGGAGAACAAAGTTACCCTTCTTTTTGGAGGCCATTGCCTTGGTAGGGGGTGGGGGTGGGGGTGATGGAAAGTGAGAAGATTGCATGAGGGGAAACCCAATGCTAATATCAGTAGTTCACTTTGCTTTAGAATTTATAAGCTTGCAATGTATTGTCCTTGAAATAACCCTCTGAGGTAAGGAAGGAAGAAAAAAAACACAAGTTCCTACTATGTGCCAGGAACTATACTAAGTGTTTTACAAATATGTCATTTGATCATCACAGCAACCCTATCACCTCCTCCTCACCACCTCTTTTTACAGTTGAAGAAACACCCTGATACTTCTATTTTACTGGTGAAGAAACTTAGGTAAAGTGACTTTTCTAGGGTTACGCAGCTAGTAAGTGAGGCTGGATTTGAACTCATGTCTTCCTAATTCCAGGTCCAGCACTCTACCATTATGCCACTTACATGCCTCTAGTATTAAGTAGTACAAATACTATTTCATCTTATAATTAAGGAACTTGAGCCTCAGGAAAGGTAAGTGACTTGTCCGAGCCCACGTAAATAGTACCTCTGAGGGCAGGGATGAAAACCAAGGTCTTCTGACTTCTGATTTACTTCAGGAGAAAATATTTTTTCATTCAGTTCCCTAAATTCAGTATGAATTCTTCTGTTGCAATACCTTTTCATGGAATATAATGTCTTGTATCTGTATTTTTATATTAAATTTCTTCCCACTATGGGCATACCTCGGAGATATTGAGGATTCAATTCCAGACCACTGCAATAAAGTGAATATCACAATAAAGCCAGTCACAAGAAGCTTTTGGTTTTCCCCAGTTCATTAAAAGTTATGTTTACACTATACTGTAGTCTATTAAGTGAACAATAGTATTATGTCCAAAAAAAACCAATGTGCATACCTTAATTAAAAAATACTTCATTGCATGATAGTATTGAAAAAATGCTATCATCTGACCCTTCAGTGAGTTGTAATCTTTTTGCTGATGGAGGATCCTGCCTCAGTGTTGATGGCTGCTTACTGATCAGAGTGGTGCCTGATAAAGGCTGGAATTGCTGTGGCAATTTCTTAAAATAAGACAAGAATGAAATTTGCCTCATTGATTCACTCTTTCCTTCACAAAAGATCTCTGTAGCATGCATTGCTCTTTGGTAGCATTAAACCTACTATAGAACTTCTTTCAATATTGGAGTCAATCCTCTCAAATCCTGCCACTGCTTTATCAACTAAGTTTTTGCAATATTCTTCAATGTTGTGTCTCAGGGAACAGGGAGGCCTGAGGAGGAGAGAGACAGGGGAACTGATGGCAAGTGGAGCAGTCAGAACACATAGAACATTTATCAATTAAGTTTACCTTCTTATATGGGTGCAGTTGATGGAGCCCTAAAAACAATCATAATAGTAACATCAAAGATCACTGATCGCACATCACCATAACAGATAAAATAACAATGGAAAAGTTTGAAATATTGTGAGAATTACCAAAATGTGACACAGAGATATGACATAAGCACATGCTGTCAGAAAAACGACACCAACAGACTTATTTGATGGAGGTTGCCACTAACTTTCAATTTGCAAAAAACAATACAGTGTCTTCAAAGTACAATGAAGCAAAATGCAATAAAGGGAGTTAAGCCTGTACTCTCTACAAGCCCAACACTCTTGTCCTATAGAAAAACCAGAAATGTGATAGGTAATTTCAGCCTGATTTGACTAGAAGATTCATTCATTCATTTACCAATTCATCTAATCATTCACACATTCAAACACTAAATAGACATTTATTATGTGAATGGAGACAGCAGGAAAGGGATTCTGACACATGGAGTAACAGATTCTATACCAGTGAGGAACGATAGCACTATAAAGAGCTGGTGGCAGCAGCTGTGCTTTGAAAAAAAAAAAACCCAACTTTAAAAAGGGGAGGATGGAGGGGTAAGCAACTAATCAGTTGTGTTGTCTGAGATTTTTCAGAGAAATCAGAGATCCTGCCCCTTTACTCTGAATAAGTATGCAAGCTCATTAAAAGTAATTGACCCAGCAGCTGCAAGGGATAGTTTTAAATGGATTCCCCACCTGTGTGTTGACAGCTCCAGAGCATCAAGGACATTAAGGGATGCTTCTAAGTCCCCTAGGGGAAAGTAGACTTGGCTTTCCATGGCTACAGCAGCTTGTGGTTTTGTGGGAGTGCTCATGCCAGACACAAGGTTCATGTTACAGATTAAGCCCAGAAGCTTCACTAAAACATTAATATTGCTGGTAGGTGCTTTCTACATCTATGTCAATCACACTTCTTTTACAACCAAGTAGTGGTTCTTAGAGATGCCTTGACACAGCTGAAAAATTCAGCTGGTGATGTCCCAGTTTGTGCTACATCAGACTGGTCCTTGGATGACAGACCTACAATGCATCACTGAACCTGTATCTAAAGTCATTCCAGACTAATAGGACCTAATAGCAATCATTCTGATGTCTCAACAGTTTTCAAGGACTAAGGTCACCACCATGCCACAGTGAAGCATCAATATAATACTTTGAGGGTGAGATGATGGTTGATACTAACAAGAATGCATATATACGTATATATTTGCATGCATATATTTGCATATATATACATACATATATAAGCAGTGCTTTTTTTTTTTAAGCAACAGTGCTGTGAGGTAAGCACTGAGAGATAGCTAGGTGGTACATTAGATAGAGCATTGAAGTTGGAATTAAGAAGGCCTGACTTCAAAGCAACTTCAGACACTTACCAGCTATTATGACTCTGGACAAGTTACTTAACCTCTATCAGTCTCAGTTTCCTCTTCTGTAAAATGAAGATAATAATAGTATTCACTTCTTAGAGTTGTGAGGATCACATGAGATGATATTTGTAAAGTGCTTTGCAATTCTTAAGGCATTATATAAATATGATGATGATGATGAAGATGATGACAATGCCATCCTCCCAGTACCTCAGGTTCAAAAACTAGGAGTGATCTTGGATTCCTTACTATCTCTCACTGATCTTATTCAAGCTATTGCCAAGGCCTGTCGATTTCATATTTGCAGCACCTCTTGAATAAGTCTCCTTTTGTCCTCTGACATGGCCACTACTCTAGCGCAGGCCCTCATCATGTAATGCTTGGTTTACTATGTTAGCTTGTTGGTGGGTCTACCTGCCTCCACTTTCTCCCCACTCTAATCCATTTTCTATGTAGCCACCAAAGTGATTTTGCTAAAATGTAGGTCCAATTATGTCATCCCACCCTCAAACCCTTTTACTCAATAAACTGCAGTGGCTTCCTATTGTTTCCATGAGCAAATACAAAATTTACTCTGTCATTCAGAGTTCTTCATAACATGTCCAGCCTTCCTATACCTTATTCCCAGACATGTACCCTCTGATCCAGTGATACTGGCTGCTGTTCCACAAACAAGACACTCCATTTTTCAACTCTGGACATTCTCTCTGACTGTGCACCATATCCAGAATGATCTACCTTCTCAGCTCTGCCTACTGACCTCCCTGGCTCCCTTTAAGCACCAACTAATATCCCACCCTCTATAGGAAGCCTTCTTTGGCCCCTCTTAATTTTAGTGGTTTCCTTCTTTTAACTATTTCCTGTTAAGCTTACATACAGCTTGCTCTGTATATATTTATTTGCATATTTTCTCTCTCATTAGATTATAAGCAACTTGAGGGCAGGGACTATCTTTTGTCTCTTTTTGTATCTATCCTTAGTTCTTAGCCTAGTACCTGGCACATAGTAGCTTCTTAGTGTTTATTGACTTGAACTGAAATGATGATGATGATTTATTCTTATTTTACATATAAGGAAACTTGCTTGCAGTCACATGACTAGTGAATGCCAAAGACATGACTCCAAGATAACCAAATACTGCTAGAGAAATGATGTTAGTATGCTTAGTCTTTGAAGCATCATAGTATAGTGGTAATGGCACTGATTTGGAATTAGAAGACTTGTTTGTATAACCAGAGTGATCCTGGAAATATCACTTTAGCTCTCTTGGCCTCAGTAGTCTCAGCTGTAAAATGAATGGGTTGGATGTTTGGTAATCTCTCAACTCCTCTCCAGGTCTGAATTCTGTGAACCATACACTGCTGCAAAGGTAACTACTGTAACTGTTGAAGAAATATCAACTGTACAGCTGTTAACTGTCTTGAGGAGAAGTGAATAACTAAATCTGGAGTCAGAGAGATCTTGATTCACATTCTGCTTCTGATACTTCCTAGATATGTGACCTTGGGAAGTCACTTAATCTCATTGTAGCTCAGTTTTCTTATAAATAATGTAGAGATAATAATACTATGGTCTTATGGCCCATAAGAGATGATATCTTTGCAATCTTCTAGTAGAATATAAGATCTTTGAAAGAAGACACTGTTTTGTCTTTGTATCTCCAAGTATTTGCACACAGTAAGTGCTTAGTATATACTCTCTAACTCAGCTGTTCATAAAGGGGTCTTTTTTTTAATAGCAAATCTATGGAATTGTGAGACACAAATGACTATGAATCAATCAAGTAATGATGAAAAATGTTTAAATGGTTCACATTTCTACTACCTTTTAAGACTTATAAAAAGTACTATAGCAATTAAGTATTAATAAGTATTATCCTCCTCAGATGAGGAAACCAAGGGTCAGAGAAGTGATGAGACAATCTCAGTGAAACATACAAGAAAAGAAAGTGTTGGAACCAGGAATGAAACCCAAATCTTTTAACCCACTCTTTCTGCTCAATCACTGAATGAACACTCCAAAACTAGGCAGAAGTGGTGACTGAGAGGAATAATTATTTCTCTCTCATATTAATGGCCATTTATTAAAATTGGGGGAACCCCAGTTGTTTCCTGTCCCACTTCCTTGTTCAATCTCTCAAGGACAGGGCTGACGGAGGATACAATTGACATTCTCCTTATTCTGGGTATTGCTATTTCACCCAACTAGATCAGACTTCTAATCTAAGGGGAAACTCCCTTCTGCTCAGGTTTGAGTAGGGGATAAATTCTTTGTTTAGATTGATCTAAGCTAGGGGTAATTTAGAAGCATGACATAATCAAAGTTCATTTGAATAGGTTCAACCTCTCATTGTAATATTCACTCTCTCATTAATTGTTAATCAGATTGCCATCCTTGGGAACAACCCTCTCCCAATGGGCATGTAAACTGTGAGCCCACAGCCATGATTATCTTTGGTCTAAGAGAGAGCTGGCCAAATCATTATATTAATAAACATGCTGGCATCATTAATAAAATGGTTAAATTACCCAGAAATTATCTCCTGAACTTTTTAAATGTCACACAACTACACAGATTTATAGACACAAGATACTTGTCCCTGAAAAGACTCTCCAATATGTGCTTAGCAAGAGTCAATCTAGTTAATGCTGGAAAACAGCCCACGAGACCAACCTTCTTTCCTCTTTTCATAAGTACACAATGGTCAATGGAAAGAATAAAGTGAAACTTACATGGCACCTTAATGTTTAGCAACTGCTTGATATAAATTAGCTCATTTTAAAAACTCACAACAACCTATTAGGAAGGTCCAACTTAGTATTATTAGACTCATTTTACTGATGAAAATATTGAGACTTAGAGAGTGTAAGAGCCTTATCAACCCAGATAGTGTCAGAAAAATGAGATTTCAATACATCTACCTAATTCCAGCACTCATTTACAATTTACTATCAAAGGTAATAATAACTATAAAGCATTTACCACAGTGCCTGGCACATAGTAAGTTGTATATAAACATTAGTTATTATTATTATTTCACATTGCTCCTCAAGAGACAACCAAGAATGCAAAGTCCAAAGATCTAGGTAATTAGCCTACCAAGAGTCTAGAGGGGTTGTGAAAGGAATGGGAAATTTAAACTGAGGTTGGTGTTGAAAATGCAATTTTGGTCAGATCTTTGAATTCATCAGCTATTTTTTCTGTGTTTATTTGGCATTTGAGGAGCTTAAAAAGAAAGCAAAATATGACAGCCATAAGATAGATGACCTTAGAGATCACCAGGCCTAACCCCTTCATTTCACAGATGAAGAAAATGAAATCCAAAAATGTTGAAAGTACTTGCCCAAGACCATCCATCTAGAAGCAGCACAAGAACCCAGGCCTATTGCTATCTAAACTACTTCTCTCAGAATAAAAATGGTTCCTCATGATAGATTCAGGGTCTAATTTCTAATTATATGAGCTTGGTTAGATCATATTCATTCAACTTTGAAGCTCCAAATGGAATTAAATTTAGAGCTCTATATTGTCTATTAAAAGAAAAATCATTTTTTTCATTGCCCTGCTAACACTATAAGAACCTCGTATGCCGCACATTTTTTTGCCCAGACAACCATAATAGCCTACTGATTGGTCTCCCTGCTTCCACTTGCTTCGTCATCTAAACCACAAGGCAGCCAAAATGAGCTTCTTACAGCATGGGTCTAGCTGTGTTATTTCCCTAAGTCTTTAGTAACTCTGTTTCCTTTAGGATAACATACAAACTGGCATTTAAACTATATGTAAGTACTGATAATTTGTTGTTGTTGTTCAGTCATATCTGATTTTTTGTGAATGCATTTGGGATTTTCTTTTCTTTTTGGAGGGAGGAAGGCAGGGCAATTGGGTTTAAGTAATTTGCCCAAGGTCACATGGCTAGTAAGTGTTAAGCATCTGAAGCCGGATTTGAACTTAGGTCCTCCTGACTCCAGGGCCACTGCTCTATTCACTGTGCCACCTAGCCACCCCCATTTGGGATTTTCTTGGTAAAGATGTTGGAGTGGTTTGCCATTTCCTTCTTCAGCTCATTTTGTTGATGAGGAAACTGAGGTAAGCAGGGTTAAATGACTTGGCTAGGGGCACACAGCTAATAAACGTCTGAAGCCAGATTTTAACTCGGGAAGATGAGTCTTCCTGACTTTTGGCTTGGCACTTTATAATCTGTACTGCCTAGCCACCCTGGCAATAATAATGACAGCTAATGGTGAATACTTATTTAGTGCTTACCATGTGTCTTATAGTTATATAATGCTTACTATGTTATAGCAGTTTGGGGAAATAGATGCTATTGTTGTCTCTATTTTACAGATAAGGAAATTGAGGCAAACTGAGGTTAAGTGACTTGCCTAGGGTCAACACAGCTGGTGAGTATCTGAAGTCAGATTTATCAGTTTTATAAGTCAGATCTCCTTGACTTCAGGCCCAGTACTCTATCCACTACCTTAGCTGCCTGGTATGGTACGGCATGGTTTAGTTACTCTGGATTTTATCATGCCACAGAAATTTCTTCATCCTGGAAGACCACTTCAATCTTGGAACTCACACCACATCTCGATCCTATGTCCCTGGGATCCATCCTTTGGATTGGAGAGGGCTTCTCCCTGAATCTCTATTTAAAGGTGGCGGGCGCTTACCCAGGGCAGCCAGCTCTTCATTTTCCAACAGGCTGTACCCCTCTGCGTTTCTTCATCATGCCCCTGGGCAGGATAGCCTTTCTATCCTCCCTCCCTCTTCAGCTTCCTTTTTATGTGGTCTTCCCCATTAGAATGTAAGCTCCTTGGGGCAAGGACAATCTTTTTGCTTGTATTTGTATTGTGGTGTACCCACCACAGTACCTGACACAGAGTAAGTGCTCGCTAATTTATTAGTAGGGCAAAATAAAATCTTACAATTCAGTACAAGCTTGGGAGCTCTCAGCAAGGGATATAGAGAGCAGGTAGAATGGAAGCATATGTCACATCTGAGTCAGATTTAGGACAATTGATAAGGCAAACTGGTGACTTTTTTGAACCCATAGATTTCAAGATTTTTTAATGTAATATTAGACATTTAATTTTAGAATATAATATGTGATATTAGAAAGAAAATGTGAATGCTGTTCTCCATTATTGGGGCAACTAGGGGATGCAGTTGATGGAGAGCCAGTCCTGGAGACAGGAGGAACTGAGTTCAAACTTGACCCAGATACTTACTAGCTGTATGACCTTGAGCAAACCACTTAATCCTGTTTTCCTCAGTTTCTTTATCTGTAAAATGAGCTGGAGAAGGAAATGGCAAATCACTCCAGTATCATGGCCAAGAAAATCCTAAATAGGATCATAGAGAGTTGGATGTGGCAAATACCACTCATCAACAACAAAAATCCGTCATTTTGTAGAGGAAAGAGTGCCTGAGTTTGAGTTTCACCTTCACCACTTCCTAGTTCCATGAGTTTGGGCTTCTCTGAAATTCAGGTTACTCATCTATAAAATGGGGGTGTGGTAGGGCCTAGTTGGATCTTTCTATGCTAAATGGCTCTCCTATCCAAATTCTCTGGATGAAAATAAATACTACTGATATTCAAGACTTGGAATAAGATATTAACAGCTTGTGTGGACAGCCACGGCTACCTGGATATGTTGTCCAGGCATTGGCCCATTCCTGAGTATCACTGATGTACAAATCTTCCCTTTTCCAAAGTTCATCAAATTCTTAGTCTTCTTGGTATCTGTCTTTCTTTTTGGTCTGCCAGCCAAATAGAACGATCTTTGATCCCAGGGATCCCAGGATTTCTTGGCAGTTTTATTCACTATCACTAAAAATTTCAGCTATCAAATACTGGATGGGTCATCAGAAGAACTGATTTGAAGGTAGGAGGCATTGCCTTTCTTCAACGAAAGGCCCTGTCTAAAGGTGCACCCTGAAGGCAGAGGCTGTTGTATGCTATATACATGTGGCTGTGCCTGCTACTTTGCTACCAGGGCAAAGAACAAACATTTATTAAGTTTTTACTATCTGCTGGGCACTGTTTCAGATATCCCATTTGATCCTTCCAACAACCCTGGCAGGTAAGTGTTATTATTATTCCCAGTTTATTGTTAAAGAAATAGTGACAGAGGTTAAATGACTTGCCATGGTCACACATCTAGGAAATATCTGAAGACAGATTTGAATGAAGGTTTTCCTGGCTTCAGGTCTAGTAGTGTACCCATTGTGCTACCTATCTCATTCCCTTGATTTCTAAGAGAAGTAAAACATGTGACAACACAGACAAGCAATAAATAAATGTTTCTGAACTTGATTGTTTTTGATGTCTGAGGTGATTTGTCTTGGTAACCTACATAGAGAATTGTTCTACCCAAAGTGAATGGTCATAAAGTGATGACTACCCTAACTATAAGTCTTACTAGAATCTCACTTTGCAAGGATATGATACTTGTTCTTTCTTCCTAAAAGTGTTTTGGTATAGTTAAAATAAGATTTTAGTGTATATATTTAGTAGAGGGAGCTGCTCCCCTCCACAGATGGAGTGCCTTGTTTATGGAACAGCAAGGAGACCAGTATCACTGGATTGAAGAATGTATGTTAAAGAATAAAACTAGACAGGTGTGTGTTGGGGGGAGGGGGAGGAGAAAGGGCCTTTGCTTGGCTTTGAATACTAAGCAGATTTTATTTGATCTTTGAGGTGAGAGGGAGCCACAGGACTTTATTGAGTAGAGGTGTAACGGGGTTGGAATTATGCTTTAGGAAAATCCCTCTGGCAGCTGATGGATTGGAGTAGGGAGAGACTTGAGCCACGCAGACCACCAGCGAGTTAATAAAAGGGAATTTGAAAGAGTATAGTGGAAGAGGTATGCAGGGACTAGGGTCAGTAAAAGGCTGGAATAAGTACGGGTTTTTCTCAATTCTTTGATAAAGGGATGATAGTTTTCGGGAAAATAAGTGCTGCTGTATGTCAAAACTGCAAAGGTGGCTGAGAGCAGCTGTAGAAAAATGTATCTTCCCTGATCTGAAGAGGTCCATGAATCACGTTTTACTGTGGCCCGTGGAATTGGAGCAGGTAAAAGGGAAGTGCCTAGGAGGAGCAAGTGCTAACTGCTTTTTTCCTTTAAATAGTGAGTCCAGAAATGTTCATCCTTCTAACAAGGTACCTAATCTGCCTTTCCGAATTTGGGCAGGAACAGAATGCTATATTAAGAAATCATAAGGTGAGAATTTCTTCCATAGTGGTTATATAGTGGCATCATAAATTTTATATTAATTTTCATAAGTAGAGTCCATCAACAAGCATTTATTAAAAATCCACCGAGTGCCAGGAACTGTGTTAGGCACTGGAGATACAAAGACAAAGGGAATCATTCTTTAGGATGAGATTTATAAAGGGAAGTGCTTAGAAAAGAAAGTGGTAAACGTGAATGTATAGCCCTTCCTTCCTTCTTCCCTTCCTCCCTCCCTCCCTCCCTTCCCGTCCTTCCCGTCCTCCCTTCCCGTCCTCCCTTCCTGTCCTTCCCGTCCTCCCTTCCCACCCTTCGTTCCTCCCTTCCTCCCTTCCTTCCCGTCCTTCCTTCCTCCCTTCCTGTCCTTCGTTCCTTCGTTCCTTCCTCCCTCCCTCCCTTCCTTCCTCCCTTCCTTCCTCCTTTCCTTCCTTCCTTCCTCCCTTCCCATCCTTCATTCCTTTATTCATGCATTTGTTCCTTCCTTTCCCTACCCTTCACCTTTGCTTTTAAATATTAGGCTGTGCCACAAAGTTAATTGAAAAGTCACATGGTTCTGCTGTTATTTGATGGATACACAAGGGGAAAAAATGCCTGGTCCTGATCTCAGCTGGAGCCAAAGCAAACACAACGATTTCATTTTTATTTGAAGTTCAAAGCATTTCAGAGCCTCTTTGCTCCTTTCAAATGTTACCTGCATCATTCTCTTTTACAAGGTTTGAAACTCCCCACTGCAGGACTCTTTTTAGTTTAGAACATTCCAACAAGGGTTAGAAAAGGTAAAAAGGCTGTCAGAAAAATCTCTGACCTGGAAAATGGTGACAAGCATGAAATCAAGCAAATTAACTAGGGAAATAGAAGTGACTTTTCCTTAAGGGAGGCAGTATGATAGAGGGGAAAACTTATTGAACTTTGAGTCACAGGATCTGAGTTCAAACTAGACTGCCATTTGCTGTATTCCTGTAGTCCTGGGGCAATTCATTTAACTTCTCTGGTCTTCAGTATTCTTATCAATGAAACAAGGGATTTACATTAGATGGACTTTAAGGTCTCTTCCAGATGGAATCTATGATTCTAAGGTTATAGAAAAGGCTAGAGCTTTTGTAAAATCTAAGTGAAATATTTTTCTTATCACAGATGTACAGACCCTAGTGGAGTTCTATTCAGGATCAGAAAAATAGACCACTCTGTCCTCTAATAAATATTTGTTTGTGAACTGCTATACCTGAAATAAAACAAGAGACCAGATCTCATTAAGACTTAATGTTGGGGCAGCTAGGTGGCACAGTGAATAGAGAGCTGGCCTTGGAGTCAGGAGGACCCAAGTTCAAATCCAGCCTCAGATACATACAATCTATGTGACCCTGGGCAAGTCACTTAACCTTGATTGTCTAAAAAACAAAATAAAACAAAAAACTCCCCTACAACTTAATGCTGTGAAACAATAAGATTGTGTGTATATACATGTATACACATACACACACATATGTATATATGTGTATGTATATATATATATATATATACACACAGAGCTGTATGTAAATATATATATATAGGCACACACATATATATGGACATATATATACATATATAGTGAGTGTAATATGGTTTTATTTGCATGTAAATATCTGATTGGGTGTGTAAACACTCCTATACATACATATGCACATGCATAGCTAAAAGAGCTCTGAGTTGTAAAAACAAAGCCATGTTTTATGGCATCAAGACAGGGATAAGGATTGTACTTGTGATTTTATTAGCATGAGGAACTCCCAGGTAAAGTCACTCGCTCTACTAATATATGTCAACACCTCGTCTGTGTATCAGCAAGTACCCTAGCATATCCAGGGTGGCTGCTAGCACAGGTTCTTAGAGCTGCTTTTCTAAAGGAAAGAAACTCAA
>CM053584.1:225628232-225651711 GCA_028627135.1 Pseudochirops cupreus
TGACTAGGTAACTGATGTAATGGTCAGACGCTGGAAGCCATCTGCTGATCTGTTTTTCTGTTTGTTTGTAACTTCTGTTTGTATTCTCTGAAGTTCAGGGCACTGACTTTTTCCCCTGAACTAGGTAAATGGTATTTGATTAATTAAAGTAAGATTGTTAACCCATTTTGAGTTGTTTTCCTTTAGAAAAGCAGATCTAAGAACCTGTGCTAGTAGCCGCCCTAGGTATGCTAGGGTGCTTGCTGATACACATGGGAGCACATATTTTAGTTTCATTAGGAGTGTTTTCACAGCAGAACACATATACATAAATGTGTGTGTGTGTGTGTGTGTGTGTGTGTGTGTGTGTGTGTGTGTGTGTGTTGTGAACATTAGGTGGCACAGTGGATAGAGGGATGGTCCTGGGGTCAGGAAGTCCTAAATTCAAATTCAGCCTCTGACACTTGCTAGTTGTGTGACCCTGGGTCTTTAGCCTTACTTGCCTCAGTTCCTCATCTATAAAATGAACTGGAGAAGGAAATGGCAAAACACTCCAATATCTTTGCCAAGAAAATCCCAAAAGGAGTCACAAAGAGTTGGACAATGACTGAAAATAACTAAATAATAACAACATATATATATGTATACGTGTATGTATAATTGATTCTCATTACTCATGGCAGTTAAGTTCTATACCTCCAGCAGAACACTGAATTGGTAAATATTGAACCGCTGCTCTTAGGAGAAATTCAGGGTTAGGTTCTTGCTAGCTTCTGGTCACATTTTCATCAAGTGATCAATACATAACATCATCTTATGTATTTTTCTGTTAAAGACATCTTATTTTTTACATACACACACATATATATACAGACACATATATATATCTTACAAATAATCACATGTGAATTTCCTTTTCCTTTTTCTGGATGTACTATAATATTGATCCATTAACACAACTCACAGCCAAGAGCATTATAACTCATGCCTGAATGAAGTTTATGTAACACATATATTTTCTCTGTAAGGTGCATCACAGCCTTCTTGTCCTTAGGAATAGTAGATAATACTTCAATACCATGCTTGGGGATCATTTTAAAGAGTGAAATCACCAACAAAAAGCACAAAAATGAGAAAAATGTAGACTAAATAGACCACAGATAGGACAGTTGTTTACAGTATGAGAGAGCTGAAATAAGAAGGGAGTATTGCCTTGTTCGACCTCAGCTAAGAATGGGCAGGGAAAGTGAGACTCTAATTTTTTGCTGCTCTGTGCATATCTGTGAATGACCATGAAAGCACCTTGGGGCTGCAAATAAATTTTTATCCAGTAGATGAATTCACAAATACAGAATCTGTAAATGATAAACATTAACTGTATTTATATATGTGTATATAAATGTGGAATGAGAGGTTGTTGAAAAATCTGAATGACTGTAACCTTGTCAAAGATGCTTTCTTCCTTTCCTTTCCATGCAATAATTCACTACGCATTTGCAGAAAATTCTAGGGCTAATTTAGTAAAACTAGGGACCTTTCACTTCTTCTCTTCACCTTAATAACACAGGCTAATTACATTTTAGCTAGTCTAAAAGCACAGGCACTCTTCCTGGAAGAGTGATTGCACCTCTTCTCTCTCCCTCCTTGCAGAGTCAGCTGTGTGGCTGGCTGTTATTGCTGACACTCAAGGTAGTCACAATACTGTTCTAGTCTTGAAGGCAAAAATACAGTACCAGAGAAAAGACTTTCCTAGATGGTGACAAAATGAAGGGCATAGGCGTGTGTGTGCACACATGTGTGTATATTCTTGTGAGAGGTTTATGATCAGTATGCCTACATGGTGACAAAATTAAGGACACAGGTATATGTATGTGTGTGTGTGTGTATATCAGACACACACACACACACACATATATACATATATATCTTCCTGTGAGAGGCTCATGATCAGTATAAATTGTAAAGTTATGGATGTTGAAGTTGTCGTGGAACTTCTCAAATCCAAGCATCTGATGAAGGGCTTCTTATCAATGTTACCTTAGTTTCATGATGCGGCTGACATTTGTTATTGACTTGTGAACTACTGGTATCTCAGCATTACCAGCCATTTTGTGATAGCTCAATTCAAGCATCACAATGTTATATGTCAGAATTTTGCTTTATTGGTATCATTTCAGAAGTTTTGTAGAGGATAGGTTAGTAAGGAGAGATTCCGGAAGCAAGTTCAGTTAAGAAGCTATTGCAATACATAATGAGGACCTGAATTAGGCTGATGATAGTACTAATAGAAAGGAAGAATATAAGAGATGGAGATAGAAGGACTTAGCTAGGGTAGGGAATGTAAGAAAAGGGGAAATAAAAACTGAGGTTTCAAGCCTGGCTGAATGGAGTTGGGATAGTAACAAAGGAAACAGGAATGTTATGCAGAAAGGAAAGTTTTAGAGTAAAAATGATGAGTTTTGGACATTTTGAGTTTGCGGTGGGGGCAGGATATTTAGGAAGAGACTTCCTAAATATGTTGGGACATAAGGAACTTCTGTTTAAGAGAAAAGATGGAAGGCTTTTTTTGGGTTGTTATTTTTGTTTTTTGTACTGTGGTTATTTATACTGGAACTATGGTGGTACATGAAATTTCTAAGGGACTGAGTTAAAAAAGAAAAAAGGGTTAAGGTCAGAGACTTTGGGGATTCCTATACTTGGAAAGAATGAGGAGGAAAAGGGAACCACTAAAAGAGACTCAGAATGATCTCAGACAGGAAAGAGAAAAACCAAGATAGGAATATTATAGAAGCCAAGGATGATGAGAACTGAGAAAACACCATTCTGGCAATTGAGAGTTAATATCCAATTTAGTGATAGTTTCTCAGTTTTAACCTCTTTGAAAAAATGGAGCCACTGTAGGGCAGATAGAAACCCGATTGCAGGTATATGAGGCATGGATGGATAGAGCAGAAGCAGAGGCAGGGAATGTAGAAAATTCTTTCTATAAATTTGGTAGAGACTAGGGAGAATGATGGCTTAAAGAGGTAGCAGGGTGAAAATAATTTTTCTACGTAAAGTTTGTGGAGAAATGAGCAAGTTTGTAGGTAGAGGAGAAGGGAAGAAGAAAGAAGATTTTAAAGATAATAAAGAATTTGTTTCATTAGATAAACTCACTGGACCTCAGTTTCTTAATCTATAAAGTGAAGTTATGAATGAAATGACTCTGACCTCTATCATACATCCAGCTTTGACTTTATGTTCCTATGATCCACTCTCCAGATAATGATTTCAAGTGATGTTTTCTTTAAGTTGGGAATTAAATGATCCTCCCATGTAGAAGAGGCTGATAGATATAAAGGAATGTTATGTTGTTTTGGTTGGTCCATAATTTTCCAGCTCTACACAAGAACTCTGGCTCTAGAAATGGGTTCAAATTCTGATTTGGCTAGTTAATACTTGTGTAACCTTGGTAAGACACTTCACTGCTCTGCATCTCAGTTTCCACATGTATAAAATAAGGGGATTGAACTAGGTAACTTCTGAGGTCTGGTGTCCTGTACTTTTGTGTTCTTCAAGACAGAATTATAGCTGCTCTGCAGATAAATCTCAGAAAACTCAAGGACAAACATCAGACTCTTCAAGATACCTTCTTAGAGACTATTTTAAGAGCAGTATCTGCTCTATCTCTGGAGTAGCTTCTACATTTAATTATTTATGGGTGGTACCTGGAGAGAGAATGACAGCACCTGAAGTTTGCCCAGCTTGAACAACAAAGTAACCATCTCCCCCCCAAATGGTATTGTATTAGATCTCAATCAACATCTACCTGTTGGTCTTGATGGGAGAAGATCCTGGTAAAACAAACATCAAACAACGAAATCTTCTTATGACAATTCTCACGGCTTCCAAGTTACTTCATGTAAAACCCTATTCTAGTAAACACTGAAGGATAGGCTATAGGAACCCAAAGGAACAAAACACTATCATAGGATTCTCCAGCATTCATATTCAATTTTAACCAAAAGGGAAATATTTATTGTTGTTGTTCAGTCATGTCTGACTCTTCATGACCCTATTTGGGGTTTTCTTGGCAAAAGATATTGGAGTAGTTTTCCATTTCCTTCTCCAGCTCACTTTATAGAGGAGAAAACTGAGGCAAACAGGGTTAAGTGACTTGCCCAGGTTCACATAGCTTATAAGTGTCTGAGGCCAGATTTGAATTGAGAAAGATGAGTTTTCCTGAGTCTAGGTCCAATACTCTATCCACTGAGCCACCTAGCTGCCTGAAAGGGGGTTATGTTTTATTCAATTCATTGAAGATTTATTAAGTGCTAAATTTATGTAAAATTCAGCGCTCTACTCTAGGGATACAGAGAAAACAGAGAAATAGAATTTACCCTCAAGGAGTGTACATTCTCCAGAGAGGACATGTGTAAAGCCAAGCATGAGTAGCTTTCCAGAGGAATGCTGCTGTGAACAGCTTTTCGAGGTTCTGATTACACAGTATAGTCAACACTCTATTTATTCCATAACAAATCAGAGCAAAACATTGACAGAAATCAAGGTACAGCATTCACAATGTTACAATTTATCACAGAAAATCAACATACAGCATTCACAACAACTTATCATTAAGATGGCCACATAGTTTTGAACAAAGTACAATCATTTAGTCAATCAATCACTTAATAACTCAATCATTCAATCAATTCAAGGTTTGCCTCCTTAAGGGTCACAAAATACAATAGTCAAAGTTCTCCACTCATGAGGCACACTAAGTTACAAATCAGTCACTATTCAGTCATCGTTTATTATTCAGTATTCAAAAAAAACACAAGCCATCCAACCCTCAGTCACAAGGAAATCACAACATTCTCAGTCAGTACATAGTATCCAAGTAAAATCTTCTTTTAGCTTGACTTGGGGTAGGCTCTCAGATTCCCTGGATCCCCTTCCATGGTCCCAGATCCTATCTGGATTCACCAAACTATCACCTGGATTCAAAGGCAGAGAGCTCCCAGTTCCTTGACCATCTCTCCGTGCTGTTCCTGTTCCACACTGAAGCTCACAGTGTCCAGTCCACTTTAAATCCTTCACAGTCTCTGTTCCCAGGAAGTCAAGTCTTAACAAAGCCACAAACAGACAAAATACTGGCACTATAGTCATGCTTCCTCAGTCTTCTGCAGCTCTGGCTGGTCCTCAGAAAGCCTCAGCAACTTGGCTGGCCCTCAGACTCAGCAGAAGTTTCAGCTGGTTCCCAGAATCAAAATCACTTCATCCAGGTTCTCAAAAAAAAAAAATTCATTCTCTCCAGCCTGGGCCTCTCTTCCTGAGCCTCCAGAACCTGGCTCTAAGAAGATCTGAAATTCCAGATAGGGCTTCTCCTCATACACCTATTAGCTCCTCCTTGTTCTTCCCCTTCCTGTTACATCAGCAACTTCCTGTTATGTCAGCAACAGGGTTTCATACCTTTTGTTTCTTAACAGAAGCTTGATCTAATTAATTTCAAACTAGGTGCTAAGTACCTGTTAGCTTTGCCAATACAAAGGGATCAAATTACATTACTATTACAACATGACATCCACAATGATAAGTAAAATTTGAGTTAATTTTGGGAGAGAGAAAACACTACTAATAAGGAAATACCCCATGCAGGAGTTGGAACCTAAATGGACTCTGGGGAAAGTCAAAGATGCTAAGAAGGAAAGTTAAAAATTGTTTGCATCCATTCACAGAGGGTAACCTAGGTGGGAAGTAAGAGATGGGAAGTCACATCAGTAGGAATACAAGTAAGATAGTTTGATTGGAGCACAGATCACATGAAATAAACTTAGGAAGATCAATGGGATCCATTTTAAAAAGGGCTTTAAATTCAGGATGAAAATATCCAAAAATAATTTTAGAAATTAAGCTTAGAGAATTTTTATAAAGACTTAAGAAAAACCATGGATTTTGTTGTGGTTGTTTATTTCTTGAGGAGTACTAATTATTTTGGGAAAGTAGCAAATAATACATAGCTAGATCCTGACTTTTCTTCCTACCCCCCATCCCTTAAAATTCCTTCAACCATTTCCTGGAGATAGTTTGTGGAGTGAATGATTTCGCTTCAATCATATGAAATAATCAGGTAATGTACAAGATGGTGCAACACAATAGAACTTTACAGGTGGTAAAGTGGAAGTTCACCCAGATGCTAAAGAACTTGTGTTAGGCAAGATGAGGTGCATTGGCTTTGTTCGGCTCAGCCTGAATCTAAGCTGAATAATTCTGTGCAGCTCCATTTGCTACTTAATGTAGCTGCAAAAGTGTTCTGGCCCTTTGGTCTTCTGTATTCACCGTGCAGCCTTCAGCATATTTAACATTCTTTCTGTTCCTCTCAGGGGAAAAGAAGGGGGAAAAAAAGACAACCTGTCTTTTTTTTTTCCCTGCCTTAACAGTATTTTCTGAGTGACTTATAAAAATGAAGAAAAAAAGAATAAAAAAAGATCTCTATGGTGAGAGTAAATGATTTACTGTGCCAAGCTGTTTTGTTGATTTAGTTCCAGATGAGCAAGAAGATAAAAGCCAGACAGGAACTGTTTGAGACCAGATAGGGGAGATTATATGCCAAAGTGAAAATACTAGAAAGAAATCATAAAAACAAATAAACACATAGTAAAATATGTTGTGAATTGAACTAAATCTGAACGTATTACCTCTCACAGGAATTAGTTGAGTCGAGTCATTATTTATAGGACATGGAGAGATCACTTGGAGCAGAAATGTAATCTCTGGTTGTATTCAATCCAATGAAGGATACAGCCTTCTGGCTTGGCCAACCTCTCTGTGTGATCACTTAGGCCTTTAAGATGGGACTGGGAGATGACAGTTTGGCAAAGGACACAGAGCTTAATATCTCACCAGTTGGTTTGAGACACGCAGAAAGCTACACTGTAACATTCCAATGTATACCTACTATTCCTACTGACCATGGAATTTGTTGTGGTATTTCATTTCAGGAATAGTGCAGAAAGCAGAAACCAGTTGGATGTAGATTTTTTTTCATAGTTTTGAATCTGCTTTGAGTAGTTTATGCTTTATTTCTGAAGATACTAAAATTATTTTGTGGAGTACTTTGTACTGCATGAAATTTGTATAATACAATTTATGGTTTTCTTCCCAACATAAAAAAATATTCCATATGTTTCAGGATGTAAATACTTTCAAAATACGTATTAGCCCTACAATACTTTTTTTGTTCAGCTTTTGTTTTTTGAGTCATTTTTCACTTGTGTCCAACTCTTTGTGAACTAATTTTAGGTTTTCTTGGCAAAGATACTAGAGTGATTTGCTATTTCTTTATTTAGATCATTTTACAGATGAGGAACTAAAGAAAATAGGGGTAAGTGACTTGCCCAGGGTCACACAGCTAGTAAGTGTCTGAGGCTGGATTGAACTCACAAAGAAGATTCTTCCTGCCTCCAGGCCTGGTACTCTATTCACTGTACCATATAGTTGCCCATTTTTGTTCAGCAATAAGCAGCAAAAATACAAGTACACAACTTGAGTCTCCAAGTGTAAATACAGCTAAAGATTCACTTTGTGTTGTAACATAACTTCAGCGTTGCTTCTCTTAAATGCAGGGGAAAGATTTTGTCACATGGGGGAGAATTCAGTCAAGTAGTATCAGTTACTCAGTGTGATATCAGCTACCATGGAATGCTTTTTGAAGAGTTGCTTCTCAGATCTGCACATGCTTAAGACTCACCTTTTTAGTAGGCTGCCATATTTTCTTATGTCACTAGAGAGCACTCAGAGCTTAAACTCTTCTCATCAAGAGCAGCTACTTCTAACGTCCCTTTGGTTTTTACTAGAACTCATTATGTGTGTTTCCAGTTTTCTCAGCAAACTTTGGGCAAAGGTTAATTTGGTTATCTTTTCCCCAACAGGTTTGATCTGCCCTTCTTATATCTTATCCTCCTGGTCATCCTGATAATTAATCTAATTCTATCTCAAGTTCCCTTCTTACTCCCCCACCTCCTCATAAATTGACCCATCCATTGGCCTAACCTGGAGGGCAAAGCCCATCTCTTTGTCACAGAGTTCTCTGACCTGAATCTCCTCTCTTGGGACATAAAGATAGACATGAAGAAGCAAAAGTCTATCAGAGTTTATAGAGTAAAAGTGTTATATTTATTATCTTTTGTTGGAGAGCATTATCTTTTACCTTAGACTGACCAAGTCCTTATTCATTTTTAAGTACCAATATGCTTCCTGCCACTAAGGTATGGACATTCAGCCATTCTTGATTTTTCCCTTTTCCTTATCCTTACATCCAACAAGTTGCCAAAATGTATTAATTTTTACCTCCATAATGTTGTTACTGGGGAGTTAGGTGGGAAAGTGAATAGAGTGCTGGGAGTGGAATCAGGAAGACCTGAGTCCTAATCTGGCTTCAGATACTTACTAATTCAGTGACCCTAAGCAAGTCACTTAACCCTGTTTGCTTTATGAGCTGGAGAAGAGAATGGCAAACTATACTAATATCTGTGCCAAGAAAACCCCAAATGGGTTCAGAAAGAGCCAGACATGACTGAAATAACTGAACAACAAGAAGTTCTTAGTATCCTTTCCTTCACCAACCACCCCTGGCAGACTTTTATAACCTTCTCCATTATCTCTTACAACAACCTCCGTTCATCCTCCTAAATTCCCAGCTTTAATACTGTACCTTTCAACCATCTTCTATATGGTTGCCAAAATAATCCCCATAAAGCACAAGTCTGACCCCATTGTTCCCTTGTTTAAGAACTACCAATGGCTCTCCATTGACTCTAAGGATAAAATACAAAGTCCACTGGCATTTATGTTATTATTACTCTGGCTTCCTCCTATCATTACAGACCAATAATATTCCCTAATGCATTGTCTGACCCATTTGTTGATACCAATTCATGACAATCCAGATATGTGCTACCTCTAGGTCTTTGTCCTGGCTGTTCCCCAGGTCTGTAATGTTCTCCTTCCTCACCTCTTCCTATTGAAATCTCTATCTTTTCAAGGCTCAGCTTAAGTACCACCAGCTACATGGGACCTTTCTGAGTCCTCTAGAAATTGGTGTTCTTCCTCACTCTTTGAATTTACCTTGTATGAATTTTATATTTAATTACCTGTATAGACACATTATATATTTATATAGGTTTATACATACACATCATGTATGTGTATGTACACATGTGTGTATGTGGCTGTCTATCTATCTAAAGTATTCCTCTTAAGTAGGATGTACACTCCTTGAGGTCAAGAACTTCTGTTTATCTTTTTATCTTCCTTACCTGACGCAGTGCCTTGTACGTAGTGGTCACTTGATACTTACTATATTGAATCATATGACTCATTTGTCCAGAATGTTTCAAGCAAACATTCTCAGTAGGTATGATCCACTTTATTAACTTACTATACAATCCCCTTGATAAACCTTAAGTTTCCGACCAACCCTTTTTGTTCAGGATCTGGCTCTTTTAGGATTGTCTAGCAAGTTCCCCACCCCTCACTCTAAGGACACTCTATTAAGTGCTTAAATGGGTGGACGTGAACTACTCTGTGGCTTACTTCCTCCAGTGAGAAGTAAAATGCTTTAGGTGAAAAAGTTACATTTTCCTGCATTTTCCTCTGTTAGCAACCATGTAGAGAGAATAGAAAATGCCACTGGCTGCTGGCTATTGTCTTCATCATCCAGACTTAATCCTGAATAAAGAATTAAAGTTGGAGGGTGCCCTAAGGCAGAACAATTCAAACTGCTCTCCTGTTTGCAAATGGAAAATTAGAACTTCAAGACTTTATGTTAAAATAAATTGTATATACATATTGTATATACATTTATATATGTATTATTTAGACCTCTTTTAGAAAAGAAAAGGTAGCATAAAAATCAATAATCTAGAGATAGCTGGCTATTAGGCACCATGTTTTTTTTGCCATATATATTTTACCCAATTTAAAAGAAGATTCAGCACCGCACGCACTGCCAACAGCTTCATGTGATTAAGGTGTAACTTTCACTACAGTTTTTCTTTGCCTTAAGTCTGCACTTCATGTCTGCGACCTTTAGCTCATTGTTTCCGAGATGGAGGGTAGCCTGCCAGAAGGTTATGATTTGGGTGTCTCTTAAACTTTTCTATTCTCTTTGAAGACTGGAATCCAGTCAAAGGTCAGGCTCATCTTGTCCCAGGGAGAGGGTCTCTCTTTTATTTCCACAGTAAGCCATGCTGTGCATTAATCATCTCATTGTGTACCTGATTTAGATCCTTTGCCCTTTCCTAGGACTCCAAGCGGTTTGTTTTTTTTTTTGGTGATAGCTACCTCTCCTTTCCATGGCACCCCTCACCCATATTCAGTTTCCTGCCATAGCTAATGAAGTATTACAATCAGTTGTCTCATTCTCCAGGGAAACAGATTTTTCTCATCTGTTTGTAAAATACTGTGTTAGATAAACTAAAGATCAGAGTGATGCTTATTATGAAATTATCACTGATATCTGCAGAGAAACGTAATGTAAGAGGAATCATCAGTGTGACCAAAGGTAAACAGCAAGCGTGACATGTAGATAATGAGAGATAGGAAAACTGGGGAAGCCTGTAGGTAAAGAGATTCAGACTTGGAAAGGACCTCAGGGGCTATCTATTAAACTCTCTTCTTTTTACAAATAATATAACTGAGGCCCAGTAAAATTAGTTGAGTTGCCCACAGGTAGCAAGACAGACTTGGGTCTGTTTCCTCTGACTCCAGGATCAGTGTCGATCCTGATGCCTATGAAGGCTAGTGTGAGATCACCTCCACATACATGTCAAATAGATTGGGAAAAGATGAATGAAAAAAAGCCTGAACTAAAAGGAGGAATAGGAACAGCACTGGCCCAAGTCCTCACACTGACATGTTTTAAAGGACACGTGATGAGTACTCAAGACCAAACTGTGGAGAATTTAAATAGAAAATGAAATCCAGCAGTTGGGATGGGTTTTGAACATGAGTCTTGAAGTATGATACAGCAGCACTGAATTTGGAGTCAGGAGACCAGGCTTTTCTACTTGCTGGTTGTATGACCTTACGAAAGTCACTTACGCAGACCTCAGATTCTACTTATAAGAATATGGAAAATCTGGAAATTCTTCATAGGTTATATGTGAGGATTTAAAGTGTGCTAGATTTGGAGTTAGACAATTTGGTTTGAAATTCTGTCTCTGCCACTTATGACTTGTGTGACCTTAGGCAAGTCACTTAACTTCTTTGATCCTTAGCTTTCCCATCTTTAAAATGAAAGGGCTGGAATAAGGAAGGTCTACCTCAAAATCTGTGGTTTAATGAATAAGTATTCTTTAAAGTTCCTTTCAGATCTAAATCTTATGATCCTAAATGAGCTAAAACACTTGACTCACTTGAGGACTAAGCCTGAAAACCTGGGCTGAATTCCTTTCTTCCATCTATGCAGAGCTTAGTAACGACTTTGTCTCTGGAAGCTCTGCATGAGCTCAGATAATTGGCTTAATGGCTACCATTTTATCTGTATGGTGGGAATTCTGGAGATAGTGAGATTACTCAGCTCTTGAATTAAAAAATAAGCTTTTCTTCAAAAAGAACTTTAAAGGGTCAGAGCTTGATATTCAGAGAAGTTTCTAAACAGCTGAACTATTTTCAGTGACTCTTAAAGGACCATTTTGGTTAACAGCTTGGGCAAAGGCATTCAATTCTTCCTTATCTTAGACAGAACTTACTTCAATGCTTATTGACAACATCTATTTTAGTTACTTGTTCTATTAGCATCTTTATCACTCAGTATCCAAAGTAGCGCCTCATTTCCAGTTACACGCTTTGTGTCCAGAGAAGCAGTTGGAAAACCAAGGGCACATAGACCCCTCTACTGTTCAAGGGAAGATTGTAGTGAAGGCAATCTGACAGATCTGTTGGACAGATTCTGTCTGATCTGACAGAATGGCCTATTGTCAGTGTGAAGTGAGTTGAAAGGATTTGAGCAAGGTGAAGTGTTGGTGACAAGCTAGGGACAAGGGGACAGATTTCCAATTCTCCTATATCACAATGAAGCCTCCTTATTTTGTTTTGCAGAAAATTCCCAAAGGACTGGACACAACTATCCAAATATTGAGTGCAGGGAAATATTCCACATACAAACACAAATGATTTTTGGGCTAAATTCTGTTTTTACTTATTAATATCTCTGTTCCTTTTACTACCTGTGGTGAAACTATGTTATATGACTATTTGGAATCATTGTTAAAAACATGAAATTTAACCTAACAGATGATTTCTTTAAATCTTGTCCCATACTATTTTCTTCTTTCTTTTTCTCTCTTTTTCCTTCCTTCTTTCCTCCTTTCTCCTTTCTTTCCTTATTTATATGAAAAGGCTAGGTTTAGAGTGGGAGGATCTGAGTTCAAATCCTGGCTTGGTTACATCACCTTTGGCAAGCCACTTCACCCCCTTTTGACTCAGTTTGCTCAACTGTAAAATAAGAGCCATTGAAAAGTTCCTTCTATCTCTAATCTATCATCCTGTGATCTATAATTTGTAGTCTCAGAGAGTTCCCTGGGGTGCTGACAGTTAAGTGACTTTCCTATATTTTACACAGCTAGTTTGTACAAAAGGCACAGCTTTAATCCCTGTTCCTGACTCCATGTCTTAACCTCTATCCACTCTGTAATGTTGCCTCTCTTTGGGGGCTTCTTCTTTATCCTCTTCATTCTTGACTTCTGCAGTCTTTGAAAATCTTGATCACCCTGTTGACATGGGCAAGATATTTGCTGAATTTTCATTCAGGTCATGTCCACTAAATGTGGTTGTCCTCAATAGTTCTGTTATGGTCCCATCTCTCTTTCCTCTATACTATTGTTTCGTTTGGTGATGTCATTAGCTCCTAAATGTTCAACTATCATCTCCATGCAGATGACAATCAGATCTAATTTTTTTCCTGAGCTCTAGTCATGAATCGCTAAATGCCTCTTGGACATCTTGAATTGGATGAACCAGGGGTATCTCAAGCTCAACATATCCAAAACAGAATTTAGCATCTTTCACACCCAGATCTTCCCTTCTTCCCAACTTTCCTGCTACTATCAATGGTTCCACCACCCCCCCCAAACACTTAGGCTTGTATTCACAGGGTCAACCTTGATTCTCCATTCTTTCTCATCCCATGTATCTATTTTCAAATTTTGTCATTTTTACCTTCAAAGTATTTCTACCACTCTTGCACAGGCCCTCATAGGGACCATTCCTGGACTATTTTAATAGCCTTATAATTGATCTCCCTCCTTCAAATGTCCTACTTCTCCAATCCATACTTTCCTCAGCTTCCTATGTCCTCAATTGCTAGACTGATAATATTATAGTTCCCCTATAAATTCTAGTGGCTCTTTATTATCTCTAGGACCAAATATAAAATCATCTGGTATTTAAAGTCCTTGACAACCCAGCCTTTTTCTACCTTCCTCTCTTTTCACACTACATTAGCTACATTAGTTTACTTGTTTGTCCCACATGACACTCCATCTGCCAAGTCTGAGCCTTTTCTGACTGTCCTTATGCCTGGAATGCTTTCCTTCCTTATCTCTGCTTTCTGGTTTCACTGTTTCCTTCACTACTCATCTCAAATCCAATCTTATTCAGAAGGCCTTTTTCAATTCCTCTCACTGTTAGTGCCTTCTCTGTATGATTATCTCCCATTGGCACTGTACAGATCATATATGAACACAATTACCTGAAACAGCTCCCATATTTGTGAGCTCCTTGAGAGCAGAGACCATGTTTTTGCCTTTTCTCCCCCATATCCTCAGTGCTTAGCACAGTATCTGGCTCATAGTACACACTTAACTTTTGATAATTTTGAAAATATAACCACATCTCACCAGTCAGATTGACTAAGATGACAAAACAGGAAAATGACAAATGTTGGAGAGGATGTGGAAAAATTGGAACAGTAATGCATTGTTGGTGGAGTTGTGAACTGATTCAACCATTCTGGAGAGCAATTTGGAACTATGTCCAAAGGGCTATAAATAATTGCATACCCTTTGACCCAGTAATATCACTTCTAGGGTTGTATCCCAAATAGATCATAGAAATGGGAGGAAGACAAAAATGTATGTACAAAAATATTTATTGCAGCTCTTTTTGTGGTGGCAAAAAATTGGAAATTAAGGGGATGCCCATCAATTGGGGAATGGCTAAACAAGTTGTGGTTTATTAATGTAATGGAATACTATTGTGCTATAAGAAATGGAGGAGCAGATGGACTTCATATTTACCTGGAGAGGCTTATATGAACTGATGCTAAGTGAGAAGAGCAGAACCAGGAGAAATTTGTACACAATGACAGACACAACATATATGTGATAACCAACTTTGATAGACTGGACTCTTCTCAGCAATGCAAAGTTATAAGATAACTCCAAAAGACTCAGGATGGAAAGAGATGTCTACATTCAGAGAAAGATCTAGAAAGAACAGAGTTTGAATGCAGACTGAAGCAAACTACCTGCTCTCTTTTTTTTCATGTTTGGTTTTGTCTCCTCTTTCCCATTGTTCATTCCATTGGTTACAACACTTCTTTATAACCAGACTGATGTCTAATGTGAAAGTATTTGCAGATCCTATACTTGATTACATGCTGCCATGGGGGGAGGGGAGAAAATTTGAAACTCAAGGGATTGTGGAACTGAATCTTGTAAACTAAAAGTAAACAAAGTAAAACAAATAATAATACTGGTTAATGTTATCCTATTTTAAAAAATAATTTTTATAGAAAGAGAAGTTAGCAGTTTTGATTTGGATTTCACACCATAGCATGTGTATTATTTCTCACACTATTATCCTACTGCTTAGCTGGTGGCAGTCAAATTGCAGATGAAAGACAGAATAGGCTTTGGAAACTAAAATCTGTTAAGTGGACATTCAATATTTAACAAGATATGAGAGGTCTTATTATTGGTGAGAAAATTCACTCATGATTGAGGGCTATCAGGAAAGGCTTTAAAGAGGAGATGGGATTTGAACTAGGTATTGAAGAATGGGCAGGATATTCAAAGGTAGAGCTGGGGCTAGTGCAAGGAAGACATTCCAGGAAAGGGGATGGGAATGAATTGTAAATATGATAAATGCCATATTATTCAGAATCCTTTGTCCATACCATGCATTTTGACAACTCAGTTTTATTGATTCAATGGACACTTATTAAGTTCCTATGTGTAAGAGATACAGAGACAAATATGAAAGCGGACTCTTTTCATATTCTTTCATCTAGCATTACTGGACTATACCCCAGGATGACCAAAGACAGGAAGAATGTATCATTTATACTAATATATTTATAGCAGCATTTTTTTATAGCAGCATAAAACTGGAAACAGAGGGGGTGGCCAACAATGTGTGAATGACTAAGAAAACTGTGGTATATACAAGAAAACAATTATGTAAGGAATTATGAATATGATTAATTCAGAGAACTGTGAGACTTATGAACTAATTCAGAGTGAAATAATAACCCGCTAATGATTACAGTTCATTAAAGTTTACAAAGTAGTTTACATACATTATCTCATTTATTCCTCAGAACAATTCTTTGAGACAGGTGGTATTATTATTATTCCCATTTTAGAGATGAGGAAAAAGTATCAGAGAGGTTAAGGTGCTTGCCCAAGGTGTGATAGTTAGTAAAGGTTTGAGGTAATGTTTGAATGTAGGCCTTCATAACTCCAATCCCAATAGTCATTGCTGGTTTTTGTGTAAACCGAACCAGGAGAACCATATGACTACAATAATGTAAAGAATACAAGCCTAAAGGGTGACTAAGTTCAGATTTGTTGCAATTACTACTAGACTTCAGAGAATACATGATGAAACATTCTTCCCTCACCATAGTTGAGAAGTGGGGTTTATGGGAGCAGAATGTTGTATATTTTTTTCAATTTTTCCTTCCCTGCCCCTGTTCATATTCTACTGGAGGAAGTATTCTGTTGTTGTTAAGACCTGTGATTTAGTCAGTTTAAGGAATTCCAAGGTTGAAGTCCTATCCACTAAGCCTTATATGCTCTCTAATATATTTATATTATCATTTAATTTTTCCATGTCTGTAAGTCTTTCCCAACCCTCCCCACCCCATTTATGATATTAAGTTTAAGATGACAATTAGGCATCCAGTTTGTGATGGTTGAAGAACTGTTGGAGGCATGAATTTGTAGGTCAGCAGGAAGTTTTGGGAAGGATGGGGCCATTTGAGTCATAAGCATAGAGATGGTAATTAAATCCATTGGAGATGATGAGATCAATAAGAAAAGTAGTATGGAGGGAGAAGAGAAGAGGACTCAGGGATAGAACCCCAAAACCAATAGATTATGGTAGACTATAGGTATTTCAGAATTCTTGAACAGAGAAATGGTTCATTTGTGTGTGATGGCAAGATCAAGAGTGTGACTATCTTTGTGTTTAGCTAGGGTGGAAAAGTAACTCATGAGAAGTGAATATGTTGATTAACGGGTTGGTTAGGGATTTTGAGGAAGAATCAGTATGTATACTGAAATCTCTTAGTATGAGGGCAAGAGTCAGGAAGGAGAAAAAAATTGTGAGATGGCTAGGTAAGATGTGATACTGCTCAAAAAGAGTCAGAAATGCATTGTGATGGCTCTCTCTAGAGAACAGGCTTTAAGATGTTTTCATATTACTGAGTTGTATCAAATAGGTATAAACATGTAGGTTTTACACTCAGTGCAGATAAACATGAGGTATAACATCACAATTTCCAAAAGAAAAATACATGCTTTCTGGATATAAAAGGAAACTATGCTAAAATTACACCAAAGACACTAACATTCAAGCTCAAATTAAAAATGGATATATAGAATTTCCTCCTGAGGGGCTGATAATGTTCAAAGTCAAATTGGAGGACTCCAATAGAGTGACTTTAATTCCCCTACTGTACCAGGTCTTGGTCAGACCCCATTATGAATATTAATTTCAGTTTCAAAATAACATTGAAAATCTGGAATACATCTAGAAGTAATTGACCATTATGGTTAGGGGATCTAGAATGACTGTCATATGAGTCAACTAGGTTATATCTACTTAGAGGCAAGAGGACCCTAGTTCAAATCCTTCCTCAGATACTTACTAACTATGTGACCTTGGGCAAATCATTTAACATCTTTTAGCCTGTTTCCTCCTCCATAAAACAGAAATAACACCTAATTCAAGGGGTTATTACAAGGCTCAAGAGATAATATACACAGAGCATCATGCAAACCTAAAAGTGTTGTATTAATTTTGGCTATTGTTTTTAGGAGATTAGTTGAAGGAATGAGGATAGTTTGTTTTGAAGAAGACAGAGAGGATTTAGAGAGGGGCATGCTGACTGTTTTCAAGTATTTGGAAGGCTGTCAGGTAGAAGAGGGCATACATCTCTTCTACTTGGTCCCAGATGATAGAAATAGGATCCATTGATCTGAATCCAAGTAGAACTTCTGAGACTTTCAGATTTAGACTTTTTATGGTGAAAAACTTTCTAACAATTCAGAAGCAGAATGGGCCAAGATGATGGGGGGAAGGGAGGAGGAATGCAGCAGGTTCTCCTCCCAAGAGATTTTCAAGCAGAAACTAGATGAGCATTTGTTCAAGACTCTGTAGGAGGAATTTTTATTTAGGTAAGAAATGGAACACATGGTCTCTGAGGTAATTTCTCACACAAAAATTCTATCATTTCTCAGTTCTATGAAAAAAAAATTTTCCCCGTGGAAGACCACTGATATAAAGGAAAAACAAATCAGTTGAGGGCCACATAAGGAAAAAGTAGCAATAATAGTTTTTCTAAAACAAAACAAAAACAAAAGCACTCACCTTTACCTTTTTTAGAACTAAGAACATGGAACATGAAATTTTACCCCAAAATACAATAACAACACCCTTCATATATGTCCTCTTCTGTCCTCTCACACTATCTATCAAACTACCCAACCTAAGGGCTTCATTACCTCTCGCTGTGACTATCATAAAACTCCTTTAATTAGATCTCTTGACTCCAGTCTGTTCTTTTTTCCCAATCTATCTTCCACATAGTGGCCAAAATAATCTTTTTAAAGGACAAGTCTTATTATGCCATTTTCTTGTTTAAGAAGTGTCTGTAACTCCCTGTCATTGCTAGGTTCAATTACAAATTCAAAATTTGTTATTTAAAGCCTTCCCCAGTCTGTCCCCAATATAACCCTGCAAGCTTATATGACATTATTTCCCGTTATGTGATCAGCATTTTAGCTTAATTGGTCTGCTTATTGTTCCTCAAACTCAATATTTCATCTCCCAAACCCATTCCTTGCATAGGCTGTCCATATATGGAATGTACTCCCTCCTCACTGTCACCTTTTAATATCCTTAACTTCTTCTGGGTCTGGAGTCAAGGAAACCTGAGCTCAAATTCAGCCTAAAATACTTATGAGCTGTGTGACTCTGGCCAAGTCACTTAATCTCTCTTTGCCTCAGTTTCCTCATCTGTAAAAAAGGGATAATAATAGTCCTGGGCCTTTGTGAAGATTAAATGAAACAATAATCGTAAGGAACTTAGTACTGTCCTAGTGCATGTTTAGCATTATATAAATGCTAGAGATTATTATTATTTTATTAGATGACACCTCCTACTGGAAGCCTTCTCTGATCTTCCACACTGGTGTTCTCTTTTTGCTCAGCTGATCTTGTATTGGCTTATTTGTTTGCATATTTTCCCCCATCAAAACTGTTTTGTGTTTTGTATTCTGTATTCTCAGAAATGAGTGTAGTGTGTGTGTGTGTGTGTGTGTGTGTGTGTGTGGCCTCAACCTAGGATTGTGGAAACTTCCTCCACAAATGGAGATCAGTATCATACCTTTAATATACAGTCTCAGAGTTGTCTATGGCACTGATAGGTTAATTGCCTTGCCAATGGTGTAACAGCTAGTATTTATCATAGGCAAGATTTTACCTCAGGTCTCCATGACTCCATGTCCTTTATCTATACTACAATGCCCCTTCCTTTGTATACAGTAGATACTTCAGTATTTCTTGAATTTAATTCAGCTAATGAAAACCAATACATATTTCAATTCAATATTAAAGGAAGAAAGATGGGGTATATGGTAAAGAAAGATAAAGCAGGAAGGTTAGATATGGAGAGGACAGGGCAGAAAGGGTGCAGGGAGGAGGAAACAGAAAAACAGAGGGGATAGTGAAAGAGAGGGGAGGGGAGGAGGAGAAAGAGGAGGAGAAAAGAGCAGAGAGGAAGGGGAGAAGCAGAGGAGAGAAGCAAAAAAGGGGTGAGTCAGGAAGCAACACAGAAATAAAGACAACAGGAAGAGGGAGCAGCAGAAAAACAGAAAGGCAGTACTGAAATGGAGGAAACAAAGGCAACAACACTTAGGTGAAGATTTATAAATAATACATGTACAGCCTGGGGCAGTTAGGTGACACAGTGGATAGAATGCTGGGCTTCCTGAGCTCAAACCTGGTCTCAGATACTAAGTCATGGAACCCTGGTTGCCTCAGTTTCCTCATCTGTAAAATGAGCTAGAGAAGGAAATGGCAAATCACTCCAGCATCTCTGCAAAGAAAACCCCCCAAATGGGGTCGTGGAAAATTGGACATGACTGAAATGATCCAACAAGAAAAACAGAAGAGGTGGAAGCAAGCTCAGAGGCCATCTAGTCCTCACTGTACAGATGGTGAAACTGAGGCATGGAGAAGTTAAATGACTCATTTAGTCAAAATGGGGTGACACAGCCAGGATCTCAACCCGAGTCCTCTGAAGTTAAAAGACAGAAAACTGTTCTTTCCACACAAAGAAATTTTTTTATTCTGTGGGATTATGATTATCACTTTTTGAGACTGGATGGCTCCACCTTGCCCAGGCTGGAAGAGCAGAAGCCACACACATGTCTGCTCTTACTGCAACTGAGGCCTAGCTCAGATTCTGAGCTAGGCCTATTCACTCCCTTCTCCCGCCCCACTCCAAGGTGACCACCCAGGCTAGTCTTTAGTGTAGACACTTGGGCTGGACTTAGTGTAGATCCCCAATCCACCTGAGTTGCTGAAGCTTAGAACTCTTAGCATAAGAGATCCTCTTGATCTACATAGGCATTACAGTATATAGTATATATACTCTATAGTAGCAGGCATTATATATATATATATGTGTGTATACACACATACACACAACACACACACACACACACATTTCCTCTGGGGCCTTATTAAGTTACCATCAGACTCTGAAATGGTTACTGTTAAGACATTTAATACATGGGTGGAGCCAAGATGGCGGAGTAGAAGCAAGAAAACTCCATGAGCTCCCCTCATAACCACCTCAAATACCTATAAAATATGACTAAACAAACTTTAGAGCTCCAGAACCCACAAAGCAACAGAGAGAAACAAATCTCCCACTGAAGGCAGCCCAGCAGGTGGACAGGAAGAGTCCATCACAGCATGCTGGGAGCCAAGCCCAGCCCTGAGCAAAGCCATGGTTTTAGTCCCAAGGCAGCCCTGATCAGCCATGGTTGAAGGGACTTTGGGAGAGTGGATCACCAGCAGCTGTGGCCATTTCCAGAATTATCAACCCATAAATGCCAAAGGCAAAGTAAAAGGTCAGTGGGGACTTTGGGAATAGGGGGATCAAGAGTGTGGTCCGGCCTGGCCTCTGCCCTTGGAAGGGAGAAGCAGCTCAGGCATGGTGGCCATGCAGTCACCTCCACATGGCTGCTTCAGAGCTCTTGGCCTACAGATTATAGGGACACCAAGGGACCATTCTGAGGGGTAATCCCCCTTGCTTTAACCTGCTTGGATCTGGAACGCGGTCTTGGATGGAGGTCCTGGGGCATGTGACCAGGTGCCAGAGCCTGTGGAGGCTTCAGAGAGGGCACCCAACTAACAGCTCCAGCAGCTGTGAAAAACCCAGCCATTTGGGACAAAGCTCTTCTCTTTGGAAGCAGAATTCTACTGCGGCAATAAGCTCAAAAGTCAAGTAACTGAGTGGCAACATGAGCAAGCAAAGGAAGCAAAGCAAGCACAGCAATCCAACTTTAGATTCCTTTTTTGGGGACAAAAAGGATCAAAGTATGGAATGGCAGGAAGATAATGAAGTCAGTACTCCTGCATCAAAAGCTTTGAAGAAAAATATGAACTTCTTACAGGCTATAGAGGACCTCAAGAAGGATTTTGAAAATCAAGTAAGAAGTGGAAGAAAAATTGGGAAGAGAAATGAGAGACAAGAAAATCATGAAAAGTGAGTCAACAACCTGGCTGAAGAAAATAACACCTTAAAAAAAAGACTAATTCAAATGACAAAAGAAGCCCAAAAAGCCAATGAGGAGAAGATTGCCTTAAAAAGCCAAATTTGCCAGATGCAAAAAGAATTTCAAAGGCTCACTGAACAAAATAATTCCTTCAAAATTAGATTGGAGGAAATGGAAGCTAATGACTTTATGAGAAACCAAGATACTATTAAACAGATCCAAACAAATGAAAAAATAGAAGGCTATGTGGAAAAACCACTGACCTGGATAATAGATCCAGGAGATGTAACTTTAAAATTACTGGACTACCTGAAAGCCACGATCAAAAAAAGGACCTAGAAATTATCCTTCAAGAAATTCTCAAGGAAAATTGCCCTGATATTTTAGAACCAGAGGGCAAAATAGAAATAGAAAGAATTCACTGACCAACTCTTGAAAAAGATTCTAAAAAGAAAACTAGGAATATTACAGCCAGGTTCCAGAGTTCCCAGATCAAGAAGAAAATATTACAAGCAGCCAAGAAGAAACAATTTGAATATTGTGGAAACACAATCAGGATAACACAGGATCTAGAAGCTTCTACACTGAGGGACTGAAGGGCTTGGAATATGATATTCCAGAGGTCAAAGGAGCTGGGATTAAAACCAAGAATCACCTATCCAGCAAAACTGAGTATAATGTTTCAGGGGAAAATATGGTCTTTCAGGGAAAAAGAGGACTTTCAAGCTTTCTTGATGGAAAAAAAAACCAGAATTGAATAGAAAATTTGACATTTAGATATAAGAAGCAAGAGAAGCATGACAAGGTAAACAGGGAAAAGAAATTGTAAGGAACTTATCAAAGTTGAACTATTTACATTCCTGCATGGAAAAACAAAAATTGTAACTTGTGAAACTTTTCTCAGTATGAGGATAGGTGAAGGGAATATAAATGTGTGTGTGTGTGTGTGTGTGTGTATATTTTATATATACATACATATATGTATACATACATATATGTCTATATAGGAGGGTATATGGGTATATGAATACATATGTGAGTTTGTGTATATGTGTATACAGGTATATATAGGTGGAGGGCACAGGATCAATAGACTAGGAAGGGATGATACTTAAAAGGTGAAATTGAGAGATGAGAGAGGGATATAATGAGAGGAGATGGGGAGAGACAGAATGGGGTAAATTATCTCATATAGAAGAGGCAAGGGAAAACTGTTACAATGGAGGGAAAGAGCAGGAAGGCAAAGCGAATAGGTCAACCTTACGCTCATTGAATTTGGCTTAAGGAGGGAATGACATACACACTAAATAGGTTATCTCACCCTACAGGAGAGTAAGGGGGAAGGGGGTTAAAGGGGGGATGATGGAGGGGAAGGCAGGTTGTGGGGGAGGGTAGTTAGAAGTACATACTTTTGAAAAAGGACAGGGTCAAAGTAGAAAATAGAATGAGTGGGGGGTGGGATAGGATGGAGGGAAAAATAGTCTTTCACAATATATTCACTATGGAAATGTTTTGCATAGCGACACACACACAACCTATATTGAACTGCTTATCTTCCCAGTAAGGGTGAATGATGAGGGAGGAAGGGAAAGAATCTGGAATTCAAAGTTTCAAAATCAAATGTTTAAAAAATATATTATTATTATTATTTTATATGCAACTGGGAAATAAGATATACAGTTACTGGGGTAAGAAGATCCATCTTGTCCTAACAGAAAGTCGGAGGTGGGGTGGGGGAGGATATAGGAGAGAGCAGATGGGGGGAGGGAGTATACAGTGGGATTGCAGTTTTGGGGTGCTGGGTAGGGGAAAGAAGGGTAGAAAATTTGTAACTCAAAATCTTTTTATTTTTATTTATTTTTATTTTTTTAAAAATTTTATTTTAGTTTGCATCATTCATTTCCACAAGATTTTGAGTTACATATTTTCTCCCCATCTTTCCCCCACCCACCACCCCCAAACAGCCATCCCAGTGTGTCCCCTCTCCCCCAGTCTATTCTCTCCTCTGTCACTTTTTGGTAGGGCAGGATGGATCTCCCAACCACAGTGCCTGTGTATCTCAAGTTCCAGTTGGATGTAGTCAATAATAATAATAATAATAATTGCATATATATATATATAGATACACATTCATAACATTTGATTATGGAACTCCAGATTCCAGATTCTTTCTCCTCCTCCCTCGCCAACCACCCTCACTGGAAGGACAAGCAATCAAATAC
>CM053584.1:225652211-225672462 GCA_028627135.1 Pseudochirops cupreus
TGATTGAGTTGCCCCATGAGTGGAAGTTTGATTCTATTGTTCCTTGTTCTGAATATTGTGGCCACTGTAGTGAAAACTGTGTGGCCATTTCTGTAATGTTATAAAATGTAATGTTGTGAAAATTATATTGTGATATATTGTGAATGTTAGTCTTGATTTGTAATGGAATAAACATAGTGTTAACTATATTTTGTAATCTGAACTCTAAAAGCTGTTCACAGTAGCATTCCTTTGGGAATCTGCTAGTGCATGGCATTACAGCCTGGATAGAAGTGGAGGCTTTGAAAAGGGGAAAATGAAGAGGGAGTCCATTACTTGAATAATGCACAACTTGTACAAAAGGTTAAAGATGGCAGATGGAGTATAGAGTTCAGGTAACAGCAAGTCAGATGGCTTGGCTAGATTATAAAGTACATTGAGGAGAGTAATGTGATAAAAGTCTTGAAAGGCAGAATGGAGTTAAACTATAAAGAGTTTTGAATGAAGGAATGAATGACATGTTCTATGCATTAGGAAGACTGCTACATACTCTAGGATGTTTTCCTTTGCTGTTTCTCTAGATATTTTTAAAAAATATCATAAATAGTTAGATCACATTTTATAAGCCTTTTATTTTACATATGAAGACACTGACACTCAGAAAGCTTAAGTTACTCAGGCAGGAAGATAGCCTGTGGATGAAGCACTGGACCAGGGAGATCTGAGGTAAAACTCAGATACCAGACACTTATTGCTGTATGATTTGAGACAAGTCATTTAATCTCTGCCTCAATTTTATCAACTGTAAAATGGGTATAGTAAAAGTACCTACCTCAGAGATTGTTGTGAGGATCAAATGAAATCATAATTGCAAAGTGCTTACTTAGTACAGGGCCTGCCACATAGCAGGGATCTAAGGAGAGATCCTTTCCCTTCCTTTTTCCACTTGTCCAAGGCCACCCATGTAGCTGTAGAGCACAGGCTAAGGCTCCCCACTGTTTAAGTCTCCACGGACTTTGGGAATATTTAACAACTCACAAACCTGTGCTTCACAGGTTTAGTGCAGAACTCTCTGCTCAATGAAGTCATCTACTTATGAAAGTGAATGCATCCTGCTTCAGTTATTGTGAGCTGTTTCCTCACATTTGTCTTTGCAGACCCAGAGCCAGGTACAGTGCCTGGCATAAAAGTGGGGCTTTAATAAATACTCTTTGAAATTAACTGAACTGAATTATGTGCATGTTTATATTTGTGTATCTATAATATGTCTGTGAAATAGGCTGCTGCTAACTGTGCATTCCTCATACTATTCCTTTTCTCCCTTTCCTCTCTCTTTTAAGAAACAAAGAAGAGAGAAGTAAATTATGCGACTTGTAAAGTTTAGATTAGAGTTATAGAACCTGTGTTTCATGTAATGTTATCTATGTGCAAGAAACCTACCCCATTAGAGAAAGAATAGAGTTTTTAGTAACCTCCCTCTCAGGGACACAGATAACACCCTGCCCATCTTCTCTATGGCATTTCTTTCTGCAGAACAAACAATCCATCAAAAGATACAGTGAGGTATAATGGATAGAGAGCCAGCTTCTGGCTTAGGAAGACATTGGTTCAAGTCTTAGGTCTGATGCGTTCTGGCTGTTGAGCAAGTCCCTAAATTTTTCATTGTTTCTGGCAGTTCTTTAGAAGTATCTATTAATTAACCAATAAATATGAAGCACCTACTATGCACCAAGTACTGCGTAAAACCCTGAGGGTATAAAAAAGGAGGCAAAAGACAGTCACTGCCCTCAAGAAGCTCACAATCTAATGGATGTAAGTTTCAGAGGAGGCGCCAATATGCTTTAGTGGAGGGAATTTTCCTATCTGAGAATCTCCCATACCAATGAAATCATATGCCCATTCCCTATTTATAACTGTATTTCATGTGTACTTAGCTAGAACAGGCTAGAGCTCAGGGGAATGGGCAAGTTAGAGAGGCAATGGAGGATGTTCAGTACTCCCAAGGTCAGCCTGGAGATCTTGAGAAATAAAAATGTATTTCTTTAGTAATCATTTCCCTGAAAACCTCTGTCTGAGAGAAATATTTTGGAGGATGGACAGAGGCTCAGAGGTATTATGCAAATTGTCTACTGTCATGCATAAAAGTCAGAGACAATATGTGATTCCAAGGTCTTAACTCTAAGTCAAAGGGTCATAGTATCATAGATTTTGAGCCAGAAGGGCCCGTAAGGGCTGTCAGGTTCAACCTCTCATTTTACAAATGAGAAAACTGAGGCATAGAGAGGTTCAGTGGCTTGCCCAAGAGTCGCACAACTAGTAAGTATCTGAAATGGCATTTGATCTCTAGTCTTCCTGACTCCAACCATAATTTTATCTATACTGCCTTTCTTTCTGGAAAAAAAAATATTTCCCAGATTGTGAGCTTCATGAAGACATGAATCATATCTTCTAAAAAAGTTTCCTTTCCCCCATTCCTAACACATTCCTCTATATACAAGAGATCTAAATTAATGTTTTATTGAATTGCTATAACTTGTTTTGACCCCAGAATGTTCATTATCTCCGGTTTTTTCTTCATATATGGCCTGGATTCTTCCCTCTTTTTCTTGGTCTAAAACTCTTTGGGTATAAGGTTCAAATTTTATCTGTCACCACGTCTACCAAAATCTATTCTTTTTCTGCACAAAGGTTGGAATAAGTTTTCAAAAAATAAAAGAGGGCAACAATTTCTCTCATAATTGTTTTCTATCTACCACATGGACTTAGAAATATCTTTCTGTATTGCTGGAGTGTGCTTTCTCTCTAACACTACAGTTCCCAGAAACCTCTTTGACCTATTCCAACTTTCTTTTAGTCCCTACCTAGTTCTAGCACTCATCTTTGAGCTGAAATGTAAGAAATAAGGTAGGCAGGAACAAATGGCAGGAGATAGGTGTGAGATATCAAGAGGAAGCAATGGTAGGGGGAGGACAATTACTTCAATCTATATACCCTTAACATGTAGCTACAAGGATAAAATGCTTGGAATTTTTTTTTTTACCGTGTGCCAGAAGAAAAATTTCTTGGCAACGAAGTCTGATAAGTACTGCAGCACTCTGTTGAGAGAGGTCATGGTCTTTAAATTTTTAAAGAGCTGACATGTGGAAGAAAAATAAGACTGTCTTATAGGTCAAAACAAGTACCAATAAGAAGGAGTTATAGAGGGATAGATTTGGGGGTCAATAAAAGGAAAACCTTCATAACAATTAGAGCTGTATATTAACAACAGCACTCGAGTCAGAGGTTTAGTAAAAAAAAAGATCTGAGGTTGGAGTTGGGAAGACCTGAGTTTGAATCCTGTCACTGAGATTCGCTAGCTCTGTGAGGATAGGTAAGTGACTTAAAACTTTGATCTTTAGTTTTCTTATAAAATAGAGAAAGTAATACTTACCTCATAGGGCTCTAGTTAAGCTGAAATGTAGGAATTCATGCAAAGTAGTCTGCAAACATCATCATGCTATATATGTGTCAGCTATAAATATTTTAATCTGTTAAACATTTAGTAAGGGCCGACCTTGTGCCATATGCATTGTACTCAGCATTGTACTCAGTACTTGGAGAGTACTGGGATCACCTGCTGACTCTGACTTTTATGCATGACAATAGACAAGTAGCTTAACACCTCTGAGAAGTTGTATCAACTTCTTTAAATCTGAGTTCAATTTCCCAAAGGACCACTGTTGGTAGAGGGAAAGAAATATTTCTCTACTTTGGTTTTTGCCGTATCTCCTCAGTAAACATCTTTGTGTATGAGCTAATCGATGTTAATTGGTCAACATATTAGGGCACTATTTACTAGGGCAATCAATGATTTAGGAGATATAATTCAGCTTGGTGACTGACATTGGAGAGAATACAACACACTGGAAACCTGAGCTGAGAGCATTAGAAAGGTAGCCCCAGCTCTTTAGAAGTACCTGTAGAATCTAGGGGCCCAATTTGTTAGTTTTTTTTCCTCTCCTGGCATTGCTTTGCATCTTTTGAGTTCACTACCATGCCTCTGCAGGGATATCTTTTCTTCTCTCCTCTCCCCCCAATTTCCCACTTTTCTGCTTTCTTTTATGTGTTGACTTGTCACATTACAATGTAAGCTCCATGAGGGCAGGGACTTTGTATCCACACTTAAGGGTGAGTTGGGGCTAGTCTGTGAAAGGTTTTAAAAACCAGCTAAAGAGGTGTGATCCCAGTAAAGTCACTTAACATCTCAGTGATCTGGGCAACTAAGACTATAAATTGCCAGAAAAGTACCAACCTGTATTGGTATTGAGAGTTTCATTTGGGAGTTCCTTATACAAGTAGAATCACAGATTCAAGTTCTTATTCCTAAAGATAATAAAATGACTCAAGAGAGAGTAAGCACCTTATTTCTAAAGGTACTTAAAAATGAAGGTTAGAGGACTTTTGTCAGGAACATAAAAGAGAGATTCTATTTAGCAGGGACTCCAAGATAATCTCTGAGGTCCCCTTCAACTCCTAAATTCTGAGATTTCCTGATCCCCTGAAGACTTCTGAGAAAAAAATCTCATACTTTTAGAATGATTTAAGTATGACACCATCTGAAAAGGGATGTTTTAGTCAATCTCACAACCTTCTGAATCTGATAGTACTGTTGATATCTTAAAATAAAATATACAGGGTTATTTAGTAAACAAAAAGTTAGGTAAAGAATAGGGATTTTTTTTTTTGCATAGCAAGGAACAAAAGGTGACAGAAACTTGAAAACTTGGGGTAAAGTACAGAAACTCTGCTCTTTTAAATGCCATGCAAAGAGAACAACCCTGATGACAACCAGTAAATCCTTCCAAGTGGTCTCAATACATTTGTTGAAATAAAAGAGAAAAAGGAGCGAAAAACTATGCATGAGTATGAATAGTAATTTATCTGTAAAACTATGATCTCTGCTGCATCTCATTTGAGAAGAACTACTTTGTCCAGTCTAAATTAACCTCAATCACTACTAATAGTTTTTTCAAGTTTGGTCTACTTCTGTCTAATTTTTTTTAGGTGAAAATGCAGACATAGGAGCAGAAAATATTAAATGATTTATTCTTCATTAGTGAAACACATTAGAAAGAAGGAGAATCATTCTTACATGATCATTTTAAAGCATATGATATAAAGGGCTGAAAATATTTGAAAAAGTGAAGCAGAGAATCATAGAGCTCAGTGGGACCTTTGAGATGATTCAGTTAAACTCATTCATTTTTAAAAATGAGGAGACAGAGACCCTGAGAAGATAAGTTAATTGTTCAGGTTCATATAGCTAGTCCCTGTCAATCAGTTCCTGAGTGTCTGGACCAGTGGTTTCCAAAGTGGAGGCTGGCCAATGAGTGTGTGATCAACCCATCAATGAGTGGAAATGTGGGTCCCATTCTGCCCATCCAGCAATAACAGATCATGGGAGCTTATTGCCAATACACATGAAGCTACCCTTATTTTCCCTTCCTGCCCCTGATCCTCTGGATGCTGTATATGAGATCCCAACCCCTCTCAGTGAATAGAGAGCCGCTATTAGGCATCTATATCAGCAGTTATGCTTATGCATAGTGCTCTCTCTTTTATTTCAATAAACATATAAAGAGATTGCATGGAATCTATCAACCACATAGTTACCAAAGTGAATTTCCTATTTCCCTAAAGCATTTTCCTATTCAATAAACTCCAGTGATTCTCCATTGATTCTGGGTTCAAATTATTTCATCTTCTCTTAACCTTTTAGGACTTATTTGCATGTAATTCTTAAGATATACATAATTACTAATACAGTACTATGCCTATATAATTCATAAGTAAATATATACAAATTGGGAGTGCATGGTCAAAACCATCTTACTGATGGAAGTATAAGACCAAAAAAAGGTTGATAGCACCAGTCTAGATGAAAGAGAAGAAACCCTGTTTTCTTATCTAAAGCTAGTTACCCACTGGAGTGGGGGAAGGGAGGAAATCCTTTAAGGGACACATGATATCAACATTAGGTGGTTGTTGTTTTATTAAGTCCTTGATTGGTAGATCTTTATGAACAATTCATAGAAACATAAAGATGAATCATAGTGGATGACTAAGTAGGGCAGGATTGCCAGTGGCATTGGTGGAGGCAATATCTATACAACTGAAATCATGGATCTATCAAGAAATCAAATTTGACTGAAATATAAAATTCTACTTATGTGCCATTTAAGAATAAGAACATAAAAATAATCACAACAAATGACAGAAACACATAAGTAGAACAAACAATATCAATACAAAAGAATTTCAATTTTATATTATGACCAGTTAGGGAATAGAGACAGAGAAAAGGAAGCAACAAAGAGCGGGGAAAAGAAAATAAAACAAAGAGATTTGGGGGTAGAATACAAAAGCATGAGCATCAAATAGGGAAAGAAACAAAGGAATCTACATTTAGAAAAATATACAAAGACATAGAAATCATTCAACATTCAGGAAAAAAGAAAGAAAAAACATTCATACAAAAGAAAAAAGGCACAGAACTTCATAGACTGCCCAAAATATTTGTTGAGATTGACAATGAGCACAGTAATGCATATTGTAGAGAGATAGCTTTTCCTGGAATAGGGTTAGGGATAACAAATATACCATGGTATTTGATTATTTTTTTTTTTACAAACATATTATCAATTTATGCAAGCCTGTTAGAATGAAATCTGGCAATCATTCAATCAACAAAAGCATTTATTAAATGCATACTATATGGTGGACACTGAGGATACAAATGAAAAATGAAGACACTCTCTGACATCAAGGAGCTTACATTTTAATATGTATATAAATAGATATAGGGGAGTGGTGACCAGGGAAGGGAGTGGTCTAGGAAGTCACAACTGATGAGAGCAGATTGCAAGAAGCTCTTAGTGTCCTATTAGATGGCCAAACGGGATTTAAATCACAGTCTGGGACCATCCAGATAAAGTGGGTTAACACCAATTTTCTCTGCTTCATCACCAATCTAGATAGCACATTTTAGGTTGGAGTTCACAAAAAGAATAGATTAACTCCCTGGGGGCGGGAGATTGACTTTGCTGGAAGTGTGGCAGTGACATAGGTCTCAGAAGCTGGCTGGCTACTGTTAACCCTTCCTGTTTTCCCTGCCCCCTAACCTCTCACTCCCCTACACCACCTGCTCAGTCCCCTTTCCCCATATCAAATGAATTACATCCATGGGTGTTTTGGAGATAGCTCATAAAGAATGGGAGAGAGTTGAGGTGAAATTTTCAAAGAAAGTATTTACATCTTGGAATTCAGCAAACACTATAAATCCAGGATTAATTTATTGTTCCGTTGATTGTCCAGACTTAAGAAAATGACAGAGAAAATGTTAATAATGAATATTAAGCTTAAAAATGAGTTTTCTGTGTTTTTTTTTACCCCACAACAGCTCATTGTTAAACATTTATCAGCACACTCCTAGCCTTATGACAGCATCACAATATTGCAAAAGTGCGCACATGGGACAACTGAATTTTTATCAGAGGAACTAACTAATCCAGACAGTTATTTCATTATGGAAATTTATCTTATTGAAGATGACAATATGAATTACTCGATATTAATAAAAATTAGAGAATGTTTTGTGTGAAATAATAATAAAAACATCTAATCTGGTTTTAAGTGTTTTTCATGTATTATGAGCAATTCCCATTTAACCACTGTTAATTAATTAATTCTGTTGATGCAATCAAGATTTTCAGCCTGGTCTCATACATACTTATACATTTTCCTTGATTCTGTCTGCATACATATTGATGCATTCTTTGGGAAATTTAGGAGATCTATATAAGTTACTCTCCACAGTTGTTTGGATGCAGCTGCCTCACATTCGGTAAATAGTAGAGGTGAATGGGAGCCCTCTACAGCTGCACATCATCTAGTTGCTTGATCTCCAAAGTGGAGGTTGAAGATGCGTGGGAAGGGAGTGGTCCTGAAGTATGACTACAAGAGGCATGTGATGAATTATTTGGAACGTAGGAAGGTAGGTTAAATTTTGCCCTCCCTGCAATAACCGATCTCCAATACAAATGCATCTACCCTTCACCCTTTGTTCCCAAAAACTCCATTCCAACACTATTCCTGCCTCTTGTCACATTTCTGCCATTAGCTTTTCAGGGCAGTTATAGCCTAATAACTATAAGGCATCCATAGGACTATGGGTGCCATTGGAAAAATCCTCCCACCTTGTCCATTTACACCACAATAACTCTACCATCATTTTGTGGCTATAGCATACTTTCCCTTGAGAAGGCAGGATTTGAGCTCTGGGACAAGCGATCCATGAAGAGGTACCACATCTCACCAGTCAGATTGGTTAAGATGACAAAACAGGTAAATGACAAATGCTGGAGAGGATGTAGAAAAATTGGAACACTAATGCATTGTTGGTGGAGTTGTGAACTGATTCAACCATTCTGGAGAGCAATCTGGAACTATGCCCAAAGGGCTATAAATAATTGCATACCCTTTGACCCAGTAATACCACTTCTGGGGTTGTATCCCAAAGAGATCATAGAAGTGGGAGGAAGACCCATACATACAAAAATATTTATTGCTGCTCTCTTTGTAGTGGCAAAAAACTGGAAATTAAGGGGATGCCCATCAATTGGGGAATGGCTAAACAAGTTGTGTTATATGAATGTAATGGAATACTATTGTGCTATAAGAAATGGGGAGGAGATGGACTTCATGTTTACCTGGAGAGGCTTATACAAACTGATGCTAAGTGAGAAAAGCAGAACCAGGAAAAATTTGTACATAATCACAGACACGTCATATGTGTGACAACCGACTTTGATAAGCTGGACTCTTCTCACCAACACACAGTTATAAGACAACTCCACAAGTCTCAGGATGGAAGGATATATCTACATTCAGAGAAAGATCTAGAAAGAACAGAGTTTAAATGGAGTCTGAAGCAATCTACATGTTATCGTTCTTTTCCACGTTTGGTTTTGTTTCTTCTCCATTGGTTACAACCCTTCTATACAATCAGACTAATGTCCAATGTGAAAATATTTGCAGATCCTATACTTGATTGCATGCTGCCATGGGTGGGGGAGGGAAAAGGGAGGGGAGAAAATTTGAAACTCAATGGATTGTAGAACTGAATCTTGTAAGTTAAAAGTAAATAAAGAAATCAATTTAATAATAATAATAATAATAATAATAAAAAAACCCATTCCCCTAACTACTCCTCTCCTTTTGATTCTGGGTTAAGAAAGAGTGAGATATATAGTGGTATGTGCTTATAATTAAGAAATAAATAATCGTGTGCAAGTTAGGGGTGCCTGCTCAATTTTTTTTTCCCTAATGATAAAAATGTTTTGTAATTACTGATCTTGAAGATCAGGATTAAGGGTTAGCCCTTGTAAACCCCAGCCTGAAAAGGAGCAGCTGTTCACTGAGCATGACAAATAGTGCTAACTCACTTTGAGCTCAAGAGTTTAACTTCACCTGGCCTGTTTTGTTGAATATATAAAACTGATAAATTATCTTCTAGTCTCTATAGACACAGGCACTCATTCAAATATGGCACTTTTTTTTTTCTTTTAAAACATGATTTTCACTGATGACATCACTACTGACAGAAAATCACAAAATCACCATCATCTCCAATGTTCTTTATAGCATTTGGGAGTGTCTTAATTTGTAATTTCACTGCTATTTCAAAACTCAGTGAAGAAAATTTCTCTACTAAAGAATAATGGTGAGGTGCCTAGTGGCGCAGTGAATAGAGCACTGGCCCTGGAGTCAGGAGGACCTGAGTTCAAATTCTGCCTCAGACACTTGACACACTTACTGGCCGTGTGACTTTGGGCAAGTCACTTAACCCCACTCTCCAAAAAGCAAAAAAGAAAACAAAAAGCAAAAAATAAGAAGAACGGCCCTTGATTTGCAACTTATAGTCACAGAGAATTGTACGTGAGTATTGAGAGGTTAAATAACTTGCTTTGAGTCATACAACTAGCATGTACCAGAGACAGGACTTGAAATTAGGTCTCTCTGCCTTCAAAATTGCCTATCTTATTCACTATGTCAGACTGTTTCTCCAAATAGCACAAAAGGGTATTTATACACATTGCCCCAATGACTGACCAGGAGAACACTGTGACGTAAGCAAGACAGTTATTCTCTGGCTTACCCTTTAAAAAAAATGATCTGAGTAAGGAAGCAGATCCAAGACCCTCAGCCTTTTAGCTGTTTAGTACATGCATCTCATGCCATTGAGAATTTGAAATGGTAATGAACTTGAGGTGTGGTTATAATCACCAGTCTTGACAATCCCACTGTCAAAGTTCTGTAGGGTTTAAAAAGCACCTTCCTCGCAGAAACCTTTTTGAATTAAGTAACAAATAGTATCGTCCCTATTTTACAGAAGAGGGAATAAAGAGGCTCTATGAAATTAAATGAGGTATTGGGGGCATATCACTGGTAAATTTTTGAGGTAGCTGTTGAACTCAGACCTCTTGACTTCAAGATCAATGATCTTTTAATATATTTAACACCATGAAAAACCTGTCTAGGCCATCCTTTTTTAAGTTTGAATATCGATATAGAGATTGCTCAAGTATCCTCAACAAGCACCAAAGTCCATTTCTACTTAATGTTGGGTTCAATTTAATATTTTTCTCTATATATCTGATAATGCTTTTTATCTAAAAGATGATGTGCTATCTTGCTTTAAAGTGTTTTGTTGCTTAAATAAGATTTTCATCTTAACTCAATCATTCAACATTTTCCATTTGTTTCTGTTCAATGGTAGCTTTCAAAGGAGTTGGCTGATTTTAACTAGCATTGGTTTGCTCAAGATAGATTTCAAGGAGTTAAGATATGTTTTAGATTCAATTTGTTGTTATCTACCATCTTGGAAAAAAACCATTGATGATGGAAGGGAATAATTTCCAACAGATTTCAATGACTTACTCAGTTAGAGGACACTTACATTTTATATCAGAAATGTAGCTAGGCACTATAGTTCTCAAAACTTTTACTAGTTATTTATTCATACCTTACTGTTATAGGTAGGAGTACATCTTTGTTGATGCTATAATTGGCAGAAAGAGTCAGGATCCACTGGGGGCTGCTGCATCCAAGCTCAACTGTAGGCATGCCTTCCATAAGATACAGGTGAAGAAATGGTTTTCCCAAATTCTTCTCACCAGCTTTAAAGACATAATTCAACACAATCATTGACCAACATATATTAGCAGTGGTCTGTATATTCTATCATTATTTCAATATTATTATTTTTAGAATGTCAATTAAAGTAAATATTTAAGCAGTTGACTGAACAACCATACTGATTTCAATTGACATTTTATTTGAAATAAAATAGATTTTAATTCTATATTCATCAGCATATCAGAATCATTCATACACTAATTTATTAATAGAAACTAGTTGGTTGCTTGAACAATTAGTTACGTTTCCTAATCAAAACCTGTTGCATGAGTAATCATGTAATAATGTTGATGTATTCAACAATAACTGTTCTAATAATTGGCATTTTCTTGTATGTGTATAGCAAAATTCTATAGAATCCCAACTGTCACTTAACTAGCAGGGTAATTGTGTCACTTTATCTTGCTAGCCTTAAGTTTCTCTATCTGTGGTTACCAATGGCTTTTTCACAATATTGTCTGTCTTCCAACTTAAAAAAAAGCAACCAAATGATTTTCTTTATCCCAGGGAAGCACATAAACAAATTATAAATTGTGATAAAATAAATCAACATCATTTATTAAACACTTGCTATATGTCAAGCACTGGGTACTGGGGATGCAAAGATAAAAAGGAAAGAGTGATCATAAAAAGCCAGCATGGTTTCATCTTGGTGGTAGAAAAGGACTACACTGTAGAACACAGTCTAATACATTTTAGCAAAGAGTTTGACAGTGTTTCTCATGGTGTCTTTGTGGAGAAGATGAAAAAATAAATAAATCTCCAAAGTGGATTTAGAAATGGTTATATAACAATTTGAGAGAGAACTCAATTGGATTAGGATTGAGATTATGTGTTTGGCACTGAACTTTTTTACATTTTAATCAACAACTTGGATAAAGACAGAGATGACATCCTTTAAAAGGCAGAGTTGGGGGAAAGAGTTAAGATACTGGAAGACTGAATAAGACAAAAATTTAACAAGAACACATTTTAAGTTCTATTAAATTGGCTCATCATATGTGAAATTTTGAATTATTTTAAACTATTCAGAAAATATATCTTAAAGATCGATAATGTACATTAATCAGGATACACCATGCAAGAATGAATCATTTTTAGAGCAAATCCAACCACTGAAATCAATGACAGGGATGGGTGGTCTGATACTAGAAGAATAATATTCCAGTGTGAACCTCAGCTACACTGTCAAATGATTCTCAAATATTGCTTTTTTAAATGACTGAAAATGAAAAACAGCAAATTAAAAATTCGGTGTGGTCCTCTATATTTTAGTATACTTCTTCTTACTATATATACCAAGGTTGATATATTTAACAGTAACTGTTCTAATGATTGGCATTTTCATGTATGTATATAACAAAATTCTACAGAATCCCAACTCTGTCACTTAACTAGCAGGGTGATTGTGTCATTTCATCTTGCTAGCCTTAAGTTTCTCTATCTGTGAAAAGAGATTGTTGGAGTAAATGATTGCTAAGGGCCTTTCCTTTTCTAAAGTTTGATGACTGTATGATCCCAAATACTTCAAAGTATCTTCATCTCTTAACCTGGCAGCACAGTGCCAGGCACATGCTGGCACTTAATAAAGACTTGTCACTGGCATTTTATTTACATTACAAAATCTCTAAAAGTAAGTTGATAGAAAAAGATATTGTAATTATTACTTTTTTTCCTTTAAAAAAAGTATACCCACAATTTTAACAGTACAATTGTGTGTAAATTCCTTCCATGCCAATCTGTGACTGATGGTTTTATTAAGTGCCTAGGGGACTAAAATTAAGTGACTTGCCCATGGCAATAAAGAACACGTACTGGATTATAGATGTGGAAATGGACAACCTGAGTTTGTTGCTATTTTTACATGGTGACCAAACGTATTAATTTCTTTTACAGAAAAAAGGATCAATCTTACAAGCTGGCTTACTTCCATCCCTGTCCTCCTCATTACCTTTCCAGCCCGTCATTTTGTATTCATGTAGATATCTTGTTTAATGATTTTTTTCTGTAACCATGGAAGGTTGGGGGTAGAAGTGTCCTTAGAGATCATCTAGTCCAATTCTTTCATTTTACAGATGAAGAAGCTAAAACTAATAGAGATAAAAGGGCTTTCCAAGGTCACACAGTTAGTGGCAGAGGCTGGACTAGACCCCAGGTCTCCCAACTCTTATTGCTTTTCCTATTATACCACAATTCTTGAAATCTATCACTTGGAAAGATTAAAGCACAATCCAAGAGCTCTGTCAGAGAGCACAAAGGGCACTTCATTTTACAGTTTAAACTTTGTAAAGACATTTGTGCAATTCCTTGTGATTAAAACATCCCAATTTGTTTTGACATCTTGAATAAAGAATTGAAAATTAGTAACAATCAGTAAAATTTGGAGAGCACAAAATCTTCAACTGTCAAAAAAAGTGCTACTCAAGCAAATTATGGCTAATTGTAATGGTTAGGAAGATAGATCCATGCATTCACATATTAAACGTTATAGGCTGAGCTATTCATGTGCCACTTTAAGTTAAAAACAAGATTGCTCAAGTGAAACAGGAGGTCTTGAATGCACATATCATGATTACGAAAAACTCTGCTCTAAACTCGGAGGCATTTTAACTTGTACTTCCTTTGTCCAAAGATTTGAAAACAACACTAAAAATTCATTATTACCTACTTGTCGGCAACTTGTTTCTCCTCCTCTTCTGCTGAAAAATAGATACCTGGTAACTTAGAAATGAGGATAAATCTTTCTTTCTTGATAGATGTTTAGAACTGGTCCTGTGATTTCATTGGTATAGGAACTCCTCAATGGGAAAACTCCCTTTACTATAGTATTTCAGTAACTTCTTTCCAATTTGAAGTCTTAGAGAGTTCCCCAGGTCACTGAGAGATTAAGTGTCCGGCCTAGATTCACATAATCAATATCTCAGAGGTGGTACTTGAATCCAGGTCTTTTTGGCCTGTAGGCTAATTCCCTTTTTAACCCACCTCACAGCCTCCCTTTTCCTCTCCCTCTTCCTCTCCCTCTCCTTCCCCCTCACCCTCTCCCTCTCCCTCTCTCTCAAAAGACTTATTATATATACTTTAGAACAGCAGTTCTCAACCTGTGGGCTGTGACCCCTTTGGGGGTCGAACAACCCTTTTGCAGGGTTCACCTAAGGCCATCGGAAAACACTTATTTCTGATGGTCTTAGGAACTGAGACACTACTCCTCTATCCATCTCCAGGTGGGTCTGTCCACATGCAAATATGCCCACATACGAGTATTAAAGGGTCGTGGCATTAGGAAGGCTGAGAACCACTACTTCAGAACTTTAGAATTTTTAAAAGGGCTTTCCTATGTCATATCGCTAAATCTTCACAATAACTCTGTGATAACATAACAGGTGGTATTATCCCTATTCTATAGATGAGAAAAATTGGGACAGAAGATTTAACTAGCCCTAAGTCATATATTTAGTGGCAAACCCAAGAATCTTGGCTACCAGCTAACATTTCTATCATTTTTTTATAGTAGCGTCATTTTAACAATAACAACACGGTTTGTAATAATCTTAATTAACAAGAAGTGTTTATTAAGAACTTACTATGTGTCAGGTACTGTGCTAAGTTTTTGGAATACAAAGAAATTAATAAAACAGTTCTTGCTCTCAAGAAACTCACAATCCAATGGGGAAGACAACATGCAAACTACTATGTCAAACAAGATATATACTGGATGAATCAGAGATTATTTCAAGCCTGAACAAAGGATGGATAAGAGGTAGAGAATAACTGGGGAAAATTGAAGCATCATACCAACAGGCAAGAAGTTTTAATTTTGAAACTTTTTGAGTGCGTCTTATTTACCCAGTATTGTTTGGGAGAACTTGAAGACTAAGGGACAATTCTAGTTTTAGAGAGCTCATAATCTAGTTAAGGCAGTGGTTCTCAACCTGGGGGTTATGTTCAATTTGTAACAACTAAAATACATCCTGCATATCAGATATTTACATTACAGTTCATAACAGTAGCAAAATTACAGTTATGAAGTAGCAATGAATATAATTTTATGTTTGGGGGTCACCACAACATGAGGAATTGTATTAAAGGGTTGCGGCATTAGGAAGGGTGAGAAGCACTGAGTTAAGGTGATGAAATATTTCTATCTTTTGATGTGAAAAAGTTTTTTTTGTGCACCAAAAGCTCAGTATGAGTCAACTATACTATATAAAAGCAAAAAAAGTAAATGTTATCCTAGCCTACATTAAGAAAAAACAACAACAAATCAATAGTCTCCAGAATTACAGAGGTGATCGGCAATGGCATGTATCTAGATGCTAAGAATGGAAGTTTAAGATGTATTTCGAAGGTAATATGGCATAAAGAAAAATCACCATACTGAGAGTCAAGATACTAGTTTCTAGTCCCAGTTCTGGGACTTTGGGCAAGTTACTGAATTTCTTCAGACCTTAGTTTTCTCATTTGAAAAAAAAATGTGAGGGGTTTCAACAAATTTGATCATCTTTTATGGATCTAATATTCAATAATTCTATGAACAGACACATATGGTATGTGTATAATGTTTCAGCATTGAAATATCCAGGACTTAGTTTGGTTCAGTGTTAGGAGAGCTGTAGCTATGGCGACAGCTTTTCAGGAACATCCACAATATAATGGCTCCCCTCAACCTTTCTTTAGCCACTCTTGCCTCACCTGCTTCTCTTGGAACCACAGGGTCCTGTTGCTGTTCTCTGAACTCCCTGAACCATGGGCACTATGCTTCTGTAATGCCATTCATGGAATGCTACTTTGAACAGCTTTTAAGATTCTGATTACACAGTATAGTGAACACTCTATTTATTCCATAACAAATCAAAGGAAAACATTCACAGAAAATCAAGGTAGCATTCACAATATAATATTCACAACAACTTATCATTAAAATAGCCACATAGTTTTCACCGAAGTGGTCACAATAGCTTTGAACAAAGAACAGTCATCTGGTATCTCTAGGGAGGTTTGCCTCCTTATTCAGTCATTCAGTCATCTCAGAGTACAATAGTCAGTCTTTCACTCATGGGGTAACTAGGTTAACTCAATCAGTCACTTACTTAGCAATTAGTTACTAAGTATCATTAATCACTAAGTACAATCACTAGAAAATACACAAACCCTCCACCCCTAGGTCACTAGTAAACCTCATTATCATCACAGCATTCAATACCCAAGGAGAGATCTTTTCTTCATCTTGACTTGGGGCCAGTTCTCAGATTCCCTGGATCCCCTTCCATGGTCCCAGATTCTACCTGGATTCACCAAACTGGATTCACCTTGGTTCAATGGCAGACAGCTCCCAGTTCCTTGTCCAGCTCTCTGGGTAGGTCCTGCTCCACCTTGGAGTTCACAGGTTCTATCCATCTCAAATCCTTTACAATTTCTGTTCCTGAGAATTTGAGGCTCAACCAAGCCACAAACAGACAAAGTATTAGCATCCTGGTCATGCTTCCTCAGTCTTCCAGCAGTTTGGCTGTTCCTAGGAGCCAGAAGAAATCTCACCTGGCTCCCAGAATCAAAATCACTCCTCCTAGGTTTTCAAAATCAAAATCATTTTCTCTAGCTTGGGGTGGGGGGGTGAGGGGGGAAGGGGAAGAGTTTTCCTCTTCAGCCTTCCTGGCAGCAGCAACTTCAGTCTCCACAATTCTTGTCTGAAGAAAATTCTGACTCAGTTGTCAATCCAGCAGTAGCAGCCCAGCTTCCAGATGCTGCTAAGAGAAACACTCTCACTCTCACACTCACACTCACTCATTCTCATACTCTCTCTCTCCCCAGCAGAACAGATTCTGCAACCAGGTTCTGATCTCAAGAAATTCTGATTGTGCCTCTTTGGGGCTTTTCTTATACACACACAGCATTGGCTTCCTGTTTCAGCCAACACCTTCCTGTTATGTCAGCAACAGGAGACAGGAGTTCGCACCTTCTGTTTCTTTCACAGAGGTTTGATTAGTTACTAAGGGCTAGGTACCTTCTTACTTGCCAGAACAAAAAAGGGTCCTCCAATTTAAATCAGTTACCATTACAGCTTCCATAGTTGGTAGATAAGATCAGAGGATCAAATATCTAGGACTGGAAGGAACCCACAGAGGTCATTTCATCCGAACTCTTTATAGTTGAGAGAATGGAGGTGCAGAAAGGAGAAATGGCTTGCCTAAGGTCACACAGGTAATAGCAGAGCAGGATTCAAGTTCAAGTCCTGTGATTCTAGGTTCAGGACTGTTTCCACTGTGCCATGATCCAAAGAAAGAAATTGAGGAGGTAGCCTTGACTATAAGAATTTGAGTTCTTTATATCTATCTATATTCTGTTAACAGATATAGAGCTAAAGGCAGGAGATTTGATGTGACATACTAATAGACTGCATAGGTAGTCAGTCACAGAACCAGAAATCCAAATCCAGGGCTCTGTTTACTGCATTATATTGCTTCTCTTTCTTTAAGTCTAATGGATAACCCTTAAGAAAGGAGAGAAAAATGTTATGCTTGTTCCATGAAATGCCTCCTCTCAAGATGAAGATGGTTTTATAGAGCATGTCTAGAGACTTTCAAATGGACTATAAATCTCCAAACAACAACATAAACTATGAAAAAACTTACTTTTCATGTAGGTTCATTAAAATACTCCAACTTCTAATTGAATAATGAAATTATAAGCTTTTGAATAATCAAATGTTAACACTATGAAAGAAATCAAGAGTTCTGAGAACCAGCTTAGCCCTGATCATTGCTGGTATTGTAAGCAAAACACTATTTCCACTACCAGGGGATTCAACTGAACTGTAACAGCTTTAGATGAGGTAAAAAAAAATCCATGAAGTCTTCTGGTCACTCTTTTGGGAATTATATTTAAGAGAAAGGCAAATAATCTACTACTAATAGCATCCATATATAATTATCAAAGGCTTTTTGGCAACCCCAAAGCTATATAAGGGATATCTAGGTATAGATAGAGTGCCATGCCTGAAAGTCAGGAAGACAACTTCTTGAGTTCAAACCAGGCCTCAGACACTTACTGTGTTACTTAACAAGTCACTTAACCATGTTTGCCTCAGTTTCCTTATCCATAAAATGAGCTAGAAAAGGAAATGGCAAACCACTTTAGTATCTTTGCCAAGATCAGGAGGAGTCAGACATGACTGAAATGACTGAACAAAAACAAAACGCTATGTCAATGCTAGCTTTATTATTATTACTTGGAGGATGTTTTTCCTCCAGTACTATCTGTAAGCAATGTATCTCTCACATCTCTTGCATTCTTCCCAAACACGTGATACTCCCTTTCCCCCTGCCCCCCACTCAAATAAGAAGATCCAGTAAGGACCTTTAGGGCTTCCAATTTCTACCTGAACAAAATACAGAGGAAGTCTTGCACTTTCAACTTCCAGTTTAAATACTAACATTCACTTGTATTAAAAGCTGCTACTGAATCATGTCCTGAGACTACAGTTGCTCGTGTAATTTCCCTCCTGGGATTTGGACAAATGGCTGCTGTAAATTCTCAAAGATCATCTGCTTCCACAGGGTATGCTTATTTCTTTTCAAAGAAACCACACTGAGAGGAGCCAACTCCACAGTAAAATGTCCCATGACAAAAACTCCAGATTGGTGTAGCTTGGGGAAGGGTGTTCATTTTCTCTAAGTGTGCCTAAAGTATCTTTTTTCCCCCATGGTTTCATCCTGATTCTCTTGCTTTATTAGAAGCTTCTTTGAATTTGTTCCAGAATCCAGAATTGGTTCAGAGACAAGTACAAAAGACTATTCTTTTCAATACAACTATGGTTCTTATGCCTGTCCCCCTCCCACAGTGGGTCTTTTTATTTTAAACTATCATTTCTGAGGATTTTTTTTTTACCCCTATAACCACCACCATGAGGATCTCAAGTTTTATCTGTCTTTTATTCCTTTTCAACTTCAATTAGTTGTAGAGGCAGACTGGGAAAATATACATCTGCAGTTCTGAAAGAGGAATATATTTCAAAGCTGACACTGGCTTAGCAGCCTGATATTACTACTGCCTTATCTTCTAAAGTATTGGAGAAACAAAATACAAATGTTCAGGAATGAAAAATCATGCCAAGACCAACAAAACATAAAGGAAACATCTGGTTTAATTTCTCCTCTGCCTTTTAATTGCCCCTATACATAATATAATGATTTAAACAAGGAAAATGATCCCCTCAGTCAAATTAAGGGCCACTTTTGAAACTACAGGGGCCTAATTGCATCACAAATTCGTTGTGTCCATCTGGTGTAGGGCAAAACAAATTTTATGAGGGTGATAAGTTCTGGGAATGAAAGCTATGTTCTTATGGAATAATCTGCTGGGAACATGTCTGACCATGGGGAATGGATTATTAAGTTATAAATTTTTTAAAAGAAGAAAATATATTTTGGGGATATAAACTTTCACTCCACTACCAGGTCATGAAATTTCTTGCATCCTTTTGCATTTTGACTTTCACAATTATATAGAATGATCAACAGAAAAATCACAATCACTATATCCCTTTACTTCCGGAAAGATTTTTGGAAAGATGACCTTGTGGAGAGGAAAGAGCTTTGGCTTAGGAGTTGGAAAACTTTTCCTAATCTCCATGTGTTACATTGGAAACATGAGCTGGATTTGCTTTTAGGTAGCCTTCAAATCCTGGTTTTGTCACTTAATATTTGTGCAACCTTGGGCAAGTTATTTAAGGCATCTTATCTACAGAATGATTTCATTAATTTCAAATTTAAAGACCTTTCCAACTCTTAGTGTCTGACTTTATGACCTTGAACAAGTCACTTTCTAGGTCAGAGTTCTTAGCTTTTTTGTGTGTTAAGAATGACTTTGCCTTTGACCCAGCAATACCACTGTTGGGATTATATCCCAAGGAGATTACAGAAGTGGGAAAAGGTCCCATATGTGCAAAAATATTTATTGCAGCTCTCTTTGTGGTGGCAAAAAACGAAATATAGGGGATGCCCATCAATTGGGGAACGGCTGAACAAGTTATGGTATATGAATG
>CM053584.1:225672962-225735721 GCA_028627135.1 Pseudochirops cupreus
CAATGTGAAAGTATTTGCAGATCCTATACATGATTGCACACCACCGTGGTGGGGGGGGGAAGGGAGGGGAGAAAATCTGAAACTCAAGTGACTGTGGAACTGAATCTTGTAAATTAAAAGTAAATGAGTAAATAAAAAAAAAATTAAAAAAAAAAACAACAAATACATGGAACCCCCACCCCCCAAAAAAGGAATGACTTTGGCAGTCTAAGCTAGCTAGCATTTATATTGTATCTACTACGAGCCAGGCACCATGCTACGTGCTTTACAAATATCAACTTATTTGATCCTCATAATAATCCTTTGAGGTATCTGCTATTATTACCCCCATTTTGCAAATAAGGAAACTGAGGCAAACAGAGGTTAAGTGACTTGTCCATGAGACCAGATTTGAGCTCGGGTGCTCCTGCCTCCAGTTGCACCAGTCTTTCCACTGTGCTGCCTAGCTGCCCCATCTAGTTGCTGAAGAACCCCTTCTCAGAAAAATGTTTTTAAATTCATAAATTAACACACACCAGACTACAAAGGCCACCAAGTTTAAGGACCTCATTTTAAAAATTCCCTACTCTAGACTTTAGATTCTTCATCAATAAAATATAGAGGATAGCCTAATGATCTTTAAGGTACCTCATATTTCTGCATCTCCAATTCAATGACCTTGGGCAGGGCACGTAATCTCTTTGGCCTTGCTTCTTCCCTCATAAAACGATGAGGTTGAGTGAGATGATTTCTAAGAGGCTTTTCAGATTTAGTGTCCTGTAGTTCTCTAACTTTAGTTGTTCCTTTGGAAATGAAAGACAGAATCATCCATTGCAGTGAATACATCTGCTTGAATTTATTTATTTAAACAAGAGTACCAAGTTGGATGTGGTAGCTTCTTGTCTTGGTGTGGATTTCCAAAGCCTTCAAGGGGAGTGGCCGTGCAGAGGTGAGCCAGAATAGGCTCAGCTGGAAAGAATTCTCAGAGCATTGTTGTTTCTTTGGCCACAAGCTGTTTTTGGTTGGAGCAAACACCTTCCTCCCAAAGGTACATCTACTGATTTCATGGAGGTAAAAACAACAACAACAACAACAAACAAACAACAAAACCTGAAAGCCAGACAACCACTTTGTATTGTGACTTAAAATAATTACGTTGGCACTTTTGCCATGATCTGTGAGGTTTTTTTTAGCCTGTAAATGGGCTGTTGCCTCCACATTTCACAGTGGTCTAATAAAGCATTATTATTAATTATTATTTTGCACAAATGGATTAGAGAATCTAGGTCAACATTTAAATTTAAGTACTTCTGCTCCAGCTAAACAAATACTGCTTGGCAAAGATTCAGGGGATGAAGTGCCTTTCTGGAAGAATTGCAAAACTCAGCTTTAATTTGTTGTGCAAAAAAACGAAATGAAAGCCAACCATGATCTTTCAAAATTCACATGCATTTGACATTTCATACATAGCCAAACTCAATGAAAAGTCTTACATTCAACTTTTAAAGTACAGAATGAAGTATTCATTAAGCAAAACAATCAGGACAGTTGTCAAAAGAGTAAGGTGCTTGGGATTAATGAGCTGCCTTACAGATGCTTCATCTATCAAAGTCATACAGTAATTATAATAGCGGCTCTGAACTTTGTCAAAATCTTTCTGAGTTATGCACCTCTTAAAAGTCAAAAGGAAAAATATGAATAAACCTTATGCTATGCTTTGAAAGTACAGCTACAGTCATGCTCAATGGTAGTACTCAGCAAAGCTAGGAGAAAGCCTATCAACTCAGAGGTCCACACAGCTCATATTGAAATATAGAAAATAATACCCAAGAATTTAAGAAAGTCTGAAAATATGTTCTGCTTTATGAATCAGTGAATAAACATTTATTACATGCCTACTCCGTTCCAAAGAACTGGGGATACAAAAAGATGCAAGAAAGACCCTGCCCTCAAAGAGCTCATAATCCAAAGGGTGAAATAAGCCAACAAATATGTATAGATAATTATACATAAGATATATAGGAAATAATTAAGAGAGAGAAGGCATTAGAATTAACAGATGAGATTTTAGTTGGGACTTCAAGGAAGTCAGGCAATCCAGTAGGCAGAGATGAGGAAGGAAAGCATTCCAGGCATGTTGGATAGTCACAGAAAAACATCCACAAGTGATAGATGGAGTGTCTTATTAGCACAACATCCAGGAAGCCAGTGTCACTGAATAGATGAATACATGTTGGGGAGTAAGGTGTAAGAAGACTGGAAAGGTAGGAGGGATCTAGGTTATGATGATTTTCAATGCCAAAGGATTTTGTATTTGCTCCTGGAGGTAATCAGGATCCTCTAGACCAGCGGTTCTCAACCTGTGGGTCATGACCCCTTTGGGGGTTGAACAACCCTTTCACAGGGGTCACCTAAGACCATGGGAAACGCATATTTGCAGTGGTCTTAGGAACCGAGACACTGCTCCTCTGTCCATCTCCAGGCGGGTTCGCCCACATGCAGATACACCCACATACGAGTATTAAAGGGTCGTGGCACTAGGAAGGTTGAGAACCACTGCTCTAGACCCTAGAGTTTATTGAGTAGGGGATGGGAGGTTGATCTGGTCAGATTCATGCTTTAGGAAAATCACATTAGTGGCTGAATGCAAAATGGACTGGAGACTTGAGGCATGCAATCCTAGTCCTAGTGTGAAGAGATAAAGAAGCGTACAAGAGCAGGGGCAGTGTCAAGGGAGAGAAGAGAGTGTTTTAAGAGCTGATTCAGAGGTGAAACTGATAGGCCTTGGCAACAGACTGGATAAGGGGTGGGAGTTAAGAGGTAGCTTAGAATCAGAGGCGGCATCATATAATAACAACTAGTAGTATAAACAATCTAGTGTTTACATAACATTTGGAGGTTTACAAAGTGTTTTATATTTACTTTTCATTTAATAAATAATTAATAATAATAAAAATAATAACTTAATTTTTAAGAAAATTTTTGTTTATTGTTGTAGAGTTTTTTCAGTCACGTCCAACTCTGTGTGACCCCATTTGGGTTTTCTTGGGAAAGTAAGAGAGTGGTTTGCCATTTCCTTCTCCAACCCATTTTTAAAGATGAGGAAAAAAAACAGGGTTAAGTGACTTGCCCAGGATCAAGAGCTAGTAAGTGTCTGAGGCCACATTTGAACTCAGGTCCTCCTGACTCCAGGACCAGGGCTCTATCTACTATGCCACCTAACTGTTCCAATTTTAGAAAATTGAAGTTACTAAAACAATTACAGAAATCTTGCTGTTTAATGACTTCTTGACTCCATCTTTGAGAAGTATTTTGCCAAATCTATTAGAAACTAATAAAATTGATTTTTTTTAGCATAACATGCAGTTATATTTGGAAAATAAATTGCATCATTTGCAGCTTGAGTTTTACAACCACACCCATATGTAAAAGTCCCAAATTTGCTGTATTCTTTCTTGTCAGGGCAGACTTCCTTTTTAACAAGTGTTGTTCCATTGATTGAGTCATAAATTAAAGAGCTCAGAAAATGCAAACATAACTATTAACAACTATGGCTTCAACTTGATAATGCTTCATGTTTTGTCCTAAATAATTCAGTGATCCAATTAGTCTTGTTTGGTAGAGCCACAGCAAGATCAGTGCCTGAAAGAGAAACCATGATTCAGGAGTTCAAATATTACCAATACTCACTATAAAGAAGGGTTCCATTTAAAGTGGTTGTCTTCACTGTCAAGTAGATAGTAACAATTCTGTTTTTGTCTTTCTCTGCAGCAAACTTTGACTCAGATAGTGATGTAAGAGAAGGTAATTCCAAGTAGGAGTTCCCATTGAAAGATGGAAAAAATATGGTTGTATCTATAATAAAAAAAAAAGTGAAGTGTCAAAATGATATTAACATGACATATCAATGACATCTCATTCAATTAATCATACACTCTATTTATGATCCAGGATGAATATTCTGCTAAAAATTACCCTGTTTATAGATATTAGGCTTTCCTACTAGAAGTCTAAAGAAATGTTAATTCATGTTTAAACTGAATATTTTAAAATATACCTTGCCTAAGTTACATGACATAAAAAAATAAAGACCTCAAGGATATAGTAGTATTTTGAAAATAAAATAAACATGCCCATATAGATTAATATAATTTAGAGAACACTAATAATTTTGTTTACATTCTTTAAAAGGCTCAAAGATTTAAGTATACCACTAGTAACCTTTTATGTATTTGTTTACATGATGGAAATTTGTACTTTATTATACATGTCCTTCACAGATGACTTGTGCAATATACAGATGGATTTTTTTAATGTACTAACATAGGAAATGAAAAATGCATTTATATTTTTTAGTCTTGTGATTTAGAAAGCATCAGATACAAATGCAGTGTTAGATTTGCCAGTTGTTAGTAGGGTAGACTATATTTCAGGTCCATAAAACCTTAGAATTGGAAAGTTTCAGAAATCTCATGAACAAGGGAGAAAAAGAGTGGTGACATGGGAGCTTTCCACCTGAAGGGATTTCCAAAGAAATTAGAATTTGTGGGTGCCTGCACGTCTGGGCAGAAGAAAACCTGTACGTGCTTATGTATCAACTGAGAGTGGTAATTTGATATGCCCTTTTAGCTCTAGATAGAATTATATACCCTATAAAGTATTGATTTTTGAACTACAAAGCCCCTTTCAGACCTTGTTGCAATTCTTCTCTTGACTGTGATTCTGCTCTAAATACCACTTCCCATCTAAGGCATTTTCAGCTCCACGGCTTCTTTATCATTGCCTATCCTCACCTTGATTCTCATAATTTCTTCCTCACTATATGTGAACTCCTTGAAGGCAAGGACTATTTTGTTATTATCTTTGCACTCTTTGCACCTAGCCCAGTGCCTGCTGCAGGGTAGGTGTTTAATAAGTACTTACTGAATGAGTAATTGATTATCCCTTCCAAGTCTGTAATTCCATAATTTTAACAAGTCTTTGTTTATCTTTATGGACTATCTTTACAGATGTAGGAAGGTCAGCACAGTAAAAGGTTATTGTGTTTTCCCCGTGGGAATGAGACTTGGGATAGAACTCACTGCTGAGGGAGGATGAGGGAACTAGGCCATTACTTCAGAGGTCTACTTCCTTTTAGACATTCCACCGTCAAACTGTTGTCAGCCACCAGACAATAAAGCAAAGATGAAAAAATTCAGGGCTTTAGGGGGACAGGGTAACCATTGAGAATAGATATAACAAGAGCTAAAGCTCCCTTCCCTTTCTGTCAATATTCAGGAACTGCCCTATAATAGGGACACTTTAAAAGAGAGAAATAAGCATACAAATAAATGGCTACAAGATTATTTGTATATAAACAACTCTGGATAATATATTCAGGGCTTCTTGGGACTTTCGAGGTCACCTATCCTATCCTCTTTTTTTATAGATGAGGAAGATGAAGGCCAGAGAGGCTGAGGGTTTTACTTCAGATCCCACAAATCAGAAATTGGATTTGAACCATGATACACTGACTCTAAATCCAGTGTTCTTTCCATTCTTCACATTGCATTAAAAGAAATTCTGAAAATAATTGCAATAATAATGTTGATGATTATACCTTGCATTTGTCAGGATCTTCTAGTGTTTCTAACATGTGCTCTGATTTATAGGAGTGGGGAGGGGATTTCCTATCACTTTCCAGGAAAGCATCTATTATGTAAAGTCATGTACACCTGCACACTCCTAAACCTAACACAACTTGAACTTTTTTTCATGGCTGACAATTTTAATGCAAATCCTGACAGGAAACAGCAATTATGAAGAATAAACATTTGTTATTGAATTGCTTTCTAGCCACATTAATTTCCTTTATCACTGTGTTTAGTGGATTTGTTAGAAAATAGTGCTGCCCTGAATATGGAAAACAAGGCTAATTGGGGTTAGGCAAAGTACTTCCCTGCTGTTTCCAGAAGCCTCTTCAGGCTGTGGTGTTTGAACACAGTCCAAATTCATTCCCCTGGCATTTATGATGGAAAAAAAGCAATCAGATTTTTTTACATAGAAATATTTATTAAATATCTTGCAAGATAAGGCCAAAGTCATTCATATCTATGCTTTTGTGCTTGAAACTGGGAATATAAAATAGACAGCGTTAGAAACCAAAAATAAGCTAATACAAAAAAAGCTAATACAGGCTTCTGAAAAGACATTCTAAATGTTTCATGGATGTTTTCTGTATTTGTTAGAGAATGGACAGGTTGATACTCTAGACTCCTTATTTCATGCTTTCTGTTTTTAACTAAATTGGAAAATTTTCATTTTCTGTCCAAGTGCAGACAAATAATGACACTAAACAAAATGACCAGAAGTAGTCCACTCATTACCTTCCCCCTCAAACCATCTTCTCTTCCTCACTTCACTATTATTGTTAAGGATGCCACCATCTTCCTTGTCCCTAATGCTCCCAAGTCATCCTCAACTACTCATTCTTTCCCACTCCACATATCCAAGCTGTTGCTAAGTCTTGATGATGTTACCCATATGACATGTCTCTAGTATGGCCTCCATCTCACTTTTGACACCCCCACCACCCTACTGTCCTTAACCTATTGTGTTAGTCATCTGGTGGGTCTAGACTCTAGTCCATCCTCTATTTAACTGTCAAAATAACTTGCTTAAAGCATAGGTCTGGTCATGTCACACTCCCCACTCCCATTTCACTAATCACCTCTAGAATCAAATATAAAATATCCTGGCATTCAAACTCTTTAGTTTCTGCAAGGGAATCAGGGTTAAGTGACTTGCCCAGCATCACACAGCTAGTAAATGTCAAGCATCTGAGGCTGGATTTGAACTAAGGCCCTCCTGACTCCAGGGCTAGTGCTCTATCTATTGCACCACCTAGCTGCTGTCCCTTCCTCTGCCTTCTAGTCTTCTTAAACCATGTCCCCACTCTGTGATCCAGTGAAACTGGCCTCCTTTTTGGATCTCCCACAAGTCACTCCATCCCCTGGCTCCTGGGCATTTTTGCTTCTTTTCCTGCATGCTTGGGATTACCTCTCTTCTGATTTCAGCCTTTCCTGGCTTCCTTCAAATCTCAGTTAAAACCTTATGTTTTACAAAAAGCCTTTCCCAATTCACTCTAATTCTAGTGTCTTTTCTCAGTTGATTATCTTTAATTTATACTGCATATATCTTGTTTATACAAAGTTTGTGTGTCATCTCCATCATTAGACTCTGAGTTTTATGAGATCAGGGGCTATCTTTTGCTTTTATCTGTATCCCTAGCACTTAGCATGGCATCTGGAGCATGGTAGGCCCTTAATGCTTGACGACTCACTTTTGAATTACCAAATGATAAAGTACATCAATATGACAAGGGCCTATGATTCTTTTTGAACCCTTCCTCATCACAATCAGTCAACGACTTATCGTCTTAGAAAGTTTTCTGGTCCTCAGGTTAGATGGCTTTGTGATCAAAAATTTCTGATTCTGAGTCCAACACTCCAAGATAATGACATCTGGACTTGTGATCTCATCAATGTGGAGAATTCCTGGTGAGGCAACTCTCTGCACAGCAGATCTGTAACTCCCTTGCAACTGATTGTGACTTTAGGAGGCTGACTCATCCACAGGCACACAGCCAGAATAAATCAGAGGTACGATTCGAACTCGGGTATTCCTATTTCTGAAGCCATGTTGGCTCTCAGTGATAGAATACAGGAAAACAAATCCTCAAATTGAGCAACTAAAATAGAAGAAAAGATGAGACTCTGAATCCAGGTTAATCAGTGAAGAAGTATTTATTGAGCGCTTACTGCATGCTGGGGGCTGTGCTGACACTAAGGTATGTTGTTGAGTGGTTTCAGTTGTGTCCAACTCTTCAGGACCCCATTCTGGGGTTTTCTTGACAGAGATACTGGAGTGATTTGTAATTTCCTTCTCCAGTTCATTGCACAGATGAGCAAAGAGAGGTAAACAGGGTTAAGTGACTTGCCCAGGGTCACAAAGCTAATAAATGTCTGAGGCCAGATTTGAACTTAGGAAAATGAGTCTTCTGATTTCAAGCCCAGTGCTCTATCCACTGCACCTTGTGGCTACCCTAACATGAATGTATACAAATACATAAATGAAACATTCCATGTTCTGAAGGAGCTTGCATACTACACTGCTTTATAGATATGAGCCAGATTCTGTGCTTCACTGTGACGTATGACTTACTGTTGTAAGCATAAAGCACAGTCATAAACAATTAAAATTAACTAATAACGATTTCACAGTAAATCTTTTGATAGTAGCTGTTTTATAGCTGCTTTACAATAATAAAAAGGCAGAAAAAAACTTAGGAATATGTCTATGATGAAATCACTGGCCATCAGCAGTTCAAACATTTGCAAGAAAGAGTAAAAATGAAGTAGTAGAAACATACTTTTTAAGCTTCAAGTATAGCGTGTCCCCAAATTTCTAGTGCAGTTTGTGGATGAACTACATCCAGGGAGTCAGTGTATTTGTTACTATACATTAGTGTCCTTAAATTCCTTCACTGATACAAGAAAATAAGATGCGACTTGCAAATCATTGCTTAGACTGCTTGACAAACAACTTGGAAGTAGTCTGTAGCTATATCCAATATCCTCTAGTAAAAGCAGAACAGAGTCTAGAATTTTAGGCAGCCAGGTGGCACAGTGGAGAGAACATGGACCCCATTTAAAATCTAGCCTCCAATACACAGTAACTCAGTGATACTGAACAGGTCACTTAACTGCCTCAGTTTCTTCACCTTTAACATAGGAATGATGATAAAACCTACGTCTCATGGGTGTTACGAGGTCAAAATAAGATAATATTTATGAAAAATTTTGCACATATATTAACTATTATTAGTAAGGGCAATCAGGTGGCACAGTGGATAGAGCATTCGGCTTGGAATCAGGAAGACTTATCTTCCTGAATTCAAATCTGGCTTCAGACACTCACAAGCTATGTGACCCTAGGGAAATTACTTACCTCATTTGCCTTAATTTCTTCATCTGTAAAATGGGTTAGAGAGAAAAAAAAGACAAACCACTTCATTATTTTTGCCAAGAAAACCACAAATGCGGTTTCAAAGCATAAGGCACGAACAACAGATTATTAGTAAAAGGAAATGAGGGAAATTTAATTAAACAAATGTGGATGGCAAAAGATGATCTTTTATTATACAGAAAACAAAATTCTTCTCCTGTTCTATTTGATTCACTTCTGTACTTAAAATAAAAGACTATCAAGTATCCATTGCTGTCTTGGTTCATAGGGACATAGATTTAAAACTCTAAAGGGTCATAAGGATTACCTGGCCCACCCTTAATTTTATTGTTCTAAAGCTTTAAGTATTCAATATCCAGGTTGGCAATATCATAAATTTGTATGATAACTTGAAACAAACATAAACAAATGAGTCAACATTAATTTTGCTTGCTTTTTAAAACAAAACAAAAAAAAATGAGACTCAGAAATATTGAGTGACTTGCCCTCTGTCACACAGGTTGTAGGTGCTAGACCTAAGATTTGAGCACATCCTTGTCCTCTGACTTAAAATTCAAGGCTCTTTCCATCATACTATGCTGACAATGAAATTAATATCGCAAAATCCAAGACTGAAATCTCACTCATTAGTGGTTATCTAGCACAATCCTTTCATTTTGGTGATACAAAGTGTATGTAAAGAGATGAAAGAAAAAGTGACTGGACTGGCAGAACCAAGATTCAAACCCGAGCCTGCTCACTCTAACTCGAGGACTCCTTCCATTTTGTGTACTAGGCAAGAAATGTGCAAAACTAGAACGATTAGAGAGGAAAATGGGCAGCAACCCAATTATTTAGATCTCATTTATGTGTCATATTTGTGTTGCGTTTTGACTATGAATATTTGGGCAGATAAGACCCTTTGTGTTTAAACAGTGAGGATCATGGTGGCCACACTTTCCAGAGGGTCAGAAGGATTTAGTTCACATGAACTTCATTGATCTTTTCTTTTTCCCCATCTTCTCTTTCTAGTTTCATGATGGGTTTTAGGAGCTAGGTGAGCATAAAAGAATGAGGAGAGATTTAATTTATACAATCTGGATTCAACTACCACTTATGCTTACTACCTGTATGACTTTGAACAAATCACTTGTGGAAGGAGAGGAAGGAAATGAACATTTATTTAGTACTTATTATATGCCAAGCATTTTATTAAGTGCTTTTACAAATATATGATTTGATTTGTCACAACCACTGTGCCATTACTATTCCCATTTTACAGTTGGGAAAACTGGGGCAAACATGTTAAATGACTTGTTAAGGGTCGGGTCACACGGCTAGCAAGTATATAAGAACTCAGGTCTTCTTGACTTCAGATTTGTTCTATCCACTGCACTACTTAGCTTCCTCTATACCAGTTTTTCCTAGGCCTCAGTTTCCTTATCTATAAAATGAGGGACTTGGATTGTATAACCTCTGAGGTCCTTCCCAGTTCTCGCTCTCTGATCTTGTGTCTTGGACTTGTTTGACTGACTCTGAGCTCATAGACCAAGTATGTTATGCTCCTCGATCTTCCTGTCAGATATAATAACACATTGCAAAATTTCACTGATTTCTTCATTAAAGAATATATATTTATTTCTATTCAATATGAGACACTGCCAATCTTCATTCTTTCACAACACTGATTTCCTGTGAATCTTACCACAATGAGATCATTTTTTTTTTTTTTGCCATAGGAGCAAGGTTATAATTGAGGATTGTTTCTTAACCAAGGACTGGCAGCAAATAAATCACAGATATGACCAACAATACATCATAAAATCAGAGATACAACTATAAAACTCTATACTAATTTAAAATGGTAGAATCATGCTCAAGTGCCTTAACAATGGATAGAAATACATTGTGCACATTGATTATAAGAGAATCTTCAATGTCCTATGAATTTAATGTATAGCCCTTAAAAAATCCAAGTTGGCAGTATCATAAGTTTTAACTAATGCTGGCTTAAAACAAATGTAAAATTATTAATTAATGTTAATTTTGCTTGCTGTATTGAAAGAGTTTGGTTCATATAGGTCTCTGAAAAGATTGTTTAAGGATTCTGCTGGGTTTTCATTTCTCCCACTTATCCTGGCCTAAGAACTCCAATCAAAACAGTAGAACAGTTCAATAAACACCTGCTTTTAATGCTATTGATATACTTTTTTCTTTTCTTTCAACATTAATTTTTTTTCTCAATTACATGTAAGCAAAATTTTTAAACATTTGTTTCTTAAAATTTTGATTTCCAAATTCCTTCTCTCCCTCCTTTTCCCTCCTCCCTACCTGAGAAGGCAAGGAATTTGATACAGATTATGATATAGTTTTAAAGGTAAGTTGTCATGTTATAGCCACACAATGCATTTGGTCCTAGGTTACCTCCCATTCCTTTACTCCTTAGGCAATTTATTCTCAAAACAGCATTAGGAGGAGCTGAAAAAACCCATGACTCAGGTGTACTCTCAGAAATAAAAAAAATGAACATATATCTTTTTTAGCATCACTCTAGAGTTAGCCTATCATAGAGTGTGTATGGGGATGGGATGTCAATGCCCAAATCATCAGTCCCTACTAACATCCATTCTCCATCTCACAAAGGTCCCAGTACTCAAGTTCTTAAACTTGGTACTTGTAAGTCAATTTAGAAGCTCCCTTGCTCTCTCACTTGCACTGACTTCAATGACTATTACAAGAAATTGACTCACCAATAGCACTTTTAAAGTTTGTTCTACACACAAAATGTAAAACCTCTTATCTTCACTCACACTATAAACACTATTTTCTCACCTGCTAATATTAGGTCTTCTTCCACTTTCCTTAAACTTCCACTCCCTACGGTCTGTTTTCTAAACTTCCATTCAATTAACAGTGAACCCTTAGATCACCTAGTCCTGCTTTAAAATAGAAATCAGGGTAATTGCAAGCACCTGCCACCGTCATCACAACTGGCTACCTCCTGCCTAAATCCTTTTCTAATCACCCCACTTGCTAGTTCCACTTACCCCTATTACCTAATGTTTATTCTCTTTCTCTCTCTCTCCCTCTCTCCTTCTCCCTCTCCTTCCTTTTGGATGGCAGTGGCCCTTTCACTTTTGTCTTTGTATCCCTACTAACTAAACTAAAATAGGACAGATAATATGTCTTTAATAAATGTTTGTTGTTGATGAACCCATGCTAGCCAGCTCTTTGTAATCATTGCTTCCTTTTCTTAATACACACAAATCATCATTTTGCCATAAATTGAAATCAGGTTAGTTATCCTTGTTGAAGGCATTTCAATTCTATGAGTTTCATGCTTCTTGTCTCTAAAAGTGTGGAATAGTGACGTTTATCCTACTCACTTCATTGGGCTGATAAGAATGAAATATGCTTTGTTCATTGTAAAGAGCTAAACACGTTTTAAATATGACCATTTATAGCTTGAAATGGCATTATTATCTGAAACATAAGAAGCATAACTGTACATTTAATTGACTGAATTGTCTCATAGCATCTGGGGCACAGTTGCATTTTTCCTTCCTCCTAGGAAAGGGTTACTAGCGGCTAGGTGGCATAATGGATAGAGTGCTAGGCTTGGAGTCACAAATACTCCTTTTCCTGAGTTCAAATGTGACCTCAGACATTTGCAGTTATGTGACACTGGGCAAGTCACTTAACCCTGTTTGCCTCAGTTTCTTCACCTGTAAAATGAGTTGAAGAAGAAAATGGCAAACAGCTCCAGTACTTTTGCCAAAAAAATCCCCAAGAAGAGGTCACAAGAGCTGGATATGAATGAAAAATGACTTAAAGAACAATAAAAAAGGTATCACATAGAACTCCTGCTTAATGAGGTATAAGATAGTCTTTCATAATATACATGCAGACAAGATAGAAAAATGTTACTATAGATTCTTGTACTGTTAGGTGGATTTGGAATTGGTTGAGTGACTGGATCTCAGAAGGAGTGATTGTACTACAAAATCATAATGGAAAGGCTCCTAGGATCTTTGTTCCTAATCATTCAACATTTTAATCAATTATTTGGATGAATGCATTTGCAGATGATTCAAAATCTGGGAATGATAGCTAACATGTTGACAGAATAGATATCTCAACAGGCTTAGAATAATGAACTGAATCTAATAAATTTGAATTCAATAAGGGTACATGCAAATTCTCCAAGTGGGTTAATGATATAGACTGGACAAAAGACAAAATATATCCATAAAACACTTAAAAATAAACTGAAAAAATATAGGATGAAGTAGATGTGACTCAAAAGCTGTCTATGTAATAGGAATATGAGAGATTTAATAGACTCCAAGATTAATATGATTTAACAGTGTTATGTCATAGCCAAAAAACTAATAGAATCTTAGTATACTTTAATAGGGGCATGGTGTTCAGAATAATTCAAATGACAGTTCTGTTGTACCCCATCCTGATTAAGCCAGCTGGGGAATATTATGTTCAGCTTCTGTGAGCTTATTTCCTTTTGGGGGGGGGGGAAACAATATATATGCATATGATAAAGTTCAAATATATGCAAAACAAAGTTGTCATATCTTTTGGAGGGATGGGAATGGTATGACACTACCATTTGGGAGGCTGAGAGTAAGCCTCATATATGAGTGCTGCTTGAGCCAAGCTTTGATAGAAGCAAGGAATTCTAAGGTGAGAAGGGAGTGCTTACCAGGCATGAGGGACAGCCAGTACAAAGGCATGCAGGTAGGAGATGGAATGTCACATAGGAGGAGAGTAAGCTAATTTATCTGAAACATTGAGTATATGAAGGAGAATAATGTGTAAAAAGTCTTGATGAAATAAGAGGGAATCAGATTGTGCAGGGATTTAAATGTCAAGCAAAGTAATTTTTATTAATAGTCAAGGACATTTTATCTCTGAATAAATAAGATGTACAGGATCAGAGGATCAGAGATTAAGAACTGAAAAGGATTTTACAGATCACTGAGCCTAAGCTCCTCATTTTACAATTGAGGAAGCTGAGTCTTAAAGAGGGTAACTGACTTGCCCAGTGATTTACATGTAAGACATATCTGTGGTAGGATTTAAACCCTTCCTAACTTCAAGTATAGAACACTAACACTGAATCACGTTACATCATGAAAGATTTAAAAAAGAGTTATATAATTGAATTAGGGGAAGTAAAAATTCAATGTAGAAAAAATACTTGTCTTTTAATTATATTTATTGATTAATCTATATGTTGTTGGACATCTGGGTTCAGTTTTTGTCTCAGACATGTACTAGCTGTGTGATTCTGAGAAAGTCAATTAACCTCTCTGGGTGTCAGTTTCCTTTTTTTGTAAAATAAAAGGATATGACTTAATGTTCTCTAATGTCATCTTCCAGCTCTAAATCTTTAGTGTTACAATCTTTAAAAGTTTTCTGGGACATTTAGGAAAATTTCAAGATATAGATATATATTAAGATTTTCTTCTGAGCCCCCAATTGCTTAAAACATTACAAAATGAAAAACCAAAAATGGAATTTCACTGAATTGTCTACAAATCTGCAAGAGGAATTTGGGGAGGAGATGTAAAATATTGCTGCACATTCAATTCAACTAATCAAACAATTTTTAATCTTTTACTTTGTGCAATATGTATTGGAGGATGTGAATTCAATGAGAAAAATAAAACAGTCCTTGCCTTCAAAGTGCCTTACAACTCTTCTTGGGGCATACAACAATCCTACAAGTAAGTAAATGCAAGAAAATATGAAGAAGGAGGAAATGCTCAAACCTAGAGATAACAGAAAGGTTTCATCAGGAGGTGGCATCTTAACTGAACCTTGAAAGAAGATAAAGAATAAAAGAGGAAGAGTTTAGGAGAGAGAGCAGACAGTCCATGCCTAAGGGGGGGCTTGTCTGACTTTACAAACAGCAGAGGAAGTGGTGATTTGGGGAGGGGGGAGATCTGATCAGTTCAACTGAGACATAAAATGCACCAAGTGAAATAAATCTGGAAAAATAGTTTGAAACCCAGTTTTGGAGACATTAAATGCCAGCCTAAGGAAGGATTTAAAAAGAAAATCCAAAAAATACCAACCAAATCCTAGAGGCAATAGGGAGACACTGATGGTTTGTAAGGAGTGTAGTAGATCAGAACCGTGCATTAGCAGAGTTATCTTAACAATTGTAAGGATGATAGATGAGGGATAGACTGGAAGGGAGTATTTTAAAGTGTCTAACTAGACATTTGTTTCTATGAAGGTTTGGTTGTTTCTCCAAAGACATGTAAGTCAAAGGTTAAGATTTACTGAGTATATGCTTGTTTCGACTAATGAAAAATAAGCACTTAATTTTAAAAGATCATATATCCTAAGACTGTTTCATCATATTTTAACTTTTTTATATTTTTAATTGGGATGATGAGACAAATTAACTCGAGGATAGACATTGGATACCACAAATCATTTCATGGTCTTCTGATATTGCATTGCTCACGATTTCCGAAAAGACCAGTGTGAAAATAGCTTCAGCTTTTAGGGACAATATTTATTGCAGAGGCTGAGGAGGTAGAGAAATTCTACAAAGAATTTTTTAAGAACATTCAAATTAAATTACTCTATACATTAAACCACAAATATGAGCATAAGGGGAAATGGCAAAAACTGCTGTGGAAATTTTGTTTCAGGAGTAAGAAAACAAGGGCAAGCGCTCGGAGACTAACACAAGAACCTATCATTTTTTCTTCAAGAAGGAAATTGGAAGGCAACAGATGTGGAAAGTTCCAAATGCTATTAGAAGAAATGGAACTGATTTATCTTAAAACTAAGGAAATGACCAATTATTGATTTGGAAGTAATTTCTGAGTCATCTGTCTACAGCCAAGGCTTATTAAATCAAAGATAAAAATAAATACCAAGGGGGAAGAAATAGTCAAAATGATGAGAAAATATGGTGTCTGATTGAGGCAATGCTGATTTTTAAAAAATAAGTGTTTATTGATATTTTCTACTTCTTACGTCATCCTAGTATCCCATGTATGCCTACCTCTTCTCCTCCCCAGAGGCATCCCATGTGACAAATAGTATTTTTTGAAGAGGAGAAAAAAAAGCCAGCACAAATGATCAGCACGTTGACAAAGTTCGAAAACATGTGCAATGTGTAACATTTGTGGACCTTCTACTTCGATGAAAGGGTAGGTTGGGGGTGTCTTCTCATATCTCTTCATTTCAGTACTGTTTGATCTTTTATTACATTTAATTTTGATCTTTTGTTGGACTTTTTACATTTATGGTGTTGTGATTACTGTGTATATAGGGGTTTTTTTTTTTTGGCTCTGCTCAATCCACTCCACCTCAGTATGCATAGATCTTTCTATTCTTTTCTGTATTCATCACACACATCATTTCTTGTAACGTAGTAATACTGTAACATAGCTACATAATTCTTGTAGCATAGTAATATTCCATTATATCCATGCATCACAATTTAGCAATTCCCCAACTGACTGACATCTACTTTGTTTCCAATTCTTAGGTATCACAAAATGTGTTGCTATAAATATTTTGGAATACGTGGGGACTTTTTTCTTACCCATAGCTTCCTTTTGGGCATAAGTCCAGTAATGGAGTCTGGTTCAGAGGGTACATCTTAGTCATTTTATTTGGGTAATTTGAAATTGCTTTCCAAAATGTTTGTACCATTTAATAGCTCCACCAATATTGTGTGAGTATGCTTTTCTTTCCATAACCCTTCCAACAATGACTGCCACTATTTTTGGTCATTTGTGCCAATTTGCAGAGTGTGAGGTGAAACCTGGGGATTATTTTGATTTTCATTTCTATTAGTGTTTTGGAGCATTTTAAAAATGTGGTTGTGAATACTTTGTTCTTCTTTAGAGAAATATTTGTTCATATTATTTGGCCACTTATCTATTGGGGAATGGCTTTTATTTACATATATGTCTATATATATATATATGTATATATAAATGTACACATACACATATATGTGTAGTTTATGTAGCTTGGGTTGCCAAACCCTTAACAGAAATTTGATACAAAGTTTTCCCCCATTCAACCACTTTCCTTCTTATCCTAGAGTCATTAATGTTATCTGTGTATAAGTTTTTCAGTTTCAAGTTCCCTCTTCTGCTGTAAACATACTATTGTGTTCTTTCAACTACTTTAATCTTTTCTTTAAATCCCACCAGCTCCTTTTTCCTTACCTCAATCCCCTCTTTTTGTGTGGTGCCCTTTTTTAGGTTATTAGTTTCTTTTTAGGTTATTAGTTCCTTTTGTTCTCCTGCTTTTATTTGGTTATATAATAATTCTTTACCTTCTTTTTCCACCTCAAATAGATTCTTCTTTCCTCTTTTCTTCCTCACCTATTCTGGTGAATTGGTTTTTAAATTTCATTTTCTGCACCCTTTTCCCAAAAAGGATTTTTCTTACTCTCTTCCTTACTCATCTTTTCTTTCTGTTTACTCTACCTCATCCTCTGACTCATGACCACTATAATTATATGGTCTCTCTTCTTTGTATTCTTTGAGCAATCAAAGCCTCCAAAGTGTTCATTCTAAGATCTTTACTCTAGGTACTTTCTACCACTGCTTTGTAGGGCTTACCCCATGGATTCCCCCTTTCCATTGTGCCTCACTCCCAGAACAATTAATGTAGGTATCAGAGGGGAAGCTGTCCCTTGGTAGGCCCCCTTCCTTACTATGTCCCCAATTATGCAGCCCACTAATGATTTATACCCTTTCTAACTGACTTTTTTTTCTTCTTACATTTGCCTGCAAATCCCTTTCTGTAGCAAAGCTCTCCCATTCCTCCAGATGCCAATGGCCTCCAGGGTTTTCAAGTCTCCCTTACCCCCCAGGACAATTAGACTTTTCAAATACCAAATTCCCCAGGGCTCATACAGTATAAGGTCCTTATTTCCCTTCATTGATTTTCTCTCTTCACCCACAGAAACATTCATCAGTGTCCTTCCTTTCCCCTCTCTTTTAAAATCTTTTCATCCTCCTTTTCACCCTTTCCTTTGTAGACTACAGAGGTTACTTTCCTCTCATTGCTAGTCCTTGTTTGACCACAGGGCCCCACTCTTTCCCTTTAAGTAGCCTTCCATATTGTAACAGAGTCCCTCAAAGGAAGCAATGTATTGTAAAGTTCTGTCCATAATACTCCCTGTCTGCCTGCCTCTTCATTGTTACCTTTACCATCTACCAGATTTCCACATACATCCCTATCTCCTTGTGTACATTTAGAAAGAGGTCTCTTACTATTCCTCTCTGCAGTCACTCTGTTGTTGCTGCTGTCCTTTCCTGCTGCATTTAGTCATTTCTCCTGCATTTCTGTTATTTGGGGTGTTTGGAGAGGTAAATAATCCCTTCTGTTTGGGTTTTCTTTCTAAAAACTGTTTCAATCTCTTCTTTATTATTGAATTGCCATCTTTTATCTTGTAGGTTAAACCCAGATTTGCAGGGTAAATCACCCTGGGCTGTATCTTGAACTAAATCACTCTTAACACATTATTGCATTCCCTCCTTTTTCTAGTGGGTGCAGAATAGTATTGCGTTATTTGAATATAGTTTCCTTTAGTATTTGAAGGTCTTTCTCCTGATGACTTTCAGAACTTGTTTTTAAATTGAATTGTTAAAAATTATTTTGAATTGTTAAATTTAACTACTACGTGTCTTGAAGTTTCTAGCCTTGTTTGCTGTTTTTTTTTTCCTGGAGATTAATATTGTATTCTTTCAATTAAAATTTCATTTTTTTATGTCCTGAAGTTCTGGGGAGTTCTTATCTATTATTTGTTTCATTTTAGTGTTAAGATTTTTTTGTTGATGGGACAGAAGAGAGCACCCACCCTGGAGTCAGGAGGACATGAGTTCAAATCCAGCCTCAGACTCTTAACATGTACTAGCTTGGGGGACCTTGGGTAAGTCATTTAACCCCAATTGCCCTGCCTCCCCCCAAAAGCAAAAAAAAAAAAAAGATTTTTTTTTTGTCTTCATGTTCTTCTGGGAGCTCTATAATCTTTTGATTTTTTTGTGCATCCTATCTTTGAGATCAGTGTGTTTTGCTTGCACAGTGAGCATATTTTCTTTTAATGTTATTGGTTTCTTTCTTTTTTTCTTCTAGACTGTCCTTTATTCTTCTGTACTTGCACTACCCCTATATTGTTCTCTCTTTTGTATCTGAAGTTTGACACTGCAGATTTAAGTTCTATTCTATTCATAGTTTTGATGTGTAGGACATACATTCTGTTCTCTCAGGAATAGCATTTTGTGATTCCATGTTCTCTTCAAATTCCACAAGTGTTGATTAATTTTTCTTTATTTTGCATTATTTATCCATAGACATCTAAACTCATTTACTAGATCAGAAGCCATATGTCCTTCTGTTAGTGTTTTTACTGTTGATTTATCTGTTTAGTGTTCAAGGTCTTTGAGTTTACTTCTTCCTGAAATCTTTGGTATTTCAGTATCTTTCCCCCTTCCCCTTATCTTCTTTATCACTCACTTGCTGACTCCTTGCCCTCTAGCTGTGGTTTTCTTGGGGGCTAGATCTCCAAATATCCCAGCCTTCTCACACACTAATTATTCATTCACCAGCCTAGATCTCTGCCCCAACTGACTTTTCGGGTTGTCAGGACTACCTCTAGCTGTATGCTATGCTATTTGATTCAGGCTCAGTGTAGTGCTGTACACCCTCCCCCAGGCATGGTACCCTGTCCCACTCCCTCTGTTCTGTAGTTCTCTGGCCCAGCTGGCTTGGCACCAGCAGTTCAGAGTCTATTTCCCTTGATACCAAACAGTTCAGAGCATTGCTCTGTTGGTACTTCTGGGTTGCCACCATTGGCAGGCAACAAAAGCTCCTGAAAGACTGTGACAAAGTTGACTGTTGAGTACCTAACAAAGTTCTGTAGCCTGGAGTCAGGGTCTCCATGAAACAGGAAAGAGGGAGGGAGTCCAGGACATAGGGCTGGGTTTAGATATAAGTCTATGTCATGTCCTTAGGTCTGTTAGTACAGCTTTGCTGCCAGTAGCATTGGAGGTGGGGGAGAGGCACTGAGTGAGCTCAAGAGACAGTATCACTTCCTGCATTTTTCTCTTCTTTTTAATCTTCTTTTGGGTTCTGAGCATCCTAGACCATAAAGATAATTGAAGTTGATTTATCTTTGGCACATAATTTCTATTTTGGAGAGTTCTAAGAAGCCATGGGGATTGGACAAAATGTCTGCTCTACAATTTTGTTGTTCACATGACCAGCCTACTTAGGCAACTTTGATTTAAATATGACCTTGATACTCAAACATCAGGAATAGATCAAAGAACAAATCTCAACCCAGGTATCACCATTTTCAATTGCCACATTGAGGAGATTAAATGAGCCTCAGATAATATAGTCAACAAACATCAGATACCATATTCATTCACAAAACGAAGGTAGACAAAGGCAATATTGGTTTCAAATTTAAGTTTACATATAAAATTTTACAGAAAAAAAATATGGTGTAAGATCGTAAACCTTGTCGCCCCATGATACTGATCAGTCATGGAAAGAAAAGTAAATTTATAAAAAATATCATGAGACATATAAAATAAGGCATAAATTTCCCTTAAAACCTATAGCATTTCACAAAAGAGGACCTTGGGCATTAATGAATAGACAACCAATAAACAAATGTTTGATTAGCATTTTTATCTCAAATTGGAATCAGTGAGTCCCCAGTCACAGTCCATAGTCATTCTGCTGAAATTCATGCAATACTTCAAATCTTGTCACTTGTTTGTTAACTACAAAAAAAGTATGTAAACTGGCAAAAGAAATAGCATGTAAAGACTTCTCCCTCCACTCCACCCCCTCCACCCGCAGGAACAACTTAAATAAGGTTTGTTATTTAAGGTAGTTTGACCTATCTTGCAGGAAAACCTAAACGCATAAATAATTCCCATTATTTAGATAATGATATTCATTGGTTAGCCCATTAGTAAACATATCTTAAACCCTGTACCTGGATAATGAGCTAGGTATGGAAAAGAAGAGGAGCATGCAATTGGCTTAGTCCTATTGATTTCAGGATTCTTTTGGTTATATAGTATGGTGATAAGCTTTTGAACTCCAAGGTTTCTGACAAATTAAAGTTATGGATTACCAAAAGGACAACAGGAAGGCAATCAGCATATTGTTCTTTGTGAATAGGCTTCAGTATATTACTAACAAGGAGCAGTGCTTTCCTTGAAGCAGAAGGATGTGATTTATGATGACAAAAGCAGGGTGACTAGTTGTGACAAGAGGAAGGAATAATTATTGAAAAGCCTATATGGAAAGCCCTCCACTGGTGTCAACTTAACTTCAACAAATCTGTAGTAAACCCCCTCCAAGATTTTGGGTGGCTCTCCTTTAGAAGAGTTATAGGAAGACATGGAAAGAGTGACAAGACAAAGAAGTGTGAATAAGTTGCCTTTGGTATCAGTGAGAGGAGTACCCTCATTGTGGATCACAGATATACCAAAGAAGAATTTTTCATATACTAAAATGAAGCTTTACTTTTCACTAGTTTTATGGGAGCAAAAATAACTTGGCCACTGAAAGAACCAGTAGGATCATTGCTTCTTTTTTGAAAGCAAAAAAAGAAAAAAGGATGGAAGTGGAGCTTGCTTTGAAGCATATTCATGTAATTCATACAATGGTTGTTGTATCCCTTGACTTGATTTGAGTAATGTTTCCCCAGGGAACTGAATAAATCATTTAGCATTGGCTATGGTTCTGTTTCTATATTTCTGTAACTATTGGCTGTATCACTTAAAATGATGCCAAGAAAGCACACACAAACACACGGATACACACATACACACACACACACACACATACATACACACACACACACACACGAGCTGCTTGGCATTCTGTAGATGATATAAAACAAACTTGGGTTGATTGGCTTTCTATGGATAAAATAATTACATGTTGACTGAATTATTAACTTTTTAAATTATTGCAGTAATTTTGCATAAGAAGCTACTGAATTGACAGGTCATAATGGTATCAAAGGCAAATAGCCAAGGAATTACTTTTATTCTTCTGAAGCCTCTGTATTTACTGGTAGAGGGCAATGAAAAATTCTCCAAATATAAAACAGGTTTCAGTGGTTTGATAGTAACTAGGTCAAAATGGATCTTTAGCTTTGCAATGGGTTTTGATAATAGACTAGTTAACCTGCCTGAGGTTTAGATGCATTCTAACTTATCAGTCTATCAAATTAATTCCATATATTAAACATTTATTTTAATTTTCCTTCTCTAGGAGATAATAAAGAGTTTCAACAGTGGCATACGCTACTTAATGCTTTACAGACAACATCTCATTGTTTGCTATTAACTTTCAAAATTTTCAAAGGAGCTTGATAATGACCCTAGAGGTCTGTCCTGATGATAAATGAGCATCCTGTCTGCATACATTTTTTCCTTACATTATGTGCTACTGTTATAAAATTACAAATAATTTATAAGCAAATAATGCTAATTTAGAGTCTAACTCTTTGTAGCATTTCCTTGCCATTAAAATGATGGAGAAAGGTACCACTTTCCAATTTATTTAAAAAAACATACTAAATAGTACTTCCATGTAATTTAACTAAAACAAAATTGAGTTACTCTGCAGGTTATTTTTCATAACTGATTCTTTATAACAAAGAACTAATTCAAGACACTAGAGCTGCTTGCAATATTTTGGAATTGAGCTGAGAAACTACCCCTAAAATTTTATACATGTATATATAACATTATATATATATATATATATGTATATATATATATATATATAATATATATATAACATTTTATATCTATAACATTATATATATATATAAAACACATTAGCAGCATAAATGTCAGTATCTTTAATTAAAATTACATTCTATATCACTGCAAGAAAACATAATGAGAAGGTATAATTAGGATTTTAAAATATCATATATAAATGCTTGGCTACAATCAAACTGTTAGAAATTTGATTTTTATTTATCTAGATCAGGCAGGTTGCCACTATGAATGCCAGAGACCAGAATACCCAATTTTAACTGTCAATTTCTGATTGCACCATATACCTTGATACAGAAATGTGTTTGGTGAGGCTAGCAATAGTACCTTTTTGTCATTAATAATATTAATTTCCGGGGTGACTAGGTGGCACAGTGAATCAAGCACCAGCCCTGGAGTCCAGAGGACCTTAGTTCAAATCCAGCCTCAGACACTTAACAATTACTAGCCATGTGACCTTGGGCAAGTCACTTAACCCCAAGTGCACTGCCCTCCCCCCTTCAAAAAACAAAAAATTAATTTCCAGTTGAAGTCAAATATCTATTTTAAAAAATGCCTTAAGAGATCCATGGAGAGTATAATTCTGTATAATTATATCTTGATTCCAATTATGTAGGCCAACAGATAAATAATGGACACATGAATGCATATCTATGTATGCATGCATGTATGCATGTATGTATGTATGTATAATGGGAGTAATTCCATACTTAAATATTAGTTCTTTTGCAATGTAATCAGGGTAATGGCATGATGAAGTTTTCAAAAATAGATTCTTTAATATATTTTAATACATTAATATATTTAATTATAGTTCAATATATTTTTATTATATGATAATATTTTAATATATTTTTATTTAGCCTAGATTTTCCCCTATATCTTTCTCACCTCAGGAATCATCTAGGATAACAGATAAGTTTTTCAAGAAAAGAAGGAGAGGGAAAAAAAAATCAGCAAAATTGTTAAATAAATTGAAAAAAAATCTGACATTATATTCAGCTTTCCGCAGTCTTGGTCAACCCTCGTATCTGAAAAAGAAAGAGGTGGGGCTTGTATTCTGATACTTCTTCTTTGGGGCCAAGCATTCTTAATAGTTTCACAACATTCATTTTTTTTTAAAAATTTTGTGGTGGTAGTTCTTTATATTTACATTATTGTAGTGATTGTCTATTTTGTTTTGGGGTCTTCGCTGACTTTGTACCCGTTCATGTAAATCTTTCCATTTTTCTTCTTCTATCATATCTGCTTTAAAAAAATAGCTTAGTAATATCCCACTACATTCATCTACTACAATTTGCTTGACCATTCTCCAGTCATTGGGCATCTACTTTGTTTTTCACTTTTGGCTACTGTGGCAGCAAGCACCCTAGAATAGCCAGGATGCCTGCTAGCACAGGTTCTTTCATCTGCTTTTCTAAAGGAAAGCCAACTCACCTAGTTCAGGGGGAAAAGTCCACACCCTGAACTTCAGAGAATACAAACAGAAGTTACTGGAGAAAACAACACAATTAAGCAGACAGGGCTTCTAGCTGTCTGACCATTACATCTGTACCTAGTTAGTTACCAGAGAGAGAAACACCAACATCTGTGTTTTCAAAGCCAAATGTGTGTGTGTGCGTGGGGGAGGGGGGGATTGGCAGGGCAGGGGACTCAATGGCTGCTCAGAGTCTTATCTGGTCAAATAACACAACTCTTCCCAAAGTGAGCCCCAAAGCAAAACCTCACCTCAGAGGTATATACAGCCTTCTCCAGGGTCAGAGAACATGACAACCCTCATGACCCACTTGACTACAAAGTAACAAAAGTTGTACCTTCCTGAAAAGCAAGCCTCCCACCACAGCCTTCAGGTGAGCACATGCAGCCTATTGGGGGCAGAGTATGTTTTCAAATCAGGAAAGATCCTCAAGTTCAATTTAGGTTTATTAAGGGGACAGAGAAGATCTTCAAATTTCTATTACCATTACAGCTACCACAAAAAGTACAATTATAAGCATTGTGTTACATATGAAGCCTTACCTTTTGTACCTCTTTGGAGTATATGTCTAGCAGCAGAATCTCTGGATCAAAGAGTATCAGCACTTTAACCTCTCTGTTTACATAATTTCAAAATACTTCCTAATTGTACCAAGTAATAGTTCCTCCAAAAAGCTTTGTTTTTCTACAACCCAACATTTACTATTCCCATGTGAAATTGTAAATGTGTCAACATGATGGTTCATGTCTTGTGATCTCTTTATGAGGTATGAACCTCTTTGGGTCAAAAAGGGAGCACAGATTGACTAACCAAGCTTACTAAGCATGACTCTAGGTGTCTTAAATAGTTGGAGGAATTTAAACAGAAATTCAGTATAGCAGTGAGTCAGTCAATCTATGGACTCTAGACTCAGGAATGTCTTGAAGATACAATTTCCCTGTACCAGAAAGTAGGGGGTGGCATGGGGAAAACGCTTAAAAGAAGTGTTGCACTCATCTCCCTCCTCTTTCCCTGTACCACATTAAAGAGATAGGTTAGGAGCTGACAGGATCAGAAATGGAGAAAAACACACTGAAGAGAAACACAGAAAAAAACAAAACATTGCTATAGACAGACACAGAAAAATAGATTGCCTGAGTTAGAAAGCAGCTGTAAGGAACATACCCCTTGCATTATAGAGGGATAGCAGCTATAGACTCAAGAAAAGATGCAGTGTAACCAGGAGTTGTGAATTTACTATTTGGCCATACATCATCTCTGAGGATAGAACCCATCCTTTCAAACCTAGTATGCTCCCCAGATTTGGGGAGGGTGTTTCACACTGATTGTTCTTACTCTATGATTATAATGAATGCCCTTAAAAAAGCTAACTGATAATCTACTGACATTGAAATGGGAAACACAGTGGTGCAGGTTTATAAGTAGCAGTAAAAGAAATTCTGCCCCTTCTAGAGCCCTGAGTAGGAGTAGTAACTACTCCCAGTGAGTAGTGTTTAGGGGATTGAATGCAGAAGACATGTTACATATCTGTGTATGCATGTACATGCATTCAAATGCTCACACAAGTGTACATATATATACATGTACACAGACATATATGTATATATTCATACAGTATAAATATATGTGCACATATATATGTATGAATACATCCATGAAAATATTACATACATACACTTTGTTGTCATTTATCTGGGCTAGCAAAGGACAGAGTGAACCACACATACATATGCACATATACACATCAATATATTCCTGTGTATCTATCCTCTATTAGATCTAGGTGAGGTAGGCAGTGTGGAAGGAAGTAAGAACAGTAGGTAGGGTGAGGAAATGCATTCAGTTATGCCATAAATACTCTGGTCTTCTAAGTGGTAGGCAAAGAATGATTCTGAACCAGTTAGTGGAGAGGGGAATTAGTTGAAAGTATAATTGTCAGATCAGAGAAACAATTTTCACCTTATGAAGAATCTGTAAGACAGATAGATAATCTAAACCAGACTTACTGTAATCTTGATTTTAATAGGCATTGCCTGAAATAGGTAGGCATTTTTAGAGTCCAGATAAGAGTTGAGGAAGGATAGATTAGAGGCAGCATGGAGTAGTGGATGATGTTGGACTTGGTGTTAAGGTTACTTGGGTTCAAGTCCTTCCTCAGACACTTAGGAGTAAATTACCTTCTCTAAGCCTCAGTTTTCTCATTTTTAAAATTAAATTGTGAATAACATCTACCCCTCAAGGCTATTGTAAAGGTCAAATGATTATATACATAGGTATATCTTTGTAAACATTGAAAATGTCATGTAAGTGTGAGCTATCACGATCATCATTATCGAAATCTTCTTAAGGAAAAAGTAACAGAATCTGATTTTTCTGCCTTCATGCTCAATGTTCTCATCAGTAGTCCATGCTGTCTCCTGACATCCTAGATATTTTGTTCAAGGAAGAAGTATAGCTACTCGATTATCTAATCTCAAGTGATCGGGTCCTCTTTGACATCCAATTCTGTCAAAAGTAGCACAGACCTTAATTCAAGTACTCTCAGATTTCTGATACGTTGGCACTCAGCCACGATTTTCCTTTCTTTCAAAAACAGTAACTTAATTCCAAGAAATCTCATTCATTCTGGATGAAACTGTCAGTGACAACAGCCTTCCATGTGGATAAAATTACAAAAAAGGAAAGAAAATGACAGCTATCTTACATCTTAAAAATCGTTAGCAGGATGCCACATTTTTACAAGGCCTTACCACTCTCAGCAGATGTCTCATTTAGTAGCAATGATAATCAGCTTTCTGATTAAGTACAAATGCCAGGTGATATCCTTTACTTCTTTATAAATATCATATCATTCTAAGTTTAATTTCTTTGAATTCCTGATGTGAAATCCATTCTAATAAGTATTTTTTTTTAATATTTCAGTAATGACAAGCGTTACTATCCAGTTTTAGTTTTGTAACACACAAGACTAGGAAGTTTGGAACAATACTGGAGGTGGGGAGGGTGAAGGATGCCTACACAGATGATTTTTTAAAAATGGGAACTTCAAATATTTCCCATCTGATAATTATGCTTTTATGGATTCTACTTGTTCCCTACCTTCTTATCTCTATAATTATGTGTTGTGATGGGCTGAGATGGGAAGGACTTTAAATGTCCTTTCATGCTGGCTCAATTTTTTTTTCTTCAGATGTCTTAGATCCCACATACACAAAATATCATTAATCACTAGTTTCATGCTGTGATGTACTTCACAATGTATTTTTATCCTTCATCCATACAGAAGAGCTATATTCAGCTTAGGATGAAGACAGAGTGAGCCTACAAGCTAAGCAGTATGTTGTCAAGTCTCTAGCTGTGACTTCTAAGGGGCATCTTTGGGAATAATTTGCTATCCCACTAGTTTTTAATAGGATGGGGAAAATTGGTTTAGAATATGAACTTTTCAACTTTTCCTTGTTTTCATGCTAAATGCTTACCCCAACTTAAACCTGCCCCCAATTTTCCCATATGCTCAAGCATTTTTGTAGTTGTAGTTTTCAATTATACTCAGAGCAATTGAACTACATTAAGAGATTGCAGTCATAATGGCCAGAGATAAAATAGGCCAGAGATTGAAGTGGTCACAGTGTCATAGAATTTCTAGCATAGTTTTTCCACTCTATGCTTTACTGAAACAAATCAGCTCTGAATTTCTGTAGGCTCCTCCCTGGATTCTGACCTTCATTTCTATGAAGAATGTTAAACCAAGGGTATCTTAAGGTAATGATAATTTTAACATTAGTATTTCCATAATTATAGTCTTTTCTGTTTAGAGTAATTTATGCCTTAATATTTTTAGTCTTGTGATTCTTTTTGGTTGCATGGAATATAGTAATTAAGTCATGGACACTGCACTCATGATCCATAAATGACTATTCCAAGATAAAGTAATTTTCTTATAGAACAAGTATATAGTTTTTCTAGTACTGAAAATTACATATTTTTAAAAAAATATAGTGCAACAATTAGGGTCTGCTGGACTAGGGTCAATTCCTACCTTCCCCAGCTTCCACTATTTGTTGTCTTCTCTACCCATCAACATATAGGGATATCAGGACTACTGAAATGCTTCAATCTAGGCCTTATCATGTCAATAAACCTGAATTCCTACACAGCTTTGTGCTAGTCTAAAAGTATTTGATGAACATCTTTAAAATGAAGACCGTAGGGGAATTCTTAGCTACGTGCCTACCAATCAGATGAATGACCAAGTATATGGTCCATGGACCATTAGTGTAAACCCTTACTTCAACAACATATACATTTATCAATGATGACTTCTTCATAATAAAACTAACATCCTTAATACTAATCCTAAACATATAAAGCACATAATTATTTTGAGGAGAAAGGAGGAAGGAAAAGAGAAGAAAGAGGAGAAAGATGGATAGGGAGGAAAGAAAGGGAAGAGAAAAAGGTGATAAGGAGAAAGAAAGGAAGGAGACCAGGCCTCTGATATTTACCCTTCTGTTTGTATATGCTTCCCATTTACTACTTACGAGCATTTTTTCTCTAAGTGAGCTGTAAACTCCTTGAGGGGAGGGAATGTTTTATTTTTGTCTTTACCCCATCATTGATTAGCACAATTCCAGACTTATAGTAATCACTTAATAGGGTTTTTTTGCTTAGTTGAACAGAATTTTCATTCTACTACTAGTTGATCTCTGCTGCTATGTTTTGACATGCCGAAAGGATAAGGTTGGAACCCTGTCAGATCCTATTATTGCCACCCTGGCACACTTGTAGTCCTCTCACAAGCTTGAGACTAACAATGTCCACCACCTTGAAAATTAGCCTTCAGGTCAGATGAAAATTTAGAAAGTGGGACAAAAGGAAGAAAAAGTAGACAGAAGATCTGCTCCCTCAGTGAGGCAGACAGAAATGTTAATGAAGCCAAGGAAAGAAACTGAGAGAGGACCAGAAGGGATCTTAGAAAAATCATGCTCAGTAAAGGTTGAATTATTGCAATGGAAACATATAGATAGAGATTAATCCTATGTGGTGTAATCAAAAAGGCTTAGCTTGTATCAGTCAAATGACTAAGCAGAAACCAAGAAAACAATCCAAATCAAAACAAATCAGTGTGGTGGTATAGAAGAGGAATTTGCTGGTAGACATTAAGCGTTTGGATATTAAGATTAGAATGTTCAACTATAGGTCTTCAAAAAGTATTAGCAAATACATTTAAATGACCTTTTATTTCCATGGAACAATTTAGATGTAAAATCAATGTTTTTCTTGTTAAATGTCAGGCGAATTCATAACTTTCCATTTGCAACAATATTGCAACCAATTCAAATCTACAAGTCTTACTAAATGCACTATACTTAGCAGTGTGTGTGTATGTGTGTGTATTTCAAATGAAATGTTCTTTGTCAATCATTGTTGAAGAACAGATTGGAAAGTATTTAGTGAATGAAGTTTCATAATCTTTTGTAATTATGAAAATGCAAGGAAATATTGGCAAAGTGACCATTGGAAAACTAACATCACAAAATTTGCTGGCTTGGCAATTGTGAAAAGCAAAAGAATATTAGCAGTTAATATACAGCCAGAGTTACACTATGATTATATAACTAAGGGAAAATCTTTTTCTATATGTTGAGTTTCATAGTATTTTTCTTAGTTATAGAATTATGGAATTTGAACTGAAAGGGACTTCCAAGGTCATTTCTTCCAACTTGTTACTTTTATAAATTAGATAACTGAGTCCCAGAGTGACTTTCCTAAGTTCACAAAAGGTAAGTGAATTATTCATGGTCACAGAGATAGTGATAAGCGCAAAGACTTGGATCCAGGTCTCCTGATGCCTGGTATGATGACCTTTCCATTGCATCTTAGTATATATGCTACTGAAGCAAGCACTTTCCATTACATCTTGATGCTTTTCCTTCATTTTACATAAAAAAGAAATCAAACTTTAGAGACACCCTGAAAAATACAGTCAAATATTTTAACTCCTGTCTTAATGATCAGAGACTAAGCTATGAGCACCCATAGGCATATTGAATTTTTCCAGTTTTCAGCAACGGCTTGCAAAGTAAATATTGCCATGGAGGAAGACTTAAGAAGGAATCTTTTGTCTTTAAATTAGCCAAAACCCACGACAGTAGATAAATATCGTCTAGTCCTAGGTAGGTGAAAATTCAATCTAACTTTAGAATTATGAATTTAAATGTAAATTTTGATTCCATCCTTTAAGGGTATGTCCACAATGTACCTAAATATGTACTATATTTGATAAGAAAATTAAGTCAAAATAATGATGAACATGTAACTTTTTTTAATGAACATATAGTGATTTTTTTAAAATGACTGGATCTTACTCCTCAACTCTTTCTTTAGGGAATAGATAGCCATGTTCTAAGTGACAGAAACAAATTTTTATTTTATTTTATTTTATTTTTTGGATAATTTTAACTTTTATTTATTTTAGTTTACATCATTCATTTCCATGAGATTTTGAGTTACAAATTTTCTCCCCATCTTTCCCCTACCCACCACCCCAAAACAGCCATCCCATTGTATAACCCCTCCCCCAATCTATTCTCTCCTATGTCCTCCCCCATCACCCCTCTGACTTCTGGTAGGGCAGGATGGATCTCCCTACTATAGTGCCTGTGTATCTTAAGTCCCAGTTGGATGTAGTTAATAATAATAATAATAATAATAATAATAACTGTATACATATATATACATATATATTTTTAACATTTGATTATAGAACTTTAAATTCTAGATTCTTTCTCTTCCTCCCTTGTCATCCACCCCCATTGGAAGGACAAGCAATTAAATATAGGCTGTTCATGTGTAATTACGCAGAACCTCTCCACAGTGGGCATATTGTGAGAGACTGATTATGTGTCCCTCCTTCCTATCCTGCGCCCCCCTCCCCCCGTTCTATTCTCCACCCTGTCCCTGTCCCGAGACAAATATTTTAAAGTTGGAAATGAATCACATTTTCAGCTTCGGTTGACAAAATTAAAAAAAAATTACACCAAAATCCTAATGAAGAATGAAAAGTTCAGGCTCTCATTGGGAAACATTCAACTCTCCAATGTTATATATGTATAGCTTTAGTGAAAGAACAAGCATTTTAAATGAGTAGAGGATAAATTGCTGAACATGAAATGCAAAATCTTCTTTCTGACTTCTCAATTTAAACACAATTTTACTGTTCTATAACAGCCTGTAGCTGTTTTATTCAACTATATAGCACTAAATAACTCTTTTGGACCAGAAAATGTTCTTTGTGTAAAAGTCCTTTGTGATTTAGAAGAAGTTCCATTATTTAATTTTTCAATTGGAGGATACTGGACTATCACTTAGGGACCTCTTAAAGGAGGATTACTATTCAGGTATAGGTTGTTCTAATATCCCTAAAGTCTCATCCCACTCTGAGATTCAGTGATTCTAATTTCATTCCATTAGATTTCACTCACCTTCATGCAGCCCTTACTGTGTATGGGCTATGTTACTATCTATGGGAAATATAAAAATTGGCTAAGGTGTGGTCTCTCCTGTTATAAAATTTATAGCCTACTGGAGTGATGATCTCACATAAATAATTATTATAATGCAAAATCAGATGTTGTTGTTGTTTTTTGTCCTTTCTACAGAGGACCATGACATCAGGAAGATGATGCCATGACTTTTAAGTGAATTGGATTTAGGTGAGAGAGGGTTGCGCAAGGTCCCTAACCTTACTTTCTCCTCTGGAGCCATTTGGATCTGGTGGCAAAATATAGATCAGGATGAGTGGAGATGGCCCTCAATGCAGTGGGAAACCTTGACCTTTTTAAGGTCTTTCCCTCAGTTTGACTGAACAATAGATTGGTGATGCAAATAAAGAAAAATGAAGGATGATCTAGAAGAAGAGAAGCAAAAAACAATAGCATTAAAAGAAATATGCCCATTCTCTGAGCAATACATACTAATCTCAAAGACAGGATGCTTAGAGACAACCTAAAGATCATAGATCTTCTCGGAGAACATGATAATGCAAAAAACCTTGACACCATAATGCAAGAAAATAATAGAAAAGAACTGCCCAGAACTTCTGGAAAGAGAAAATGAAATTCTCATTTCAAAAATACACAGGTCTCCTCCATAAAAACAAACAAACTCAAGGCTGCAAATTCTAAGACACAGTGGTTAAATTTAATAATTCAGTTCAGAAACAAAGAGAAAGTCCTTCAAATAGGAAGAAAAGGAAATCAGAAAAACAAGGCTATTGTGTCCACTGGAAAATGTAGGAGAGAATGGAACAATGTGTCCAAAGAGCAATATAGCTCAGGATGCAGGAAGGGTGATCTACCCTGAACCTTATGGTTCATTTATAGTATAAGTGAGCTTATTCCTAAATGAAAAAGAAAAAGATGGAGGTTCAGCAACAAAGAGGATTTTGAAACATTCTTAGAAAGAAAACCAGACCTGAATGTATTACTTGCTTCTTGAACATCCCCTCCAAAATATAAAGGCAAGAGGGGTAAAAAAATTCAGTAGCTAAGGACATCAACAGCAACATAGTGACAACTCAGAAACCAGTAGGAGACTTCTTTCTAAATGTACACAAGGACACAGGGGTGAAGGTGGAAATCAGGTAGAGATAATGGTGAGGAGGCTAGCCTGAGGCATTATATAGAAAGAACCTGGTCAACATTCTGCCTCTAAGTTAATCAGTGGATTTTGTTTTTATTTTGTGGGACTACATTACAAAATAGGAGAGTGTATGAAAGGTGAGAGAGAGAGAGAGAGGAGCAGGGAGATAAAGGGGTATGTGATGTGCCTAAGCAAATTGAGGGCTAGCAATGAGAGGAATGTGACCTTTGTGGTCTCTCAGGAAGAGACCTTCTCAGAGACGGTGGGAAGATGGAAAGATTGAGAGGGATGGAGGCCTTGTTTTGGTAGTGGGAAGTATTACACTGATGAGAGTTCCTCTGAGTAAAGAGAGATGTTTTGTGGAGGGTGATGGAGACCTTGTGTTGTGTGTTGTCTGGGGGATTTGGTGGCTAAAAAGAACACTTGTTCTGTCTGAGGTGGAGGATGGAGTTGGAACTCCTAGGAGCAACTGACAACTTGAAGAATTGGGCGATTTTGAGGCAAATTGCAAAAAGAAGGTAGCAGAGGGTATATATCAGTGGTAGGCTACATAATCAGGGACATGGGGGGGTGAGTGTCCTTCTATGGAGAGCATCACCTGCAGGAATTGGCATTATTCTGGGAATGAAGGACAATGGAAAAGAGAAATTCATAGGGCAAGCAGAAGCTGCCTAGAAGAGAGAACCCAGAGTGGAAACCTCAGAATATTTGAGTCCATGAGGAATACAGAGAATAGACAAATACTAGATAATTATAGAGGTCATGAGCTAGAAAATGAAGGTCTATAGTAGATAAAAAGAGAATGTTAAGAATAATGAAGAGAATAAGAGGAATTCTCTCTGGAAAAGAGCACAAAAATGGAACTTTAAAAACTAATGAATATGATTAGTTAAGGGGAGAGAAGCAGCAGAAATCTACTTGAATTAGAGGTAAAAAGGGGGGGCCGGAGAGGGAAGAATTATATAACCAGATATATGCAGGAAAGAAAAAGGAACTAATAAGTAAAACCCCAAAGGGAAAGTGATAACAAATGGGAAGGAGAGATGAAAAAAAATTATTATGTATCAGAAAGAATCCCAAAAAAAGGAATTGCACTGACAAAGTAATATTAGCCTAATTTAAACTTAAATTTCCTCCTTCCAATTCCATTCATTTAACAAGAAATTGTTAAGTACCTACTATGTATCAGGCATTGTACTACACAGTGAAGATGCAAAGACAAGTACAAAACAGAGTCTGACCTTAAGGAATATATATTTTCTTATTTCTAATCCCTCCTGTAAGTTAAGACCTTTCAAACACTTGAAAATAGCTAACATGCGTCTCCTAAATCTTTTTTTCTCTAGGCTCTGGGTAAACATACCTAGTTTCTCCAGCTAATTCTTATATGGCATGCTCTCAAGTCATATACCATCTTGGTCCTCCTCTGCTGGAAGCATTCTAAGATTTTAATGTTCTTAGTAAAATACTGATGTTAGAAATAAACACAATATTCAAGATGGTGTCTTACCAGGAGACAATACCTTGAGAAGTCATCTACTTTGTTGAGGTACGAGTCCTCTTAATACATTCTAAGATTCAGCTACTTTTATTAATTGTTATTTTTCATTTTTTTTGGCTGCCATAGTAGTGCTGACTAATACTGTTGACTGCACTAAAACCCCTCAGACATAGTCACATGAACTTTTGTAAACTCATACCTCCCCAATTTTTTACTTGCAAACTTAATTTTTTTTGGGGGGGGGGGTGGAGGCAAGGGTTAAGTGACTTGCCCAAGGTCACATGGCTAGTGAGTGTTAAGTGTCTCAGGTCACATTTGAATTCAGGTCCTCCTGACTCCAGGGCTGGTGCTCTATTCTCTGTGACATCTAGCCTTCTCCAAACTTAATTTTTAAAAAAAATCCTTAATGGTTTATTTATTTTTTGCTATTTAGATATTTATTTCTATTCAGAACTACAATTCCATTTTTTTTTAACGCTTAGGACAACTATTACAAAATAGGCTACCCAGAAACAGCCTCAAAACAATTTTTAAATAAAGTTCAGTTGGAGTAGAGATGCAGAGACACTATGACATTGCTACCTGCTCACAAAAAGGTCATTTTGTGCTTGGCAAGTGGTGGTAAAGAAAGATGACCTGGAATGTGGCAGTGGGGAAGAGAAACTTCCCTCCCCTCCCTTAGTAACTACTTTATATTAACTTTTAAACTAATTGATATTAAACTGAATTGTTTCCGTGCTCTTGAAAGAGTATAAGTTCTACTACTGCATCAAAATTTTGACATCCTGAACAAAGCCCCAGTTGTTCCCACTCCTTTCAAACACCAAGTTATAGTTCTGCCCCTACTAAATTAATTTTGTTAGATTTAACAAATCTTTCTAGCCCATTGAGATAACTTTTGATCTTGAATCTGTCATTTAGTGTCTTACCACAAATCCCTTAACTTTACAGAGAATATCAAGGCCATCCACATCTCCCTTACTTTGTACCTCTAAAACTTTTCCCACATCTTCCATTTATTCCTGTCTACTCCCCCCATCTTCTCCATCAAGCATTCTTTCTTTTTCTTGTATCCTCAATCCCTACTTTCCTAGCCAATTTTATGCCATGCAGGCTCCACTCAGGCCGTCAAATGCACAAGATTCTTGGACTCTGGCCCTAAGACTACCCTGGAGACTGAGAAACTAGTTTGGATTTTATTTTGTCTAGTTTCAGGGTTCTTCCATCCTTCCTGGCTGTCTTGACATCATTCAGTCTCTTCTTGGGCCCACATCTCCACTTCCAACTCATTGAACCTTGAACTCTGCTGTTAGAATCATTCTGGGCTTTAATGGGTTAGCTCTCCCTTACTTCTAGGCTATTTCCATGTATACACCCCGATCCCAGTTCCCCCGTATGTGTTGTCTTTGCTTATTAGATTGTGAGCTTCTTAAGTGGAAGGACTATCTTGCTTGCTTATATCATACACAGAGTGCACATACATTCTCTGTCTTTCTTTTTCTCTCATCTCTTCTTAATTACCTCTTCCTCAATCAGCTCTATAGACTCATTGTCTACCTCATATCTCCTATACATGAGTTTCTATCAAGGATGTATCTTTGACCCTTTTCTCTTTTGTGAGTAGGTAAAGAGTGGTTTGCAAACCTTGGAAGACTATATAAACATGAGCTATAATTATTGTTGGCATAACAGAAAAGGTTAAAATCAATACCAAATTAGAATGAAAAAATAGAAATGAAGAAAATACACTGTTTGCCCTTTTCTATACTTTCTTTGCTATGCATTCATTTTTATATAGATGTGTATCTAGACCTAATCTCTCCAGAGTTCTTCCTGCTTAGACATTTCTACTTGTGGATTCTTTTTAGTATGTCAACCTCAATTTGTCTGAAATGCAACTCATACTCTTTCTCTTTAAATTCTACCTTTTCCAGTTGAGAAAATGACCATCTTTTAAATTAATCAGGTTTGCAAGCTCAGTAACACTTTTAATTCTTCCTTCTCTCTTTTTACTGTCTCTCTTGGATCCAATCAATTTCCAAGTTCTGTTGATTCTATCTCCACAGTATCTCTTCTATGTTTTCCCTCCTTTTGACTCATGAAGGCACCACTTTAGTTTAAGCAGCCATCACTACTTCACAGTTAGTCTCCAAACTTCTAGTTTCTCTTTTCTCCAATCCAATTTCCACACAATTGCCAAAATTATCTCCTGATCAGACAGATCTGATTATTTTCTGGGCCTGCTATCCCTTACCAAGTCTATCTCTGTCTTTTGAAACCCTAACTTCAATTGGCAGCTAGGATGCAAACACCACCTGTATGCTTAATAGCATTAGTTTCTTGCCCAGCACTTCATAAATTTTTAGAAATGCTTCCTAGGTTCCTTCTGGCAACGTTATTTACCACCATGTGAATCACCAGGAGAGAGTAGTTGCTGACAGTTTTGACAGGTCTCAGGAGGCTCTCTGGCACATTCTGGATACATGACCTGGGAAGATAGCAGACCTCTCTATTATTCATGTCAGGTTGACAAATGCCTGCTTCCTCAGCAGGCAGTCACCAAACTCTACTACTTGTTTCTTCTTCAGATATAAAAAAATACAGAGAAACTTATAAGCATTAAATCGGTTACTTAGTGACAAATTCTTTGGCCATGACCACCCATGAAATAGATAAAAATATAAAATGGCTCACAGTCCTGCAAAATCTCTTTCTGCTTCCATAGTGATAATGGCATAATGCCAGAAATGGAGCCTGAGCATCACACATTGATGTTGTTAAAAAAAGAGGAAGAGGGAACCATATCTTGCTATGTTGATCTGGATCCAAACCATCACCAACAGGATGAAATCAAAGTTCAAAATCACAAGGAAATAGAGAATGCATGGGATATTTTAAAAAGTATTCTCCATTTTCTTTCCCCATCCCCAACTCAGAAATCTTGTATATCCCTTAAGAACAATGGTAGCTTCTATTTGTAACCTTGTCTGTGGGCTGATCTGCATTTCAATCTTAATGAGAAACTTTATCAGTATTAGTCAGAAATCAGACTCTCTTACTTCTATCAGTCTAGAGGCAAGGACAAAAGCAAAAAGACTTAAAGGAACTAGGACAAAGGGAACTCTGATTCTTTGCTTTAGCAGAAGTAGAGACCAGTTTCTAAGAGTTGTTGTTGTTGCTCGTCTTTCATTTTCAAAGAGGACCAAGGACATGACAAGAGTGAGGGTGATTTCTTCACTTATTACATAGATGTAGGACAGAGCTATGCAAAATCCTCAGCCTCACTCTCTCCTCCAGAGTCATCAAAATCCAACGGTAGGACAAAGGTCGAGACAACTGGTGGCTGGCAATGCCCCAGGGTTCAGTGGATGACCTTTGCTTTTCTAAATTATATTTTCTTGTATCCTCAATCCCTACTTTCCTAGCCAATTTTATGCCATGCAGGCTCCAGGTCTCCCCAGGTCTCAATTTGTCTGAGACCAATCCTGTACAATGACTGAGGACTGAGTAAGAGGTGATACAAAAGAGGGCTCAATTTGTGTTCGCAAACATATCAATCTGGGAGGGGAAGACCTTAACAGTTTCTGGCCAGAATAGAAAACAATTGATGTTTGTTTTCATTCTAAGCAACCAAAAACCAAGCCACATAGGCTTGAGTTAAGGCTATTATTAATCATTCAGTGAGAGCCAGAGTGATTTGAGTTTTAAAGTGGAATCAAAGAGCTCTAAGAGGAAGGAAGAAGGAAGAAAAAGAAGAAAGAGAAGGAGGAGGTGGAGGAGGAGGAGGAAGAGGAGGAGAAGGAAAAAGAGGAGGAGGAGGAGGAAAAAGAGGAGAAAGAGGAGGAGGAAGAGGAGGAGGAGGAGGAGGAGGAAGAGATGACAAAAATAACACCATTCCCCAACTTTTACAAGAATTGGCAGTTTGGGTCTCCAGAGAGCAGTGACTACTACTCTCAGATAACATGGTAAAGACAGTTCATACAAAACATTCTCCTGAGAACCTAGTTCACTCCTTCCAACAAATACAGCCTCCACTGGAGGAGTAAGCTTAAACTTAGAACACCATACTTGTAGTGAGGCACACATTTAAGAAATATATATGGCAAACCTCAGGAAATAATGAGATCCAGGCTCCAGATAAAAAGAAAGATAGATGATAAAGAGATAGACACAGTTACAGTTATAGTTTATATAAAAGTGTCTGTTGTAGATGATGACTAAATAGAGAATTCTGTGGAGACCCTAGCAAGGTATCCCAAACCAATTAAACATCTATCTTGATATTGGCGACCTCAAAACAAATACATAAGTAGGATAGTGACAAATGGTTTGGAAAATGATTTGTGCTTTAGAAATGCAAGAGGCTGAAGGTTTTTGCATTACTCAGAAGTCTCCCATCTCTCACAAATTCTGTCTTCAAAAAGAGAATTTAAAGTTACCAGACAAGGAGAGTACTATAGCTCACAAAAAGTGAAGTTGAGCTAACTTTCAGAGATGATAGATGTGGGAGCTATAAGAGACCTCAGAGGTCATCTTGTTCTACTCTCTCATTTTACAGAAGGAGAAACTGAAAGGTCCAGAGAGATTTGTCTAAAGTCATACAGATGCTAAGTAGTTGAGCTAGGATTTCAATGCAAATCTGTTTTTCTCTGTTACTACACTGCTTCTAACACATATTATCAGATAGGCATCATGTTCTAGCATACAGAAAACTATAGATTGTCACTTTCACAGGAGACATTTTAGAATCAGCTGCCTGTGTCTAGTCAGATCATCTTCAGCTAGACATGACATAGTAGACAAAGACCTAAGCTTGGAGCTGGTAGATCTATTTTTAAATCCTACCTCAGAAAATTGTTAGCTGTGTGACCTGGGCTTAATCATTCAATCTCTCTGAGGATCAATTTTTTCATCTATAAAAGGGGGGGAGGAGGGTAGAATAAAAACTACCTCACAGGATTTTAATTTGTTTTTTTTTTTTTTACTAGATTTGGGATTTTATCAGTATAGGGGACTTCTGTTGAAATTGAAGATCTTTATTAATGTAGCTCTGTATCTTCTCTACAATTTTGAGTCTTTGAGAATCAAATGAGAACACTGAGAGGTTAAATAACTACGCTGGTTTCACATAGCCATTGTGTAAGAGATGTGATTTGAGTCCAAGTATATGACTTCAAGGGCAGCTCTCTACCCACTGTGCCAGGCTGCACTTTTGTTGTTGATTTTGTTGTTCAGGAGTTTCGGTCATGTTGGAGTCTTTGGACAAAATCTGTTTAGGATTTTCTTGGCAAAGATAGTGGAGTGGTTTGCCATTTCCTTCTCTAGCTCATTTTGCAAATGAAGAAACTGAGGCAAACAGCACTAAGAGACTTGCCCAGGATCACATAGCTAATAAGTGTCTGAGGTCAAATTTGAACTCAGGAAGATGAGGCTTTCTGACTCCAGACTTGGAACTCTGTCACTGTGCTACCTAGCTGTCTTGCCTAGGTTTATTGAGGTTAACTCAAATAACATGTGTAAAATATGCAGCAGTACTTAAATTCTTATACGAATATCAACTATCATCAATGACAGATGATACCAAAGTCCAAAATCAGTTTGATAAGAAAAGATAAAAGTTGAGAAAATGCCACTATGAACAACGAGAATAGCTCTACCCCAAGGTGAAGAAAGAGACTGATGATGGCCATTTTATAGATAATTTAAGTAATGTAAAAGAGGAGCCACGTAAGGAGCTCAAATATGTGCCCCAAATATGAGAGTATCAGATACATAGATGCTATCATGTTGGAAAGGCTTTGTGTATAATACTTTAATGGATTGCACATTGGTTTTTCCTGTCTGTTGTCTCTGGGAACCAATAAAGAAAAACAAAATGTACTTTACCAGATCTCAGAGGTCAAATACATAAGGTTCACCCATCCAAAAATAAGAATATGATTATTTTAAAGATGACTAATATAAACAAATATACTTCTTCAGCAATAAAATATTCAATATTAATATTAAAATATTATTGATTTTTCTTTGCAACTCTAATATGATTAGTCTTGGTAAAATCAGTTAATTTAAAAACTGAATACAGGATTTCCTCTGTAGGAGTGTAATAATTCCTATTTGACTCAATGAAGAAATGTATTTCTAAAATTTGAATTCTACTCAATTCAGGATTTTAATCTAATTAAAGTACTAGAATATAGGAATTCAATGAGATCTCCCTCAAAAGTTACTGCTTTAATTTTTTCTACTTTATTAAAAGCTATATTTGGAAAATGGAAAAAAATGTGTGTGTGTGTGTGTGTGTGTGTGTGTGTGTGTGCATGCACAGGTAGTATCTGGTATTCTAGAGGTTCATCTTACTATTCTTGGTATGAATATTACATGCATATGAAACAGACATTATCAATCAATCAATCAGCATGTAATAAGAACCTAAAATGAACCAGGAATTATGCCAGGAACTACACATACTGAAACAAAGAAACAATTCCTAATCTCAATTAATTATATCCTAATGTGAGAGATGAGTACAAATATATGTACAGAATAACTATATAGAGAATGAATACAAATAAATACAAAATAGTTAAATTAGGCAGCTAAGTGATGGATGCAGTGGGTAGAGTACGAGACTTGGAATCAGAAAGACCCAAGTTTGAATCTTGTCTTAGAAACCAATAGCTGTGTAATCCTGAGAAATATTACTTAACCTTTTCATGCCTCAGTTTCCTCATGTGTAAAATGGAGTTAGACTCAGTCTCTGATATCCCTTCCAGTTTTAAATCTATGATTTTTACAATCCTAAAATAAGGTAGGTTAGCAGTTAAGTAGAGATTCTATTAGGTGAAAGTTATTGCACATACAAAATAATTAGTTTCAAAGACGAAGAGTAAAAGAACATTTTAAAATGGTTCTCAAATTTTTAATGATAATGACTACAGCAATGATATAATTTTATATGGTTTGAAAAATTTCAACAGGTTTGCCACCTTTTGGGTAGCCCAACTCTTTATTTACTCCCTATATAGTGGTCGCCATTTTAGGTGTTGGGCCTACGTGGCCCAGATTGAATCTTTTATTCCCTTAAATTGATTTTCTTCAATTATTCTCCCAACCCCAGCTAAGAAAAAAAGGAAAATATTGCTTTGTTTTAGTTAGTCAATCAACAAGTATTTATTAAGCATTTACCATATGGCAAGAACTATACTAAGTGCTAGGAATAAAAATAATAAGAATTAAATAATCCCTTTTCAGAAAAAAAAATCTAAAGGGGGTAGATAAACATGATATGCTAGGATATGATATATAATATAATATAATATAATATAATGAATCTAACATATCATGCTATTCTGTTTATTTTACGTAATACACATACAACACATCTAACATTGTAAGTATATACATATAATATCCATAAAAATTGTGTATATCCTGAGGTACCAAACACAACAAAACCCACTCCTGAGGGTGGTCCAAACCAAATTAAAATGTAATGGGGAAATATCTAATGAAATAAACAAAAGTATAATAAAACATATATAATATTAATCTGTGGCTTTTTAAGTTAATATGTGGCTTGCAAGAATCCTTGTGTGTAGCTTAACTACCATTTCTAGTTGAACTTGACATCCCTGATATCTACTCCATTAGAATGCTTATATATCTTATAATTATATATAATGATGGGATACCAAAAAGGTAGTATACCAGTTGAAATTTATCAGACCATATAAAATTATATTATTCTTGTTATTACCACTAAAAATTTGAAAACAATTTAAAAAATATCCATGCTCTCATTATCTCCTGAATATAATAATAATAACATATAATAATGTTTATGTGTATATATATACATACACACAGAGTTATCAAGACACATGTATATATATATATACATATATATGCATGTGCATGTATAATATACATCTACTTCATTAAAATATAAGTTGTTCTATACCTCCCACATGTATGTATATAACACAAAACCAATAAATCAAAGTATATACAAAGCAGTTAAATGCAAGATGAGGTGGGAGGGAGGATACTTAGTAGTTGGAGACATCAAGAAGGAGTTCATGTAGGAAATAATTCTTGAGCTGCATTAAAAGGAAGGAATTAAGAACTCAGTGAGGTAGAGGTAAAAAGGGAGAACATTTCAGGCATATGGGATGGACAGTGTAAAGGTCCAGCGAAGGGGGCTGTGATATGCATGAGAAACAAACAGAAAGCCAATTTGATTAGATCATAGAGTGTAATAGGAGTAATAATGTATAATAAAGATAGTTTGAGGCCAGGTTGTATAGGATTTTAAAAGCTATAAACAGAGGAGTTTCTGCTTTATTCTTGATGCAGTAGGAAGCCTCTGGAAAGGTTTGAGTAGATTAGTTTCATGGCCAGATCTATGCTTGAGGAGAGTCACTTTGGCTGCCAAGTGTGGAGGACAGTGTGGAGTAGCCAGAGACTTACATTAAGGTAACCAATTAAGAGACTTGTAATAAACTAGGTAGGAGGTGACAAGAATCTGAAGTAAGGGGATAGCTGTGTGAGTAGATACCAAGGTTCTCCACTTATCTTTCTCTTCCCAGCCTCTGAACATTAGAAAGCAAGGAAACAAAAAACCTTTCTTTTCTGGCTAAGTTCTTAGTGCTTTCTGGACTGAGAATGAATCAATGTTATAAATTCACACTGATGATATAACACTAAAAGAGAATCCTCTCCCAGATTCTTTTTTAACCTCCAAGGAGACAATGCTCCTATATCTGATCGGTAATACAAAAAAGTAACTAATGGTAATAAGCTCAGTCCAGGTAATAGGGGATGGTGAACACCATGGCAAGCCAATGTAGAAGATATTTAGAGAGAAAATAGGGACTTTTGGCACATATCAAAGCACAACTTTATAGACTATGTATAAGACAAGCCCAGCTCTCCTACCAGCTGCACTAGAGTGGAATTTTTCTATAGTAACTTGGTTATTTTATGACATAGCATGTAATGCTTATTGTGAGCCTGGGCTACTTTAAATTGCTATTTGATGTTTTTACTGCCTGGTGTGTCTTCATTTCTCCATAAGTAAGCTTTCTTTTGTAGTCACAGAGCCAAGTAAATATTAGGAAAAACAGCTTGCATTTTCCTATCATCCATTCCCCAAAGTATGAACAGATTAACTCCATAACATGAACAGCTTTCACTCACCTGGAACAAACATTTCAACTCTACCTGTATAACTAATGGAATTAGAATTCAACAGGGAAGAAAAAACAGAAATGAAGCATAACAATATTAGAAATATTCTAAGAAGATAAAGGAATATGAGGCACATTGGGGATTTCCCCCACCAGACCTATAGCAACTCTATTCTATGACTCAGTGGATAAATCACAGATAAATTTGTGCTTGAGGCAGAGAGATGTTAAGGGATTTTTCCAGAATCAGACAGTAAATGTTAGAGGCAGTATTGGACCCATGCCTTCTTGCCTCCAAGTCCAACACTCTACCCACTATGCAAGGCTGCATCTGTAGACTTTTAATATTTAATACCCCCTACAATACTTCCTTCATAGCTCCCATTATTATTTTTTGGGCCTAATTCTTTGATTTCACCGAGAAAGGGAATTCCTAACAGGAATAGACAATTGTTTTATAATTTATGATCTTAAGAGATCTATCCACTAAGTAGCTAAGTATATCATCCAGGGTTCCTCAAACAGTACGTGCCACAGTTGGGACTTGAACTAGGTCTTCCTGATTCCATGTCTGGTTCTTCATTGTCTCAGCTGCCTTACTGGTGAGTAATGGAGTGAAAGCTCAACTAATCCAGCACATCTATCCAGTCCCGGGCCTCAGACCTGACCATCAGATCATGCTTCATATCTATCCAGCAATACTCCCAGACCTTCTCACTATCAACTTTGTCTCTTCCCTCCCATGGAAAAGATACATCAACTGACTCACTGTTGATTGACTCACCATCCCTGTGACTGTCAAATACTCCCTTCAATGACCACTGCTTATCGTCTCCCTCTTTAGAATATAAATTTGTTGAAAAAGGAACAGTCTCATTTTTTTGCACTTATATCCTCAGTACTTAGCACAGTATCTGGCACACAATAATTTTTAATTCAGTTTGTTACACTACCTCTCAAACAGACAGTTTAGTAATTTAACTTTTCTGATAGGTAATGTGGTACCTTACAGGCTTGAGATAGCTGATCATTGAATAACAGCTTTAGGCAAAGAAAGAACATCAGAGGTCAGTGAGTCTAACCTCATCATTTTACACATAAGGAAACTGAGGCCCAGAGAAGAGAAATAACTTGCTTGAGTTCCCACAGATGGCATAACTAGGATTTCAACCTATATTCTCTAACTCCAAACCCAGTGCTCTTTCAATCTGCTTTGAAAAGTTGATTTAACTTACTTAGGGGTCAGGGACATACTTTATTATATAATACATGGTCTAGATATCAGCATTTCAGTGTGATTAAGTTGGGCCTATAAAAAATAAGATTACTTCTACTTCTTGGGCTCCTAATTCAATCCTAGATCTAAATCACTAAAGATATTCCGAAGAAACTGAAAGCATTAGTTCCCTTCCAAAAAACTCACTTTCACAAAGGCCTTATGTAAATTTAAAACTGTTATTCAAGCACAGATATTTAATTGAAGGAAATTTTCAATAATTCTGCAGGATGGCCTAAAATGTATTTTTTTTTGCTACTAAGTGAAGAAAAGATTTCTCTGCTATTTATCATCATCAAATATGACAGTACTTTTCAGACTAGAAAAATTCTATGTGACCCTGAATTTCTGTTTCTATTAGGTAATCTATGCCTGAAGTTCTTCATCAGAAAAAGCTTCATTTTCAGCAAAATACAATAGGCATTGGAAGAAATCTGGCTTTTCTCCATGAGGGGAGAAAGCAGCATAGGGAGTGAGAGGACTGTCTTAAACTAAGCCTCTTTACAGACTCAGTTTTAGAAAGCAAGACAACCTAATCTTTTTAACTGCCTCCTCTGTGCCAGATGTGAGTTGGATAATTTTCAGCTGAAACCAGAAAGCTTAAAAAAAAGGGTGAGAAATCCTACCACGCTCTGCCTTAGAAAATCCATTGGAAACCAAAGTGACATGACAGTAGTGAGCTTTGCCCCTAGGGCCTAGAAAACAAATATTAGGATATAAATGCAAAATTAGAATTTAAGTAATTATAGTTCAGAAAGAACTTAGTCTCAAGGCAACTTAGAAAGTCTTTGCCTTTAATTTAAAAGTTATGAGGAGGAAAGCTTCTTTACAGGATTCCCATTTGTAGCATGCACAGTAAAACCTTTCCTTGGGCTCCCCAAAGCTAGATGGGAGTTTGTCAAAGCTTTCCAATTTCATTACTATTAGATCAAATGACAGGGCAGATGGGTCACTGGAAGGCACCATTGTGAAGATGAAATTCAAAGGCCTCAAAGCAAATAAGGAATGTATGACATGATAACCCTCCTCTCCACCCCCAAGCCCCCCTCCCCCATCTCTACCCAGAACAATGTAAGGGGAAGGTAGTGGCTGGCAGACTACCAGAGAAACTATTTTTAAGCAAGGAACATTTAGCACATCTTATTTTCATTTGAAAGGTATAGATTCAAACCAAGATTCACTTTGTTTTGGCAACTGATAAAATATCTTTAGTTTTCTTTTACTTGAAAAAAATAAGTGAGCAATAATATGCTGATGATATGAGATTTTCTTCCTTTCCCCTGGCCTCCTTTTCCTTTCTTTATTTTCTGTGAATCCATTGACGTTTATTGAGTTCATCTTTTGGTCAGGGTAGAGATTAGAAAATTGTTTAGAAACAAATGAAAAGAGGATTCTCTCTGACAGGGCTAAGCATGGTACTCAGAGAACCTAGCATAATGTTTTGAGTGGTTATGGGTAAAACCAAAGGCTCACTAACTATGTGTGGACTGAGGAGCTCTTTAGGCCTAGCCATTGGAGGATTTCTTGAATTTCCTCAGTCTTAATTTGAACAAATTCCTCTAATGTTCAGTTAAGTGGAGTTTTTAGTGGGTAAAAATGCTTATGATCATCACAGGTGAGTCTGCATAGATTCTAGACTCCCATCAGCCCACAATTTTAAGTAGTATTCAGACTAATTTTTCTCATGGCATGCTCTTACTATTGCATTGATAATGTGTTCTTGGCAGAGATATCAATTCCATTAGGCTTCTTCACTACCATTTAGTAAATTATGAAATATACTTGAAGAAGTAGGCTCATTGTTCATTATTTAAATAAAAATAATCCCCAAAGACTTACATTTATTAGAAATTTGGACGTCCTGGGTTCTTAGGAAAGGAGCCAAATGGAAGAGAGCGATGAAGAAAGGAGATAAAAGACTGTCAGAAACAAATTTTGATTAGTTTTACTTTTATCTACAACTCTGGAAGTAACTGCAAACAATTTTACTAGCAAATAGAATTCTGTGTGCTTTGGTCCTATGGTTTGTTCATTCAATTCAACCACAATTTGTTAAAAGCCTACTGTACTCCAGGCATGGAAATGGTATTGAAAAGACAGAGATAAAAAAGTACCTCGCCTTCAGGTGCTTAGATTGTACCAGGGGCTTTCGTTCAGTAACGTACATACATTTTCTCTGTCTCTCTGTTTCTCTTTCTTCACACACACACACATAGTACCTCTAATAAATTATGTAGTATCTTTCTGGAAGTCCTCAAAAAAGGTTAAGACAAAGGGCAAGGAGATGTAGGGGAACAACTACCTGCACCAGGCAATTCCCCTTTCCAGTGCTTTAGACATTCCAAGAGGTTTCAGACTTTTCCAGAAGAAAAACTATCCAAAATACTATATGTTTGAGTCTGATCTTGGGAGAGGTTGGTTGGTGGATAGGGCAAAAGCCCAGCAAGTGAGTTGGGAAAGCAAAAAGAGGAAGAAGACTGTAACCTGGTGGATGGGTGAAGAATGGTAGAGGTTAGAGGGAAAGGAGTATCCTAGTTTGAGTCTAGATGCTGAATTCTGACAGTAGAGGTTCAACTGAGTATCATTTAGACATCCTGTTTCCTCAAGATACAAGCACTGAGGAGTCAAGAATATAATTCCAGAACTTCTCAGTGCCTGTTTAAATCCTGATAATAACCTAATTGTTTATCAGAATCCCAGTAACTATCTAAATGCAAAAATGGGGCTTGTGATAAGTGTATTCTGCACTGATTTTCTACTTATTCTTTCCTGGATGCAGATACTCTGTTCCCTGCTAACCTCCCCTCATTCCTTTCCAGAGGTACTTAATCTTTCTTTTGGTGGATGTCATGAATCCCTTTTGCAGTCTAATGAAGCCAAATGCTACCATGATTTGTTGCCTACATTCATAATGGAAGGAAATACTAAATTTCAATTAGAGGCTAGTAAATATAAAGGTTCATGGCTTTTTTTCCATCCAATCTCATGGACCCACTGACATCTATCCATGAATTTTGTGTATCCCAGGTTACAAATCCTGGTTCTACTTATTCCCTAATGGAGAAATTAATAGAGGGGAAGCCAGCCGTGGTTATGCTAATGGCAGCAGACTATTGCTGCTTCTCTAAGTGCTATTACTGTAAACCAGATTGTTTTAAGCACTTTCTCCATATTCTATGTACTGAAATGCAGACTGTTATCCAAATCTGGGCCAGTTGTGCACACATGAATGCTGACAGTGAGATTACGAAGTAAGGGAGGAAAAAATTCCTGTGGGGAGAAGTAGATCAAATTGGGGATTTTCTCTGTACAACTCAAGTTAATGCTGGCAAGGTAAGACTTTTGGCAGAGGGTCCAAGGAGTTAAGCATTAAAAGAGATGAGATTTTATTTGATGGAGAAAAGGAAATACTCATGAGACCCAATAAGAAAAACCCAAAACATCACAAATCCAGTAAGTATGAAGGAGGAAGGAGACGAATATGTTATGAGTTGGCTATCATTTCTTTCCTCAGACTGCAAGTCATAGATGATTTTGAAAGGGGTCCCATTGGCTCCCTAAATTAGGGGATAAATGACAGCTTTTGGCTGCATACACCAGCACATCCTGCTAGTTTAAACACACACACACACACACACACACACACACACACACACACACACACACACACACACAAACACGGTTGCTCTAAAACAGTGGTTCTCAACCTTCCTAATGCCGCAACACTTTAATACTCGTATGTGGGTGTGTCTGCATGTGGCCGGACCCACCTGGAGATGGATAGAGGAGGTTCCTAAGACCATTGGAAATATGTGTTTTCTAATGGTCTTAGGTGACCCCTGTGACCCCAAAGGGGTCGCAACTCACAGGTTGAGAACCACTGCTCTAAAAGGTCCCAAGTTCACAGAGGAATTCTGCCCTTGTAAAAGTCCTGATGAAACAGTGAAAGCTATTTAACAATGAGTTTGGAATTGAGATCCCAGTTCTGCACTAGGAAAGGTTACTGTCTCCTGTGTGGCTACCAGGGCTGTTTCACATCACCACATCCAGAAGGAAGAAATGCAAGAACAAGGTGTACCACATTTCCATGAGAAATAAGGTTAGATCAATCTGTTGAAGTCTTTAACAGAATAAATACAAGGACATGATTAGGAATGGATACCCTTTTCACTTCTTTGAAGTAAGGTAGAGGGAAACAAGAAGACAAATTCCAATTGTCCATTTTTCTCTCAGCACTTTAACCACTTCAGCAAGTTCCTGTGATTTAAAACAACATTAAAGAGCACAAAAACCTATAGTTTTATACTTCACACTTTTTCCTTTAATTTTCATCTGTCCTAGTCTTGCTTGGAAGTTTTGGTTTAAGGGAGGAAAGTAGAGTCATTGCTGCCACCAAGAAGTAGTTTTAGTGCTCCCTGAGTCAGGGGAAAATCCATCACCTCTCATGAGATCCTCCAAAAATTGACTGTTTTAGGCAGACAAACCCACTCTCTAGACCTGATCTTACACTAGTTTTTTCTCTTCCCACTCTGGGCAGAAATACGAAGTTCTTCATCTTGGAAATTCACTATAGTCCTGGAATCTTCAGATTCCAGACTTCTCTCCTGGGGCTTCTCCCTCTGATTGGATGGCTCCTCCCAGAATCTTCATTTAAGAAGGATCCCTTTGGCCAGTCATATCTCCTTCCTGTCCAAGATCTACTCTGGACTTTTTCGATCATCCCCTCCTCACCTTTACTTCTGCATTCACTTTCAGCACCCTTTTATGAATTATCTTCTCCCTTTAGAATGTAAGCAGCTCAAGGGCAGGACTGTCTTTCTTTTTGCATGTAGTTGTGTAAGCACAGAACCTGGAACATCATAAATGCTTAGTAAATACTTGATTTGACTCCCAGGGTCTTTGTGAGTAGCCTGATCTTTACTAGAAGACTATTATAATAACTTGATTTCACACATAAGAAAGTAATGGAGAATGGAATAGTTATAGTTTGAATATTTGACTCTAAATGAAAACATCTTTGTATACTCAGCACTCTGTAATAATGGCAATAATAGCTGGTTTTTATATGATGCTTCAAGGTTTAAATTGCCTGAAAAATGCTTCGTAACAAAACATTGAGGTACTATGAATACTCTTATCTCCATTTTAGAATTGGAAAAACAGCCTCAGGAAGGTTAATAAATGTGTCTGTGGGTAACATAGGCAGTAGGTCATAGTACCACAGATTAAGAACTGGAAGGAAATCATTAAAAATTGCCTGCTCTAGGCATCGACCCTTTTGGGGTCCACAGGCAGATTTGAGGGATCTATAGATAGATTTCATGGGGTCTATGAAACCCCTGGATGAAAAAATGGCATCTTTATTTTCACTAACTTTTGATTTCTTTTTTAACCCTAAAAATTTAAAATATTCTCAGAAGAGGTCCATAGGTTTCACCAGATTTCCAAAGGTGTCTGGGACAAAAAAAGCCAAGAGCTTCTGATTTAATCCAACTCCCTAATGTCACAAATGAGGAAACTGGGTTTCATGGAGGTTTAGTTATTTGTCGATGCTCATGCAGCATCAGAGTGGGAATGTGAAGTCATGTTACTATAAAAGGCAGGCTTCAAGTCCGTATATCTTCTTGACTTTAAGTTCTATATTCTTATATCATAATACTTTGTTAATAGTTGTTTAACAAATGCTTGTTGTTATGAAGTAATTTAGTCCAGTACTTCATATACTATCTGTCAAATAGTAGATGCTTAATGAAGTTAATGTCAACTCATTTGGTCAAGTATTATGTTTGTTGCTGGTGTTCAGGTGTTCAGTCATGGCCAACTCTTCATGGCCCCATGGACCATAGCACTCCAGGCCCTTCTGTCCTCTGCTGCTCCTTGAAGTCTGTGCAAGTTCATGTTCGTTGTTTCCATGACACTATCCATCTCATCCTTTGCCATCTCCTTTTCTTTTTTATCTTCAGTCTTTCTCAACACTAAGGTCTTTTCCAATATATAGTCTACTATAGTGAGCAATTTTCATAGAAATAGAATGTCAAATGTACTCAACAAAGAACTATGCTTAATGTACTTTAACTTTTCCTTGATTGCTTAGAAAGTACTGCAGGACCTTGAAATGGTTTAGGCTTATTGTTATAGATGTAAATTATTACTCAAAGTATAGAATAGGGGTGGGGAACTTGGGACCTTGGGTTCACATGTGGCCTTTTAAATCTTTGGTTTTAGCCCTTTGACTCAGTCCAAATTTTACAGAACAAATCCTTTCATTAAGCAGATTTGTTCTGTGAAGTTTGGATTCAGTTAAAGGGCTACAATTGAGGACCTAGAGGGCCACATGTGACCCTAAGGCTCCAGGTTGCCCACCCCTGGTATAGAAGACCTATCTATAGTGATATTTAGAAATCTTGATTAACAGAAAACACTGATTGGTAGAATTCCAGATAAGTAAGCAATCAGACTGCATTGAAATTAGGACGTAAGTATTTATGGCAGGGGGTATCCCAAAAAGTTGTAGTATTCACCAAACTTCATTACAAGTTGAAATTGGTTTGGGGTTGGGATTAGGGAGCAGGTGGCTCTAGCAGTAAATGAAAGTCCCTTTGTGTAATTATAGGCTTGCTTCCTAGTCATTGGTTCTTCCCAGTTCCCCTTTGAGAATATGAATTAGCCACACATTGATTATGGCCTACAGAAAGGCTATACTAGTCCAAGTCCATTGAAGAATATCTAGAATGACTATGAGGATGATGGATCTCTTGAGCATTCCAGGTTCACATTCCAAGGACTGTCTTTGAGTAATCTGGAATTGCCTTTAAAACTAGGGAAAGAGGCCACTATGATGACCATGTAGAACAGTGGAAGGAAATTTACCGACCAACTGATGTTCGTGGAGTTTTAGATTTAAGCCAGGAAGCAAGTCCTTGTATTTGATTGACTGGCAAGATATGCTATTTCGCATTTTGGAATAGAGCAGAATGATTCTTCTAAGCTAGTTAGATATTTAGCTAGTTAAGTATTATAACAGCAATTAACAGTAATTTCAGTCTTTAAGAGGTGGGGGAATGATGTAGCACATGCACTTTGTTTTAGAAATAAGCTTTTCAAATTTCAGTATACCACTTTGCTTTAGAAGCACTTGGCTTAGAGGGCATGATTCTTTCAGACAATTTGGGACCTTTATGACCTGTGAATTATGCCAGGCATCATGTCAACAGTGATTCATAACACTCAATTCTTAGAATTCTTGAGCTAGAAGGGAATTTAGAAATCATACATTTGACCCCTCTTCATCATTCCTAGATGGGAAAGCTGTTATGAAGAAAGGTTAAGACACATAGTGCATTTGTGATAGACCTAAGAATATAGCCCTAGCATCCTAATTTTTAATTTAATGAATGACCTTTGAATTCTACCTAGGGGTCTTCCTAAGTTACTCTTTAAAGTAGCCATTCTTAAAAGTATGGTCCAGGCCCCTTTCTGGGAGTCCAAGAGGTTAAAAGTATTTTCATAATAACAGTAAGATATTTAATTTCTGATATGGTAGTTCTTGGTGGGGGAGGGTCCTTGATAATTTTAAAGAATTTAATGAGGTCCTGAGACCAAAAAATTTGAGAACTCCTGCTTACAGTGTGAGTACATTGTAAATGTACTTCCCATTAGTGCTCCATGGTGCATACTCAAAATAAAAAGAAGAAGAGCTCTTGGGGTGGCTGGGTGGTGCAGTGAGTAGAGTATTGGCCCTGGAATCAGGAGGACCTGAGTTCAAATTTGACCTCAGACACTTAATACTTACTAGCTGTGTGACCTTTGGCAAGTCACTTAACCCCAATTGCCCTGCCTTCCCCCTCCAAAAAAAAAAAGAGCCCAAAGAGGGTCCAAACCTTAACTGTTGCCTAATTTGATATTTTTCCATAATGCCCATTTGTTCTCCTTAACCTCCTTGGAATATGCTTAGTCAGCATTCCAGTCAAGAACATAGAAGTTTATGTTAAATTGAATCCAGTAGTGTGTGATGGAAGGCCCTTCCTTCTATACTTTAGAGCAGGTACAGATATCTTCTGATTGCTTCCCATAGGCCTTGATGACTCAGGGATTTGTATTGGGTGTCAATATGAAATTTTAGCTGAAATTTCTTGAATATACTAAAGGGGTGATGTATGCTTCTCAGGTTTTTAGTTTCAGCTTGTCTTGCAGTGTAAAGGTGGCTCTATGAGTTTTTTGAGTTGCAGAATGAGGGCAGGGTATACTGCAAGGTCACAATGAACATGTGTCTGTGCATCAGAGAGAGAGCTGTCTCCTGTTTGTAATTTTTTTATTCTTTTGCTACAAAGCCTTCTGATATCTTGAAAAGCAGCCTGTGTCTTCCTATTTCTGGCACCCCTAAGCATCAAGGTAGTGGCAACAATGGCAAAGGCAAAGTGACCATAAGGGAGAGTCACTAATAGGAGAGAGCAAGAACAACTTTGAGAATGCATTGAGCATGTCACACTTAGTGGGGATAAAATGTAAAATGCTTAATTAGTAGCCTTGCAAAGAAATTGGTTACAGATATCACAATGAGTCTTAAATATTAGCCTTTTAACTGGCCAGGCTTGTAGTGATTTTACTGGAATCGATTCTAATCATTCTGTTATTCTTTATTGCTTATTGTTCACATTGTGGTGTAGTTCTAGAACCACCTGTGCCATATTCAGGTCTACTGAACATCTACCATGTGCCACACATTGTGCTAAACACGGGAGATTTAAAAAGAGGCACAAGACCGTTGCTCTGCCCTCAAGTAGCTTACAATCCAATATGATTCATATTTATATTTTGGTTCCTTATAAACTTTCCCTTCTTTGTGGAGAAAAAGGTTACAGTAGAACCACAAATAGAATTGTTCCCTAGGAATCTGAGATACGGGTTGAAGTGAGGGGGGAGTTTAATTTCTCTATGGCAGAGAAAGGGAGCACCAAAGTAATGAACTAAAGCAAAATTCAAGTGTAGGTAAAGGATAGAGCGTGGTCAAGATTGCTAGCTCCCATGAACTTAGACAAGAGGTTCCTGGTTAGCCACTGAATTATATTTCTACCAGTACAATTGTAATTACTTCTTAATCAAAGGGGTATAATTATTTGTATATATTTGCTATAAGAACAAATGTAAGAGCTTAGATTTATAGCTGGAAATGACTTTATGAATCTGTTTAGTCAATATTCTCATTTTATAGATGAGGAAACTGAGGCCTAGATGGATAAGATGATTTATCCAAGGTCACATAGGCAAAACGAGGCAGAGCTAGGATTCTAATTCACAATCCAAAATTCTTTACATTGTACAAAAAGAACAACAAGCAAAGGCTACATTAGGTCATCCATGGAACAAATCACTAGCAGAACTTTACCAAGGTAAATATTGTGGAAGTTCTGATAAATCTTTTTTGAAAACTTTCATCATTTTTGAGAATTCTCAAGAACGATTAACTTCAAGATGTGCTAGCAAAAGCATACCTAGATCAGAAAGTTGTGCAGTTTTTGGTTTCTGAAATCTATTTTGTAATTAGGACTTTATCTGTATTTTCTTTACATGCTTCACTTCAATGTGCCTTGCTTTGAATAGGCAGCATGTTATAATGGACCTCAAAGCCAGGAATTCTTGTGTTCAAATCTTATCTCTGACTCATACTAGCTGTGTGACACTGAGTAAGTCCCTTAAGTTCCTGGTGTCTCTTGAGCAATTCTCTAACAATGTCAGCTGCAGAGAACATTGCTGTTAACATTAATCAAGGGAGTTTCCTTACCTTTGTTTTCAGGAAACATTTTTTTTAGATGAGCCATCTTAATGTTATAAGGCAAAGAATACCCCCTAGCACCAAAGAATCATATTTAGCTTAATTATATTCACATTTTTAGTGAAAACTTGTAAAATTTAAAATCAGCCAGTTGAGTTGTTTGCCTTTGAACCACATTTATTCCTGCCAGCAATAGTTTCATGGAGTAAGGCCAAGATAGCTCCATTTAAATAATGATGAACATGGTATTGCTTATTTTAACAACGGATCATTGACAGATAACTGGTTATTATTCATGACAAATGTCAATTTTGATTCTTTAATGTACATACTATTAAAACTATAAATCTATTGATATTTTCAATATTTGATACTTATGTTGCTTATTACTATGTGATCATTTATATAGTTCATTGTTCACAAGTACTTTTTCTAGATTAAAAAAAGAGTTAATGTAATCACTGTAGAAACAATTCTGTGAAATTTAGCAGAAAATGTTCTGTATCAAATAGTGTTAGATTAAATGTCTTTTCAAATTGTAGGAAGAGCCACACAATACCTAGAATTTACTTAGAATCCTCTGAATATTTCTTAGAAGCAAAGCTATAATTTTAGAAAATAATTGTACAGTAAGAACTGGGATAAAACCCTCTAAAGTTCAGGCTTTCTTCTCTTCTAGTCTTTGGCTACTCAAATCATTAAATTTCCCATATATACAAACAAGAGCCAGTATCTTACTCTGTGATTTAATTTTTTTTCTATCTGTCAGATAGGTTTTCTATTGCCTTCAAACACAAAATACTGCTTAGCATTCAAAGCCCTTTATAAACTAGCTCCTTCTTACCTTTCCTGCCTTCTGATTCAGGGCCACTTACCTCATGGCTGTTCCACTAACAAGACATTCCATCTCTCAACTCTGGGTATTTTCTATGGCTGTCCCCCATTCCTAGAATCCTCTCCCTCCTCCACTCTGATTACCGGCTCCCGTAGCCTCCTTCAAATGCCTACTAAAATCCTGTCCTGGACAGGAAGATTTTCCCAAATTTCTCTTCATTACTATGACTTCTTGTTGTTCATTATTTCCCATTTGTTCTGTATATAGCTTGCTTTGTATAGATTTATTTACGTGTTGTCTCTCTTATTAGATTGTAAACTAACTGAGGGCAGGGACTGCCCGTGTGTGCGTGTGTGTGTGTGTGTGTGTGTGTGTGTGTGTGTGTGTGTGTGTGCCCAGCTCTTAGAATGCCTGGAACACAGGTGCTTAATAAATGTTTGTTGACTGATTTAAGCAGAGTAAAAACTATAGGCTAACTTTCCAACTGAAAATTCGACTGATAATAAATAACATTTTCAAAAGATTAATTTTGAAGTAGGTGACATTTAGTTATATGATCTCCTAGGGCTTAGGGATAGGGACTAGGATAGGGATCTATAATTTCATTTGTATAGGGAATTCCTAGGTGATGAAACTCTTTGTACCAATGTAGGTCCAGACCTTCCCTATAATTTACATACTGTTTCTTTGAGCACTGAGCTGGCAAATGACTTATAGAGAGCCACACACAGCCAGTGTACATATTAGAGGCATCAGTCTGCATTGTAACACTTAAAATTATCTAGGTGTGGAATGTGATTTTTTAAAAGTTAATGGATCCCTCTTCATTTAGCAAGTGTATGACCGTGTATCAGATACATTGTAACATGGATGTCTAGTGTGAAGGGATGATAGTGAGTTGGACTGGATGGATGCTTATGTTCCATCCAAATCTAATATTTTGTGATTCAAGAAAAGATTAAAATGAAAATAAAATACTTTATGCAATGACAACAGTATGTTTATGTTTTTTTTTATGTTTTCTTTGTTTTTTGGAGGGGGGAACACAAGGCAATTGGGGGTAAGTGACTTGCCCAAGGTCACACAGCTAGCAAGTATGTCAAGTGTCTGAGGTCAAATTTGAACTCAGGTCCTCCTTACTCCAAAGCCAGTACTCTATTCAATGTGCAACTTAGCTGCCCTCCAATCTAACTTTTAAAAAATAAACTCTACTCTGGATAATGGGAATGGGGCAGAAGTAAAAATAAAGATTATTTATTACCATTTCTTACAGATGTTAATCAATGGAAAATAAACATTTCAGTCCAGAAACCATCTGAAACATAGAGGAAACTATATTTACAGTGATTCTAAACATTAAACTACTCTTTAAAAAACCCCAGTATCCTTCTAGAGAAACTATATGGTTGTGAGTCATGCAACACCATGATCTTTGTAGATCATACTTTATAAGTCCCAAAGGATAACTGAAAAACACATAGAAGTGTATCAGCTAGCGGCAACTTGTTCTCAAAGATGCATTTTTTTCTTGAAGAGTGGTATAAAAGACATTGAAAACAAGTGTAAGAGATAAAAGAGATGGGATAGTCAAAGGTTTAGATCAAGGGATAGCAGGTGGATAGTTTACAAATCATTGCATTCACAATTACATTAAATGAGAGAAAGGCTCACAGTGACTTGGTTAGATCCTGAATAAAGGCTTTAAGGAATATCAAGGACAAGAATAACGCAGTATAAATGAATCAAAAGGCATTTATTAAGCACTTACTACATGCCGAAGCATGCAGCTGAGTGCTGGGTATATAGATATAAAAGTGAAGGCAATCCTTGCTCCCAAGGAACTAGCATTCACAAACAAAACACAGGAGAGAATTGGCCAAGGAGGGACACTTTGGTCTGGAAAGTAACAGGGTTGGTCAAGGAGAGGACACTGACACATCCTGTCTAGGAATAAATGGCAGAAATATTTTACTAATGGTTCCTGGTTCCAGAAGTGGAAGAAGGTGGTGAAGAGAAAAGAGCATAGTGGCAAAGTAGATGGTCAAGAAGCTGTGGAAGAGGTGACCAGGGAAGAGGGAGTGACGTGAATCATGGAAGAGGCTTTCTGGAAATCTTGTTTTGGGAGAGGTAGTCACTAAACAGAGTTGCAGAATCAAGGTGACATAGACATAAAGACCCAAGAGAAATACAAGCAAGACACTTATTACAAGAAGTCAGAGGCAAGGCAAGATTGTATTTGAATTTTGAACACCTGATATTATAGCTAGGTAGCACAGTGGATAGAGCCCTGGGCCTGGAGTCAGAAAGACCTGCTTTCACATAATGTGACTGGGGAAATCACTTAATCTTTGCTTCAGTTTCCTCATCTGTAAAATAGAGATAAGATTAGCACTTACCTTCCAGGGTTGTTATGAGGATCAAATGAGGTAATATTTTTAAAGCACTTAGTACAGGGACCAGTAGATAGAATATTTCTGGGACAAGGTGTTTGGTGTGGGTTTAGAGGCTGAGAAAGCATGGATGGATGACAATCTTCACTGATAATTAGACTCTCTATATCAATGAAGTCTTGAATCCATTGAAATGGGCATAACATTCCTCACAAAATTTGAATATTGTGGAAGTATCCTTAGGGATGAAAGCCTTAGGCATTGGTGGCCTTTGAATAAGATTGGTCTCCAAAAGGCTCTGAGATTCTTCTCCATAAATATAGTCCTCCTTTATCAGGATAGTTGGGTGATGATGGTGAAGGTTACTTTCCTGAAATATCAATTTGAGCGACGTGTTCAGCATGGCAGCTGTTCGCTAAATTGGTTCACTCAGTTTTTCCCAACACAGCAATATATAAGAATAACCTTTTGCAGACCTAAATAGGCACATAAAACTATTGCTCTTCTAGTTGAAAACTGACAGCCATAACTAATGTTTCATAAGTATCTTCTATGTGCACAGTGTCATCTAAACACTGTTTGAAAAAACAAAGTTTTGATAAAACAAGACCTCTACCCTCAAGGAACTTACAGTCTATGGAGGATAACTGTAGAGCACAATATTAAATAAATGTATTGTAATTATAATTAGTTCCCTCCACAGCCTTCAGTTCATAAATTAAGGACAATCACATGAAACACTACAATTGCTTTTACCTGGATAATCACAAAAATAAGAGGAAAGATCATCAATTGGTGGTGGTTGGGTAGGAGAGGGTGTCAGAGAAAGATTTTTGGAGAAGGAAGTACATGAGTTGGATTGTAAATGATTAGTAGGATTTTCACAAGCAAGGAGGCAGAGTTGGAAAAAATAATTTTCAATAGAAAAGTATAAATGGATTTATTTTAATGTTCATTAATAAGGCTAAAAGCAATTCTCAGTTTAGCTACAGCCTGCCTTCCCAGACTTCTTGTACAACACTGCCTTTTATATACTCTATTGTTCAGTTAAACTGACTTATCTGCTATGGTATTCTCTCTCCCACCTCCATGCTTTTGCACAAATTGTCACCCATGTCTAGAATCCATTCCTTCTACATTTTTACCTCTTAGATTACATGGCTTCCTTCAAGTTTCATTTTAGGCTGTTATCGTTGACATCAGGTCTCTCCTGTTTCTCTCAGACTTGTTAGGTACACCAGGGCACAGTATTATTTTGTGTATCTTTTGAGTTTACTTATCTATGTTTGTGTTTCTCCCTAAGCAGAGTGTAATCTTGAATGCAAGGACTGTTTTTTTGCCTTAGATCTTCGATTTCTAACCCTCATAACACTGACTGGTGCATAGCAGATCTCTATGTAAGTGTCTGAGGCAGGAATCAAACTCACATTTTCCTGACTCCAAGTCCAACACTATCAATTGAGCCAATTGATAGCTATTATTATTATTAATTATTGCACCTATAAGCACGTAACATGTTTATTAATGGAAAAATGTCAATATTACCAGATGTTGCCTCTGCTTCTGGATTAATCCACAGTCACTAATAGCAAAAAGCAGTGATTCAGGAATAAAATCATATGCGATCTAAGAAAAAATGCATTAACTTAATGAAGGAATATTGTTAATATAAAAGGTTAAAGGTTAAAAGATTACATTTTCCAGCTTTGAATCATTCTTACTAAGGGATATAAATTAGAAGATGGCAAAGATTTAACTTGCTTTATAACAGCAATTAAGTTGTGCTTAATATATCATAAGATAATGACCAAATGCTTAGAATCCCTTGCCATGAGGAATCATTTAGTTCAGAGGCTGCAAGATTTCCCAGCATTTGGAAAGCTTCAGTGAAACCAACTTTCTAAAATAGCTGGAAATATGATTAGCTCTACATACAACAGAGGTCATTAAAATTTCCACAGGTTCTCACCTGGGCAGTCCAATCTTTTATTTTTAGCTGCTTTGGATGTTTCAAATGCATTTCTAAAAATAATATTTTCTTTGCGCATGCAATTTTGTGCATCATTGCCCCTAATTGCATCTTTAAAATGCATGCTGTGAATATTTAGCCCTAAAGCACACAATGAACTTTCTAAAATGGAGCATGTTTTGATTGCCGTGACTTCTTAATTTTCCCCATGAAATGCATATCCCTCATGTATAAACTTCAGATGAGAACAATGCTGGAGAAAGCCTGTCTCCCCCCAGATGGCCTGTGCAGTTTGAATTCACACAACATACATATTCAACAATGATGAGGGCACGATCATCTATAATCCCTAGGCAATCCTGAGGCAGCAGAAACATAAGGGCTATCAACATTTCAGGCTCATATAAGCTCAGGGTCAGAACAGTATAATTTTCCACACTATCCTGAAAAATGTCTTTCAAAACTTCTTTATAAAGGCTGAATACTTCTTTGATTTGCTTTTCAGTTCTTCTAGTGAGGTCTTACTGATTTAAGTTTTCTTTTGCCCTAAAAAAAACACCAACAAAATGGTGGCATGGGCAGGTGTGGTGTGGGGGCACTTAAAATGGTAACATATTAATTCACAGTGACCATAAATAGTGCCAACTATAAATTAAGGGCAATCACATTTAACACTATAATTTTGTTCTTCTAGGGAGAAAAATACAGCAGCATTATGATGCATCCAGTATGGAATGTTATATAGAGAGTCTAATGACTAATGAAAGAGTTCTAAATGTGGAGTCAGAGAACCTGGGCTCATAACTCAGGTCTTCTTCTGAAATTTTTGAAAAATTACACATGTGTATGCACACATGTGTGTGCAGCCCCCCGCCCCCCCACATACACACACACACACACACACATACACACACATATATGTGACATTTCAGAATCATACTGTCCTAGAGAGGGAAGAGATCTCAGAAGTCACTTAGACCTAGAGAAGTGAAATAACTGTCCAGGTATCATATCACTATTTAGTGGCAAAGCTAGAACTATAATCTGGGTCTCCTGATTTCTAGTCCACTGGATTACACTCTGAGAAGAATAGAAAATAATTTTAAAATGAAGAGCAAAATCCAAGAATCCTTAGATCCACAGGGATGCTTGCAATAATTTGGTCAAACCCCATCACTTAAAGACAAGAAAACAAAGGAATTAGAAGTTAAGAAACTTGGTTGAGGTAACACAGGTAGGTAAGAAATGAAGCCAATGCTTGAAATCAACTCTAGAGTTTCACTCAAAAGCTCTTTTAAAATTCTGGGCACAAACGATTTAAAAGTGAATTGTAATCTATCTCCTGCTTTTCCTCTAAGTTTATCCATACTTTTTCATCATTGAAGAGAAAGAAAATGTGTAGTAATACAATTATACTAATTAACTGTTTTGAGCTTAATTGTTGGGCTTTAGAAGGTTTGTTTCTATATAGGTTGGCCAAACAAATTTCAGTCTCTTACAAATCATGACAGCACACTTCTGGGTTTGTTGTTTTCTTTTTATATCTGGATGCAAAAAGTGAGCATATATTGAATTATGAGGTATAGGGGAAAGAACATTAGATTATTGATTCAGAATCTTGTCTCTATTATTTATTAACTATATGATCATGGCCAAGTCACTTAACTCTCTTAACCCCAGTTTCATTGTGTGCCAAATAAGATGATTAGGACAGATGACTTCTATGGTTCTTGCAACTCAATTCAATCCCACAAACTTTTATTAAGCACCTAACATATACAAGAAACTATGCAAAGTGATGAAAAACTAAGACAAAACAAAAACAAAAGTCAGTCAGTTAATAATGATTTATTAAATGTCTAACTTTGTGCCAGGCCCTGTTCTAAGTGTTGGAAATCAGAAGGAAAGCAAAAAACCCAGTTTCTCCCCGCCTAAGCACATCACAACCTAATGGAGGATACAATGCGCAAATGACTATGTGTGAACAAGCTATATATGTTTACAGGATAACTTGGAAACAATCAAGAGAGTGAAGGCAGTAGAATTATGAGGGATCAGGAAAGTCTTCTTGTAGAAGATAAAATTTTAGCTGGGACTTGAAGGATGCCAGGGAAGCCAGGAGGTATAGATGGGCAGAAAGAGTATTACTTAAATGGCCAACAGTCCATGAAAATATTCAGGAGTTAAAAGATGGAGTATCTTAGTTGAGGAAGAATAAGGAGTCCATTGTCATTGTCTTGAAGAGTATGTGGTAGAGAATTGAGGGAATGTAAATATAAAAAGACCGGAAAGGTCAGGAGAGCAGGTTATAAAAGGTTTTGAATGCCAAAGGGCTTTTGTATATGATACTGAAGGTGAAAGGGGGTCACTGGAATTTATTGAGTAGGGAGAAGAAGTGGTCAGATTTGCTATTTAGGAATAATGCTTTAACATCTGAGTGGAAGATGCACTGTAGTGGGCAGATCTAACAGCAAGCTATTTCAATAATCCAGATGAGAGGTGACGATTGCCTGTAGTAGGGTGGTAGCAGTGTCAGAGGAGAGCCAAAGAGGCACAGAAGAGAGATGTTAATCGAGGTTTGGCAATAGATTGGATAAGGGGGGCATGAGAGAGTAACAAATCAAGGCTACCACTTAGGTTGAAAGCCTGAGTGATTGGAAGAAAGGTTGCGCCCTCTACAGTAAAAGGAAAATTTGGAAGGTGAAGGGTTTTGAAGAAAAGATGAATTTACTTTTATTTTTTTATTTTTTAAATTTTTTAAATTTTTTAAATTTTAATTTTAATTTTTTATTTTTTTAAAAATTTTATTTTAGTTTGCATCATTCATTTCCACAAGATTTTGAGTTACATATTTTCTCCCCATCTTTCCCCTACCCACCACCCCAAAACAGCCATCCCAGTGTATCCCCCTCCCCCAG
>CM053584.1:225736221-225843753 GCA_028627135.1 Pseudochirops cupreus
CTCATTGGCTTTTTGGGCCTCTTTTGTCATTTGAGTTAATCTATTTTTTAGGGTGTTGATTTCTTCAGTCATATTTCTGACTCTTTTTTTCGTGATTTTCTTGCAACATTCTTATTTCTCTTCCCAATTTTTCATCCACTTCTCTTATTTGGTTTTGAAATCCTTCTTCATCTCATCTCTAGCTTTAAGGCATTTTTCATGTTTATTGGAGGCCCCTGGTGGGGGTGCTCTGGCTGCACTCTCCTCTTCCCTCTCTTTGCCATGATCTTTCTTTTCCCCAAAGAAGGAATCTAGGGTTTGGGTGCTGTTCTCACTTTGCTTCTTATGCTTATTCTTACTCATGGTTGGTCAGTCCGTGATTTTTTTTTAATCTCTATGGGGCTCTGCTTCTAGAAGGGAAAGCTCTGTCCCAAGTCGCTAGGGTCCTCCTGGCTGCCGTAGCTCTCAGGAATTTTCTGGGTCCCTTCCTACTTACTTCTGGCTCACTGGATAATGAAGACTCCAGGACAGAAAGCCCAAGACCGCGATCTGGATCCAGGCCACTCAACGCGAGAGCACTGACCTCTGAACAATCGCTTAGTCCCCTTGCTTGTCTGCAGGCCGCAGGCACGGAAGCTGCAACACAGAGGCAGGTGCAAAACCTCTGCCTTTCACTTTCCCGCCTTGGAGGCATTTCGGCCTGATGCTCTTCTCGCCTGACTGCGCAAACTCCACTGACCTAGTTCTGAATGCTGCGCGCAGCTGCTGCTAATCCCAGGCTCCTCAGCTCCTCCCGTCCAGCCGCCCCTGGGGCTCAGCCAGAGCTTCAGGCCAGGCTGGTTTCAGTTCGCAGTGCTGATATGGTTCCTTGTAGAGGAGCTGACTTTAGTGGAAAGTATATTTGTGTGCGTTCTAGAGTTCTAGGATTAGTTTAGAGTCATATTTTATGGGTATTTTGAGAGCTGCGATATGTTGCTGCTGCTATGCCGCCATCTTGGCTCCGCCCCCTTAATTTACTTTTGAATATACCAAATTTAAAATGTCTATAGGATATCCAGTTCAAGATGTCTAATAGTTGGAGATGTGAGATGTCAGCAGAGAGGTTTACAATGGCTAAGAAAATGTGAGAATCATTAGCATAAAGATAATAATTGAATTCAGGGTAACTGAGGAGACCACCAAATGAAATGTTGTAGATGGAGAAGAGAAGATGACCCAGGACAGAGCCCAATGGGACAACCACAGTTAGCAGCTGTGACCTGCATGAAGATCTAGCATAGGAGATTAAGAAGAACTCAGGTAGGTAGAAGGAAAACAAAGGAGAATATTACATAGAAACCTAGAAAGAAGAGAATATCAAGGATAGGAGAGTGATAAACAGTGTCAAAGAACGTAGAAATGTCAAGAGGAATGAGGATTGGAAAAAAGTCATTGAATTGGGCAATAAAGATAACTTTATTGCCTGACAACTCTGGGGAGAACAGTTTTGGTTGAAAGATGAGATCAGAAGCCAGAATGTAAAGAATTAAGAAGAGGAGAGGAGAAAAGATGAAAGCAGATATTATAGATGCTCTTCTCAAGGAGTTCAAATACTGGATGATAGTGGGGGTGAATGGCTCAAGAGATGAAGATGAAGTAGTCATGTGCGTATTTGTAGGAAGTAGGGAAGCACCCAATATACAGGAAAAGGCTAAGGATAAGTAAAAGAATGGGAATGATAGAGGAAACAATCTCTTGGAGAATACAGAATGGAATGAGACTACTTATGTATGCAGAGCGGTTATCCTTGGCAAGAAGAAGGGCCACCTCATCACCATCAGGAATAATGAAAGAAATAGTGGCAGAAGACATCTGGGTGATATGAGGTAAGGAAGAGGAGAGAAGAGGAAGCTCTTGGTAAATGGCCTCATTTCTTCCAATATTTAACGTGAAACAAGGCTCTTAGCTGAGATAGTGGAGTGAGAGGAAGTGTTGGGAGGTCTTAGGAGAGATGAAAATGTTTAGAAGAGCCACTGTGGTGAGTAGTGTAGTAAATTAATTAGGGCAATGTCCAAGGATTGCCTTGCTACTTTGAAGGCCCAGTTTAGGTCACATATTAAATTTTTAGTGAACTCTGTGTGATTTTGTGATTTTCTCCACCTTAGATCAGCAGCATGTACATAGAAGCAAAGGCAGGGGATGAAGGGAATGATCCAAGCATGAGGCCTGACCGGGCAAAATCTCTTCTGTTTTTTATGGGTGGGGGCAATACAACATACAAACAGATAAATAAATAAAAAGATTTTTTGAGGAGGGAGAAAACACTAAGAACTGGAGAGGTCAGGGAATGCTTCACTCAGGATGTAGCACTTGAATTGAGTCTTGAATTAAGATAAAAAGAGGTAGAGATAAAGAGTACATTACAGACGTGTACTGTCTGTGTGAAGTCACAAGAATGGGAAATGTAATGCTTTGTTTGAGGGACAATTAACAGTCCAGCTTGGCAGGATTTAGAATGTATGAAGGGGAGTCACATTAAATGCCTGGAGAAGTAGGTAGGATTCAGATTATATTAGATTTAAATGCCAGATGAATAGTTTTTATTTTATGTGAGCAGCAAAAATGTGTAACTCAAGGTTTTTCAGGAGAGTAACAGTCACTTAAGAAATGTCTTAGGAAGATTATTATGACACTTGTGTGGAGGAAGGACTTCATAGGAGAGATTCTGGAGACAATGAGAACAATCTAAAAGTTAGTATGGTAGTTTAAGAAAGAGATAATATGGCCCTGAATTAGAGTAATGACTTTGTGACAGGGGCATAGATTTGAGAGATATTGTAAAGGTGGAATAAAGGAATTAGAAAAGGAGAGTGAGAGAAGAGTCAAAGAAAACTATAAGGTTACAAACGTGGGTGACTTCCTCAATGTGGAAGTTTAATAGAAGAAGAGATTTATATGTGGAGATAATGAATTCTGTTTTTGAATCGTTTGAAATCTACAGAACATCCAGGTAAAGACATCCAAAATGCAGAGGCAGATGGGGAGATCTCTTCTTTTCTCTCTTCTCTTCTCTTCTCTTCTCTTCTCTTCTCTTCTCTTCTCTTCTCTTCTCTTCTCTTCTCTCTTCTCTTTCTCTCCTCTCTCTCTCTCTCTCTCCTGCTCCCTCCTTCCCTTCCTCTCTCTCTTTTTTAAAGCTATTTTAAAAGTTGACATTGAAATAAAGAGAAACTACAACCCAATTAAAATTAAAATGGAAGAAAACAATTTCATACTTCAAATTTAAAAAATCACAATCAATTTAATGTTTCAATATGCCAAGGATCTGTGATTTCATCACCATGGGTCCTCTACCTACCAACACACGTATTCCATGCAGTACATTGGCTTATTGTGTTAGAGTGGAAAAAAAAATCATCTCCTAGACAATCTTCTAGTGAGTGTCATAGAATTCAGCTATGACATTCATCAGGTCAATATTTGAAGTTTTTCCTTAGTAAGTCCTTTCAGAATTTAGTACCTTAATATTTCAAAAATTTAAATGCAGACCGCCTTTAGTAACTCAAATGTAAATGACATTTTCTTAAGGTTTGATACTTATTAAAAAGAGCTGATATTTACATATAATTTAAAGGTTTGCAAATGTCATATCATTTGCTCCTCACAACCATTTTGTGTGATGTTACTATTATTGTTGTTATGATTATTATTTATACACTGTGATGTAGATGAGGAAACAGATTTAGAGAAGATAAATGACTCATTCGGTGTTTTGTAGTTAGTTGGTTTCCAAGGCATAATTCAAACCCACATGTTGATCATAGATTGAATGGATAATGATTTTATAAAAATGATCAATTTTACCTCATCATTCTCACAGTTATTTTTGCCCTCAAGGCATTGTGGTTGATATTTTGTTGTATAGAATTTTAGAAATTATAGTGAAAAGGCATTAACATTCCTTCCCGTACCTTTGTCTAATACCAAAATATCCATTTCTCCCCCTTCTGACCATATCGGTGTATGAATATACATTGATACCACACACTTTAAAGGTAACAATATTCTTAATAGTCTCAGGATAATTAGTAGAGATTCAATGCATCCGAAGTCTTAGTAATTCTTTAAATCTGGTTGTTCTTCAGACCTTATTTCAAGAATAAGGTTGAAGGAGGGCTTGCAAAAGCTGTACAGCCATTTTTCATTCTTTATACACATTGTAGATAAATCAAAGACTTCATTTGCCATTGCTGTCAATCTGAAGCCACTTGTGGGGATTGAATCCACTTTAAAAAGTATTTGAAAGAAAAGAGACAACATAAGTCATTCCAAACACACAGTAAAGTGATCAATTGAAAGTAAATTATGAACGAAAGAACATTTTCCCCACCAAAATCATGTTTCCATAAAGGTGAAATGAATGGTCTTAGATTTATTCTACTATCAGAAAAAAGATGAGAGAATTGGTTTTAGAGGCACATTTTAGACTGGCATCCAAAGCAACATCCTTTCTAAAATGATCTTAACCTCTCCACTTGTTCTTTCCACTCTCCTTCCTCCTTTTCCTTTACTTCTTTCTGTTACCTTCTTTCTTTTCCTCCCTTCTCTCCTTCCATTCCTTTTTCTTTTTTTTCCTTTCCTCCTTCCTTTTTTCCTTAGGATATTTCACAAAAACCGACCTTATAATACTTATTAGTTTCTACAATATAAAATTAATCAGAGCAAAATTAAAATTAGATAAATAAAATAACATTTGAAAGTCATATTAAAAAGAAAAAAAACTACATTTTTTGACTGGGAGGGGTCTCTTGCTACCTACCCCAAACCATAAGCTATCAATGAGGCTTTATGCCAGAGAACATTCCCCTCACTGACTAATCTTAGAGCAGTTTCAGCTTTGATTTAGGATTTTGCTGCCTGATTGTGCACCTGAGGTAATTTGTTTCTGACTGTATGTGGTACAGAATGCAATATTTTGATAATTGCCAGAGATGAGCATAAAGTCCCAACTGTCTTTTCCATTCTCATTTTGTTTTTGATGAAATACTCATCCTATTCTCCCCATAGCCTCATTACTTTATAAGCCTATTAATTTGTCTCGCTTTTACTGCTTTCATTATTCTTGAACCCTGGTTTTTATTTTCATCTATTGATTTAATAGCATCTCAGTCTATTTCCTCTCTTTTAACTTAAAACTCGATTTCTTAGTAATTTTTATATTTCTAGTCACTTCGGTTCCCTCATATTTTCTTTTTTAAAATATCTTATTGATGCTTTTTGGTTTTACTTTTTATATCAGTGGCCCTTCCCAATATCTACTTTTGAATAGAATCCTCTCTTGTAACAAATAAAAACAATTAAGCAAAGCAAACTGAAACACAAATTACATCTAACAGCATCCATGACATTCTGTATTCAATTTCTATTGCAAGAAGGAAAATATGAGCTCCTAATATGACATAGTGGAAAGTCTGCTGTATTTAGAATCAGAGATGCTAGATTTAACTACTGGCCTAGCCATTCAACTACTTGTGTTCCTGGGAGAAGTCACCCAAGATTGGGTATTGGTTTCATCATCTGTAAAATTAATGGATTGGACTAGATGGCCTCTAGGTCCCTCCCAAGGTCTAATCTATAATCCTTTGATTTGTAATCACTTCTGGGAGGAGGATGTTAAAGCACTTGCCCTACTGATGGTGATTCTGTAGATTCTTCTTGGTATACAAATTCAACATTGCATTACTGTGCTTCATCATCATTTATTTCTTTTAAATAAAAGTTGATCAAAACATTAATCTTAATTCTGATGCATGTTAGTGTTGTTTTCCTTTACAGTTTTGTGTTCATGACATATATTACCTTTTCATTCTTTCTCTTGATCTGCATCAGTTAATAAAAGTGATCCAGAGTTTCTCCTAATTCTTTTTATTTGTCATTCTAGAGAATCCAAAGACCATAGAGTTGGAGCTAGAAGGAGCCTTAGAGATAATTTATTTTACAGATGGTGTCCTCATTTTGCAGGTGAGGAAATCAAGGTCAAGATCATTTAGATAATACATAATAAAGTAGTAGAGCTAGGGTTGAACTCAATTCTTCTGTAGCACCATGATGCTGTAATATTGACCAATTTTGCTGACTTAGCTTACTTCTTTCAGCCATTCTTGAGTAGATAGGCATGTATTTTGTTTCCAGATTTCCTTTTTACCACACAAAAAAAGTGTTTCTATAAATTTTATATTTATATACATATATATATACATACATACATACACACATATATATATATACATACATATAAATAAATAAATAAATATATATATATATATATATATATATATATATATATATATATATATATATACCTATGGGATTTTTCTTTCTTCAATTTAGTTGGGGGTATATGCTTAGCAACAGTAAATATGGGTCAAAGACTCTGTGCATACACATTAACTCTATGTGTGTGTGTGTGTGTGTGTGTGTGTGTGTGTGTGTGTGTGTGTGTGTGTGTGTATATATGTCTTCTTTTTATTCTTAGTTTTTAAACTAGTATAGGGGAGAGAAGAGGAAGGGAAATGTAGAAGAGAATAGGAGGGGAAAGGTAGAGGAGTTGGGAAGGGAGAGAGGAAGGGACAGGAGGGATGAGGATAGGTGAAGGGAAAAGACAGAAGAGATGAGAGGAAGACGGAGGGGAAAGGGAGAGAGAAAGGAAGGGGAAGAAAAATCGAAAGGAAGATTCCATCATTTAATACTTTTCCATTCATCTCCTTACTGTTTGATCTTTCTCCTCTTTATTGCTAAATTTCAGGAAAGAACTTATTATAGGATATTATGTACATTAATTTATGGCATTAGTAATATATGGATCAAAAAATCCAGATATTATATGGAATCGAGCAAAACCATAATTATTCAAAAGAAAAAAGATCTAGAATGTTAAGGAAAACAAAAATGAAAATTAAAGGGATTCATACCTAATCTCAAACTACATCATAACGTACTAATCATTTTCAATTCAATTCAATAAATATGCCACACATTGTGCTAAACGCTGGGGTTACAGAAGGCAAAAGATAGTCCCTGCCCTCAAAGACTTTACAACCTAATGAGGGAAACTACATGCAAACAAATACATACAAAGCAAGCTATATACAGCATAAATAGAAAATAATTAACAGAACAAGAGACTTAAATGTAAAAGATAGGGTCAAGGTGAACTGGTTCACCTAAGGTTCAAAATAGGAAATAGAGGAGAGTGTAGCTCAAGTAAGGATGATGGCCTAGGAGAGAACTGAGAGGTGGAAGAAATGAAGGTCACATTGAGGATGGGGAACAGTGTTAAGAGAAAAAAAAAGATGATAAAAAGATTGTAATTAAAGGAAGTACAGAGTTCATGAATGAAGAAGTAGAGCATTTGTGGGTGATGGGAAGGTCTACCCATTTCTGTGTGACTGAGATGGGATAGAAGATTAATTTATAGGAAAGGAGCAAACTGAGCAGATGGGAAGTGAGGGTATGTAGAGAATCACTATGTATATTAAAGTGAGAAGGGCATAAATGGGAGATGCATTCAGTTATGAGGGCAGGAAATGGATTGGAGAGAAAGACTGTGAGCCAGGTTTTGAAACACAGTGCTCATAATTAAAAGTGTTGGAAGAAATGACAAAAATTAGTTAAGGATAATTGCTTTCTAGCACTAATCAAATAAGGTCTTCTTCCCTTAGTTTATTTTACCCTCTAAAGCAGTGGTTCTCAATCTTCCTAATGCCACGACCCTTTAATACTTGTGGGCGTATCTGCATGTGGGTGGACCCACCTAGAGATGAATAGAGGAGCGATGTCTCAGTTCCTAAGACCATCAGAAATATGTGTTTTCCGATGGTCTTATGCAACTCTTGTGACCCCTGTGAAAGGGTCGTTTGACCCACAAAGGGGTTGCAACCCACAGGCTGAGAACCGCTGCTCTAAAGGTAAACATTAGAAATGCCCCATGGAATGTACTCTACAGACATCTGATAGTAATAATAATCTACTTGTGTAAAAGCCCACACAATATTAAATATAAAAGAATAATAGCAGGGTACCAACTTGTGCCTATGCCATGCTAATTTGAACTCTTCTCCTCCCCCCAAAAAAGATGCGAATGATATAGTAATGATAGCAATAATAGCAACATTTAATATTTTACCATGTTGTCATAGGATGCCGAGTACTCATTTGATCCCTGCAAAATCCTTGTGACAGGTAACACACGCATTTTTATTCTCATTTCAATAATGAGGAAATAAAGGTTCAGGGAAGTGAAATAAGTTCTCACATCTAAGTTTTCTGATACCAAATGTAATGCTACATCAATCCTACCATTACATTCAGACTCAGGTGATGTGTTATGTATTAAAAACTGATGTGTTCTAGTCTCTACTTTGTGAGATGGTTTGAGGGGTGAAATAATGATAACTGACCTTGTCTTTGGGTCTCAAAGGACCTTAAAGTTTATTTCCTTGTAATTTACAAATGTAACTCTAAACCAATCATGACGGAGCAGCAAAATAAGAGTGATGAAAGTGAAGACAATTTGAGAAAGTAGTCATCAATATAACAAAAAGCAATACAGATATCCTTCATCATTACACAACAATTGTCTTCCTATAAAGTTTTGCTGTTGTTCAGTCATGTCACACTCTTTGTGACTCCATTTGGAGTTTTCTTGGCAAAGACACTGGAGTGGTTAGTGATTTCCTTGTCTGCTCATTTTGCAGACGATAAAACTGAGACAAATAGTCTTAAGTGACTTGCCCAGGGTCATACAGCTAAGTGTAAATGTGAGTAAGTTTGTGAGGCTGGATTTGAACTCAGATCCTGACCAGGCTGGCCCTGATGTTCTATCCACTGCATCATCTAGCTCTGCCTGTCCCCTCGCCCCTTGAAGCTTACAGTTAAATAAAATCTACTTGTCTACTGATTTCTATAATAAAATTAATATGTATTTCTCATTTAAAAAAAACAACTATCCAATACGCTTGATTGAAAACTTGGGTTAGTTAAGTACTTAAGCTATGTGTTATTGTATTCAGGGTGATTTATAATGACTGGAACTCCTCTGTGGACATTTTGCAATTCTACTTCTCTGTTGTGGATTTTACTACCTACTCCTTTCTTGTGCTGAGTGTTAGAATATCTCCGCATTGCCTGAAGAATTACCCAGTTCCCAGAAATCTTTCATCCTAGTCTATCTGGATATTTATGACATCTAAGAGCGGGGCTATAAAAATAAAAATTTGTCAGCAAATGCCATCATCTAATTTAATATACTCCAGACTGAAAATTCTTTAAGCCCAAAACTTTAGATTATGAAAAAACCAGTTAGTATCGTATTTCATTCATCCTGTAAGTCCATAATAACGTATATTTCACTTATTTACAGAGCAGATAATAGTGGCAAAACTTCTCTGACTGAAAATTATCCTTACAAAATGTTTGCATGTTTCTCAACTTTTAGCAGTTTTCATGACTATGATCAATTTAGTCTTTCAAATTAGAACATATTATAGGATTCCTTTATTTTTATAATTGCATCATTATTTTATTTTTTAATTTTAAAAATTACATATTTCCTCAATAATTATTTCTTTTGAAAGAAAATCTATTACAAATATATAATTTTCTCTTGGAAAGACTAAATGAATTAATACAGAGTAGAAGAACTAAGAACATAAGATACCATAGATGAAAGCATAAAGGAAAACAACATTAACAGAGACTGTTATTTAGGTTCATGTAATTAATTGATGCTTGATTTCAGAAGAGAACTTATGATGAAACCAGGTATGTTTCTCTTGTGGTAGACCATGCTGGATTCTTCATATGCTGTCAGACCAGAGTCAAGGGTGGGGAACCTGAGGCCTTGAGACTACATTTGGACTTTTAGATCCTAAAGTGTGGCCTTTGGACTGACTTTGAAAAAGGCTGCATTTAAGGATCTAGAAGGCCACATATGGCTTCAAGCCTGCAAGTTCCCCACCCCTGGGCCAGACTAAGTATCTGTTTTGATTAACTTCTTCTCTTTATTACAATAGAGAAGTAGGATTCTATGGAAGATACTGGAAAATAACAATGATAAGCAAAATAAAAAGTATTAATAAAACATTTCTCAAATTATCAATATTTTCTTTAACACAACTCACATGTATTAAATGAACACATCTCCTACTTTACTTGCATTATGGGGTCTCCTCATCTTTCTCCTATAGACCTTCATACCTCAGTAGAACCTACTGACTTCCAATGGAGTTTTTCATAGAAATAATTGACTGGAGAAACTGGGCCCTTGGGATTGAAAGCATTTTAGACAATGTTGGGGCAGTGTGTTCTGAGCTGTTAAGAACCCAGGAAACCTTTTCAAACTGGCAAAAATAGAGTGATATTGTAACATGTAGGATAGGTGCTGCTATGAAGGAGAGAAATAGCTTCTCAGGAACACTTGGTAAAATGGGCAGCTGGCTGAACACTTATTACTGTGGATGATTGATTAGAAAAAGAGGCTATTGTGGTAGAGCAGAAGTGTTAACACTTGGACAAATAACCTTTTTTTTTCAGTCTGCCAACAAAATGATTGCTTTGAAGCTCATAAAAATGTTAAGGAAAAGAATCTCTTTTAACAAAATAACCTTATTATGAGTTGAAAGCCATTAGAATGGAAAGTCACTGCATTGTAATATAAAAGCCTAAATCGTTTCATGACTATAGTTTCTCTATGGTAAATATGGTTTTAACCCACTTAGCTTCATCTACAGCCTAATGTTCTTGCTTACCCAGTAAATACAGAATTTTTCTTTTAATGAAATGCTGAGTTTGAGAATTTAGATGAGCCAAAAAAATCAGGTTTTTTTTTTTTTTAGCAACCTCTATAGCTCCCAATCATTACATTGCAAAAACTCCCTAGGTTGTATATTCTTGCGTGTCAGACAGAAAAACCAATACAAAGTTAACACTGGGTATCAACTCTTAGGCAATAATATGTGGAGTAGAGCCAGCTGGAGCTCTGACTTTCTAAGCTTTCTGCCAACAGTAGGGCAGAATTCTCCTTGATAAATGTTAATTGCTTTTACTTATTCTTTCTCTAGTTTTGTCCGTATTTGTCACCATTCAAATCTTTAGAAACCCAGTTTGGGGAAGTGTAACCCAGATTTCCCGTTTTCCTACTTTCTGTAACAGATGGAAATATTGGCTTTCATAGATCAGAAGTAGCCAAAAGAATGTTCACAAACTTTATTTCAGCACTCAAGGGTTTTGTTTTATTTTTTTCCCCTTTACAAGTATTTACTAAAAACATGCTAGCCTCCCCATCCATGCGTACATATATACACAGAAAGACACAATTTTTAAGCTCTCTCTATAAGATTACTGAATTTAGAGGGCTGAACTTGGAGTCATAGAATCTGAGTTCAAGTCCCAGCTCTGTCACCAATTACCAGTTGTGATCTTGGGCAAGTTACTTAGGCTTCTTTAAGCCTCAGTTTTCTCATCTAAAATGAAGGGTTCGGGCTAGACAACATTTAAGAACCCTTTTCCAGCCTTAGATCTCTGATCTCTGACTCTTTGATTATATAACATCATGTAAGCTGTTGGATGGTTAAGGAGGGGGGAGAGGTCTGTACAGACCTCTGATTTCATTGCTGTGGGGAGCTTCCCAGTGAGGAAATGCTCTTTATCAATGCACATAAGTACCTGTCCTGCAGTTTCTAGTCACGGGCTCATAGGATCATAAATTTAAAGTTGGAAAAATTCTTAGAGAACCTGAGGTTCAAAGCTTAAATTTTATAGATTAGAAACTGATAACCAGAGATGTCCAGTTACTTGCTCAGGGTGAGACAGAGAACAAGTGACACAACACAAATTTGAATCCCATGAGCACAGCAGGCTAGCCACTGGAAAAAAATAAAGAAAATAAGATATATAGACATACAGACAATCATATAGATGTAATTCAAAAGAAATCTACATTCTACTAGAGGGCTGTAACACATGCATAGCTAAATCCATATAACATATGTACACCTATGTAGAAACATACACTTATCTGTGCATGTGTCTTGTCCATCTAGCAGAATGTAAGTTTTATAACGGGAGGAACTGCTTCACTTTTGCCCCAAACCAGGCCCATAGTACGCATTTCATAATTATTTATTGGTTGATTACATGTACTCAAAAGTAATAAAACTGCCTTTATTTTAAACATTCTTTAGTTCTTTCTCCTTTATAGGTGCAAGTCAAGTCAACACATATTAATTAAATATTAACTGTGTGCCAGGCCCAGTGCTAAGCATTGCAGGGTACAAATAAAAGCAAAAAGAAATACAGTCCCTGCCCTCAAGGAGCTTACAGTAAAATGGGACAGACAATATGACACATAAGAAAATAATAGCTATCATTTACTAGTTCTTTTAAGATTTGTAAAGTATTTTACAAATATTATCTCATTTGACCCTTACAACAGCCCAGGATGATGAGGAAACGGAAATAAACAGGGGATAAATGATGACAGCATCACAAAACTATAAAGTTTTGGGCCTGGATTGGAACTCAGTTATTTCTGAATCCAGACCCAGTGTTGTATCCACTGTATCAAGTAGGATGGTGGGTAGAAGGGGGCAAAGTCTGGAGAATGAAGGGTACTTAATATGGATCCTTCCTTAAAATGGATGATTGAGAAAAATTTGTCAATGGGAAAAGTGACCCACAGGGGAAGAAGAAATTAATTTGGAAGGTTGAGTGGCATGATGGATATAAAATTGGTTAAGGATTCAGGAAGGTGTGGGTACAAGTCTTTTCTCTGACACAGACAGTGTGACCTTGGGCACATCATTTAACCTCTCACTGTCCCAAGCAAACTCTCTATGACTATGGGACTATAGAAGCAGATACTAATCTTCATGAGTAGAGACAGTTTTCTCACTGGGAGTTCCTAATATCAATTAAATCACAGATTCACACACCTCCTCCCCCAATCATTAGTTCTGACTTTTAACACAGATTAACCTGAATTAGCAAGGTTTTATTGAATATTCACAAGTATACAACTAGCATGTGTGGATTTAGGCAGCTATGGTATGGTAGAAAGAGATCTGGGCTTGAAGTCAGTTAGGTTTAAATGTCATGTCTAACACATACAAGCTGTTGGAAGTTGGGCAATTCACTTAATCTTCTTCCTTATCTGGAAAATGTTTATCTTAATAATTGAGTTACCTATCTTACAGCGTTCTTGTAAAGACAGTGCTTTATAAACCTTCAGGCTTTTTAATATTCTTATTATCTTTACTATCATTTGAACCACCATCATTATTGTAGACTAAAGAAATTGGCCCTGAATAAATACAAAGAAAACATAGAAGCTAAGAGTTACAAGGGCCCTTAGATGATCTAATGACTTCTCTTGATTAACTCCAAGTTCAGTTTATAGGGAATACAATTTTGCCGTTCTAGGTAAGAGGCAAAGAACCACAGCTCTTGCGTTTTTAAAAAAAACAATCATTTTGCTGACTAAATAAATTTGATCAGATTTATATTAATTAAGCTTTTTTTTTCTGGCCTCAGCATAGCTGTCTGGAAAACAAACAAAATAAACCGAAAAACAAAATCCAGAAACTTCCCAAAGTGGGTCTACTACAAATCTATGTTTTATAATCTTAATAAGGCCCTTGCTGTAGTGGGACAATCCTTTTTCAACTCTTTAATTGATCATTCTCCCCTTCACCACAGCAGTTTTTCAAAACACATCCATCCCTCATCACACCTTCTATTTTATTCCCTTACACCATTCTTGGTTAAGAACCTTGATTCATATTTCAATGAAAAAGCTAAGGACATTTGCTGAGAGCTCCCATTCTTCCCTCTCAGCAAGTCTTTCTCCATTAGCTCCTCCTTCACCCCTGTCCCATATGAAAAGTTGACCTTTCTCCTTTTAAAGGCAAATCCCTCTACATTTACCATTGATTTCATTCCATCTCATTTTCACTAACAGATTGTTCCCTATATCATCCTCATCCTTTCTCTAATATTCAATCCCTTCCTGTCTAGGAGCTACATCCCTGCTGGCTACAAATATGTTCATGTCTTCCTCATCCTTAAAAATCAAACAAAGAAACAAAAAACAAAAACACTTCACTTGATCTGACTGTCCCCAGTAGCTATTGTTTAATATCTCTCCTTGATTTTATGTTTCAATTCCTTGAGAAATCTGTCTGTAACTAGTGGTTCCACTTTCTTTTCATTCTATTCTCAATCCTCTGCAGTCTGAATTTCAGCCTTAATATTCAACTGAAATTGTTCTTTCCAAAATTATCAATGATTTCTTGACAAATCAAATAATATTTTCATTCAGTCCTCACCCTTCTTGATCTCTCTGTAGGTTTTTATGTCAGTCATCTTCTAGATACTCTTCGCCTAAAGAATAGTGATCTCTCCTCATTCTCCTACCTGTCTGACCATTCCTCCTTAGTCTCCTTTGTTAGATTTTGTACCAGGTCACACTTGTTTACTGAGGGTGCTCCTCAGTGCTTGGTCTTGGTCCCTCTTACTGTCTCTTGCTGTATTATTTCTCCTGGCAACCTCATCACTTCCCATGTATTCAATGGGAATTGAATCTCTGAGCAGGTGTCCTCAAAACTATGTACCTTGTCCTGATATCTTCTGACCTCCATTCTCCCATCTCCAACAGCTTATTGGATATTTCAACCTGTGTCTGTCACAGATTTCTTAAACTCAATATATTCAAAACTGAATGTATTATTTCCCTACAAAAACCATGCCCTTTTCTAACTTTCATATTATTACTGAGGGTAACATGAATCTTCCATTCACCTGTGTTGTTTAAAAAGATTTGAGAGACACACTTTTGGGGCAATTTCATAATTTTATTAGTAATAATCATTTTGCTAATAATTAATAATTTAATCATTTTGTTAATAATCATTTTAATAAAAAGATGTTCATTTGGTCTTTCTCAGACTAAATGGTGGTGGGCTTATAGTTTCAATGTCCTTCTGGAAGAGGAATGTTCAAAAGGATGGCAATCAACTTTGATTGGTTAACAATGAATGAGAACTAGACTTTACAAAGAGAAGTAGACTTCCTCCAGTGAGGGGATGAGAGTGACATCATGTCACCCTTGTGATGGGGAACAGACTCTGGAACCCTCCCTCCCCAACTCTCCTTGACTCCTAGAAAGTGCTCAAATTCAATCTGGCCTGTTTACATTAGAGATAGAAATGCTGAAATTCCTTAAGAGTCTGGTCAATATGGCATATTTTTAGAATCACCCCACTTAATGGTGTTTTAATAAACCTTGTCTTTTTGGCTGAAGGAAGGCTTGGATCAAATTCATTTGGGCAGGACCCATAAGTCACTATTTTGGTCCCAGCAGCCCTAAACCTCAATATTTGGAGAGAGACTGTCTATATACTCAGACTACCTCTAGCCTTGGACAATTTAGACAAAAGTGTCTGTCTTCACCCAAATTGCATTGAATGGAATTCACCTTAGATTAGAGATTCCTTGTAAGGTTGTGTGGGGTAGAATAGAGGAGAAGGTTAGCTCAACCTTCAGAGACTGGGGTCTTGAAGTGAGGATAGAGAAAAGGAACTCTGAATCTTTCTAAATCCTAATGAGGAGATATAGGCTCTGGGAGCCTCTTGAGCTCTCCTTGAATCTTTGAGGTACAGGCTCTGGGAGTACCTTGAGCTCTCCTTGATTCTTCCCACCTTAAGGCATTTGCCTGAGACCATGGGCCTTAAGTTGTGGCTCTGCCCAAATCTTTAGCCTTCCTTTGTCCAGCAATTTCCCACCCTGGATCCTCCTATCCCACCCTTGAACTGGCCTACCTCACCATTGTCTGTGGTCTCCAGGTAGCCTCCAGCAACTTCCCACCCTTAATCACTCATTACTAGAGTCTGACCTCATCTGACTCCTCCTGGAGACCCTCCGCAAACTCCTCCTACAGACCACCCCTAGATTCCTCCCACAACCTTTCTGTATATAAGACCCCTTCTTGCCCCCATGTGTGTGACAGTGCCATAGAATTTTCCAATACAAGCCTTACAGATATCAAGGCTCCTTAAGAGTCTAGCCAATATAGTGAACTTTTAATAAACTTCACTTTTCTTTGGCTGAGAGAAGATGAGTCAAATTCATTGGGCAGGACCCGGCATTTTGGTATTTTGGGGTCTATACCTCATCATTTTATGCTTACCCACAACACTAGGTTGTTAATAATAATTTCTCTCACACTCAGGCTCACAAGGCACCTCCTTTGACTTCTGTCTTGTGCTCATCTCACATATCCAAACTGTTTCCAAGTCCTATCTTTTTAACTTTCTCAACATCTCTAGTATAGGTCTTCTCTCAGTTCACACAGATGCTGGTCTTGTCCAGGTCCTCATCACCTCAGGTCCAGACTATTACATTAGCCAACTAGTTGGTCTTCCCTGGTTCAAGTTTCTCCTCACTCTAGTCCATGTTCCACTAAGTGACCAAAGTGATCTTAGTAAAGCTCAGTCTTTCTTACCTCTAGGATCAAATATAAAATACTCTGCTTGACTTTTAAAACCATTCATAACTTGTACCATTTCAACCTTTCCAGTCTTCCTACACTTTGCTCTCCCCACCACCCTCCCCCATCCAGAGAAGATTGCTATTTTTTTTTTTTTGTACACGCTACACTCAGTCTCCAACTCTGTACTTTTTCATTGGCTGTTCTCTATATCTTGAATGTTCTCTCTCTTCACTTGTCCTCCCTGGTTTCTCTAAGTTGCTTCAAAACTCAGTCTAAACCCCATTTTTTTCAAAAGTTCTTTTCTGCCATCTCCTGCCTCCTCCCATTCTTCCACCTTCCATCTAAGATTGCCTTCAATTTTTTTTCTGTATATATCCTTTATGTACATAATTACTTGTTTGTTGTTTTCTCCATTAAAATGTTAGCTCCTTGTGAGAAGGAACTTTTTGCCTTTCTTTGTATTTTCATCTCTCAGCACAGTGCCTAGAACATAGTAGATACTTATTAAATGCTTGTTGATTTGACATCCATCATCATTAAATAATATTTCCAGTTTTTGAAGGATATTTGCTGGAGTGAAACCTCATTTACATCATGTTGTTTTAATTGAAGTAGAATTTATATAAAATGATACAAGTATATTGCACAGAAAAATTGTTAGAGTCTTTTTTCATCTTGTGCTCTTTTAGAAATACTTTAGGGTATGTTTTATCATAGTTGCTACATATGTACATATTGTTCATATATGTAACCTAAGTCTTCTACAGATCATGAGATGTGGGGAAGGAGTATAGCAATCATATTTAACTTTTCCCAAGGGCTAAGTGAGAATATTTTCCTTCATTCTAGTTTACAATATATTTGCTTTCCTGTATATTTCTTGTTGGAAGAAGAGAATCTGGAGTCTCATGGGTCCCTTTGAGCCTGGAATCCTAACATCTTACCTAGACTAATGGCAAAAGCTTCACTTGGGCTAAAATCTCAGGAAAACGCGGTTTGCCTGCTCAGACTGAATCAATGCCATATTAAATAAAGACCTTAGTATAACTTGTAGTTTACAAATGATTATTAATGAAATGACTTTGAGGACTAGATCTACGTGAATATAGTCTCATAGAGGATGGTTGTATAATAGATTGAGAACTAGAAAGAAATCTTATATACCTTATTTAACAGATGTATAAGTGGAAGTCTAGAATGGATAAGTGACTTTATCCAAGATAAAAAAGTTAAAGTTCTCAGAACAAAGGTTTTAATCCAGATCTACTGATTCCAAATATAGAACCCTTTCCAATATACTAGTCTTTATCTGAAATTCTATTTTTTTACCTTTCTCTGCTACCTGTTAAATTCAGGACATATTAAAAATGTGTGTGCACTAAATTATAGAATAACTGGATAACTAAGAAAGAGGTCAATGCTATTTCATCACACTTGACCATGATTGCTTGCTGATTAGAAACCATATATGCTGCATCTCCCCTTAACCCAGAAGAATGTAAGCTCCTCAAGGACAAGGTTTTTTTTGTTTGTCTTTGTATCCCCTGTGCCTAGCACAATGCCTGGAACTTGTAAGGTATCCAATTACCCAACTTGTTATAATTTATAATTTATTACTTATTCGTTTTAAGAGACTTATGGGTGAAGAGAAAAGGCATAGAGTGGAAGGTTAGACAAGAGGAATTTGGGAGGAATACTAAAAGGTATCTAATAAATATTGTTTGAATTGAATTGAGGGAGGTAAATAAACCTGAAGAGCTGACTTTCTCATTTGCAAAACTAGGTGTTATAAAATTTTGATTATTAGAAAGAAATTCACCTTGCTAATCATTATAAAGAAAAACATATTTACACCCAGTTATTGACTTTGCCTGAAAATTACTCCCAGAATGAATGACAATAGACTGTACATTTTAAAAAGGTATCTTAAAGGAGTTTATAATATACCAATCCTGATATTTGTACTCTATTTAAGCCAAGATAATTCTTCTTTATGTTTATTTGGGAAATTCCATCATCAGTGTTCTCAGTATAGTAAAGGCTTTAGTTTTGATTCATTTTTTCATTTATCTGTCATTGTCATGGTTGTCATTTTTTTTTCAGCTTTGTATAGGCATGTGGCTGAGTTACTGTTGCAGAAAACACAAGAGGCAAAAATCATCTGGACCTTAGTCAAGTGTAATAGTTCAACGGCAGCCTCTTCACTGAGAAATAACTTTTAACCTATATGTGTGCGCAGACATGTGTATGTGCATGTGTGTGTGTGTGCGCATGTGTGAGTGTGTGTGTATGTGCATGTGTGTGTGTGTGTGTGTGTGTGTGTGTATGGATGGAGGTGGGGGTGGGGAAGGAGAATGAATTTGAGGACTCTAGGAAGGGGCCATATAGTTCCCCTGCAGGCAGAAATCTTTTATGCACCTAACGCCATATTAGTCAGCAGCTGCACTGTAAGGTTCAACTAATGAAGATAACGTTTAAAAGGCATCTCCTCTAGGAGACTCGGGTTTTCACATTGGTCATGTGGTTTCCTTCCTGGTTTAGAGCTAGGTAAGTTGGTGGGCACTTGGAGCTTGGTCTTTGGAAATCACCAGTTTGTTGGGTCCACTGAGGTTTCCAATGCAGAAAATCACTATGGTTTTGCAGTCGCCTTGGAGAGGGGTAGGGTTGGGTTAGAGTTGAGGGAGACTTGTAGGATTTACTACTACTTTAAATTCTCTGGGGAAGGATCTGCTCATGTATCTACCTGTCATTTATATTTTGTCTGTGTATGTCGAATGCCTCACGTTATGCCTTGCTTATTATTTTTTAAACCTTTTGTTTTGTTTTGATTATTAGAGGTGGGGCACAGAGTCTTCAGACCTGTGATTTAATTTGTGGAAAATTCCTTCCATCAAGGAAGATGATCAACTTCTTTGCAAGTTATAGTTGCATTGTGAGGTTATGTGACTTACCCAAGATCATGCAGCCAGTAGGTATCCCGCCTTGACTTGAAACCTGCTTTTTCTTACCCTAAAACCAATTCTATGCGCTGTGGACACGTGACCTCTCTTGCCTTGGTCATAGTAGATAGTGAATAAGTGCTTGTTGACTTGAATTAAATGGTTCCTCCACCATCAAAACTAGATAGATGGAATAGTCCTAAGCATAGTGCCTGGCACGTAGTAACTGCTAGTTGTATTGTATTATATTATAGATGAAGTAGTTCCAGTGTATTGTTTCTACTTTAGTTAGTGCCCAAGGTTTTATCAATCAAATACTTATTAAATGCTTACTGTGTTCTAAGCACCGTGATAGAGACAAAAGTCAAGCTGTGCCTGTACTCAAGGGGCTTTCGTTCTAAATAGGGAGAAAACAGAGACATATAGTAGTTAATACAAATCACATAAATAAAAACCACATAAATAAACCACGTAAACATAAATCAGATAACTGCAGAGGGGAATACCCTATTAGTTTTGGAGATCTCATCTTCTGGAATGGATTGAAACCCCTTTAGGTTCTTGGCATCAATCCTTTCCATTTCTGATCTTCAAGACTCCTGGGTTTTACCTCCATTTACTGATTAGATCATGTGTAATGGAAATGAGGCTTCAAAGGGATGGGGGTGGTGGCAGAGAGGAAGAGTGTCTGAAGTGGAAAAAAAGAGACATAACCTTTGTTAGGAAGTTGGACAACAGAAGAATATCACACAAAGGTGGAAGGGAAGGAAAAGGAAAGTTTACCATAGACATAAAAACCAAACATACAAATTTTAGGTTCTTCCTGAAGAGGAAAAAGCTGACTGTTTGGAAGAGGAAGCTGCTGCTTATCATCCAATGAAGGAGAAAGTTGAAACATAAAAGCTAACAGATGAAAGATTACCCAGTAAAGGTCAGAAGAAGAAAAGAATAGTGGTTAATGGAGTAGCCTCCCTTCCCAGATACAGAGCAATTTGTCAACATGATAACAACAGTAGAGAGGTCTGTTGTCTTCTCATGCTATGAGTTTAAATCTTGCCAAAGCAGATGAAAACTATCTATTTCCATTGATTCACGTATGCCCAGATGATATTGCCAAAAAGAACCTAGAAAGTATTGACAAAGATTAAAAAGTCTCAGGTTAAAAAAAAATGATCCTTTGGGTACAAGTTAGCTTTACTCAGTCGTTATTGACTGAAGGTAAGGGATACAGAAAGCTTTTTTATTTAGTAAGTAAAAAGCTGGCTAAATGAGGATGTCTGAGAATAGGATTTGAATTTAAGGACAATAGGTTGAAATACAAGAAGACTTTTGACAGGGAATAGAATATACTAAGCAAAGGTTGATTGAAATGCATTTACCCAGCGTCCTCAAATGACTTTAATAGAGAAAGGAGAAAAAAGAAAGAAAATTGCCTTTGGATTCACTGACCTAGATACCATAGAAAACAGCTATGTGATGGGAGGAAGAACAGCATTTGTGAGACCCAGAAATTAATGGGAGGAAAAAAAGAATCAGTTTTAAATCCATGGCCTCCAATGTCTACATACAAATTCCTGAAGTTTAAATAGGAAACAAAAGGAAATAAAGATGTTTGTCTTCTGAGCTATGGGAGAAGGGAGGGAATACACACTTATATAGTACCTACTATGCATCAGGCACAGATTTAGCTTTATAAAAGACCCTAGAGGTCGTATAGTCAAAAGTCTCATTTTAAAGATGAAGAAACTGAGTCCCAGAAAGGTAAAGTGACCAACAATTTTATGTAGGAAGATGACAGAATAAGCATTTATTAAGAATCTATTATGTGCTGGTCATTTATCTTTGCAACAACCCTGCCAGGTGAAAGGCTATTATTATTCCCATCTTGCATCTGAAGAAACTGAAACAAAAAGTCGTTAAATAATTTGCCAGTGCAGACACATACAGCTAGTAAGTGTCTGAGACAAGATTTAAACTCAGGTCTTCCTGACTCCAAGCTCAGAGTTCTATTCATTGTGCTGTCAACTGTCTCTGTATTATTGAAACTCGGTGGGATAAAATCTATGGCAGGATTAATTCTCTGGATGGGTATACCTTATTAAAAAAAAAGCAAGATATATAAAAGGGGATGAGGAAGAGAAGTATTTAAGAAAATATATTCATGAGATAGATTATAGAGTCCAGAGAAGGGAAGCATTTGATAAGGTATTTGAATGAAGGTCGATGAAAGCAGAAACAAATGATTTTTTTTTATTGCTAAATATGAAAAATCACTTCTCGAGGAGAAAATAGACAAGGAAAATGAAAGACAGATTCCTAAATCTGGCATAGGGACATGAAAGAGTGGTGATGGGAACTTCAATAATTTAAAAACCTTGGAGTTCTTTCTCTGCTAACAGAAGGGTAGGCCATAACTTTTTGGCATGTTTTGACAATTTGATTCTTCAAAAAAGTGCAGGAAATAAGAAGGGGAATTTCTCCCTTGGATATGATTCTCACTAACAGTGAGGGACTGATTGCTACAAAGCAAATGAAAGCACTCTTGGGAGTAAGTGATCCTTTCTACAGTTTGTGGCTGAAGAAAAGAAAATTGGGGATAGTCTTTCATAATCCCTAGATTCGGGGAAAACATTTCAAAGGGTTAATATGGAAGATGAGAGAATGGGTAAGGTGTCATGGAATAAAATTTTATAGAAGTAAGTCCAGGAGAGATGGGAAATTCTTAAGAATGAAATTATGAAGATATGAATAGCAACAACATTAGTGGGGAGGAAAAATGAATTTCTTGGAGAGACCAATGTGGATACATAGGAAACTCATTAAGCAAATTTGATTATAAAGAAGACAGGCATTTTTTTCTGGCAGAGATGACAACATGAATAGTTTCAGTCAAGCTTATTATCTTTGAGAAAATTTCCAGCAAAGATGAAAAAGTTTGCCAGGTGAAGCAATGTTCAATGAAATTAAAGAGAAACAATAGTTGGTCCTCAATCTAGTGCTAGATTGAACAATTAGATGGACAGAAACCTATAGGCATTTTGAGTAGGAAGTCAGAAATCAAAGGTGTGCCTAGCAAATGGTGCCTGAAGAAAATGAGATACTGAGTCCTAGCTTACTGGAACTGCCCAATGAGACAAAAATAACACCTGGCAGGTGAATGTCAAAGTGAATGGAGGAAATAAGATGGAGATGTCAAGCCCTCCAGAAGGTTTAAAATCTAGCCTAATCTACATTAGATTGTAACCTGTCAGAGTTCATAAAGGGACAAATCCAGGTACTGTGAAATGATTGTATGAGCTGAAGTTACCAAAGACACTGGTATACCTCACTATCCTCCAAGAGGTCTTGAACCAGCACAAGCTCTGATATCTGGTCCAGATGCATTATGGACCTCAGTGCATAAAACCAGTTCTTAGTAGGTGACTGAATATAGAGAAAAAGACTCAAGTTAGGGCTGAGGATAGTAACCACATTGGGCTATCAAGAGGTGGAGACAGAAGGTAGCATACAACTGAATTCCAAATGGAGATTGAAATGGAGAGGCAGAGATCTTAAAGGTTAACAGAACTCAAATTATACCATAAATCAATTTCTAGCCTCAATTTTTCTTATAGAATTTTGTTTAGATGACTCCTTAGATACCAGGTGAGGTGGTGTAGAAGAAAGAAATTTGTCTTAGAATCAGAAGACCTGGGCTTGAGGTCAGTCCCTCACACTTAATCTTTTGTGATAAGAAAGTAATGTAGTCTTTCTAAATACCACTTTCTTTACCTGTAAAATAACAATAACTACTTCTATCATCTTTCTCAGTTATTCTGAGTTTTTAGATTATAGAAGATTGAAATTTTACAACTAAAAAGGGTTACATAGTGATTATTTACAAACCAGTGTTCATTATATAGACAAGGAGACACAGGAGAACTGGCCAAGGACATAGTGACTTAGAAGACTGGGATTAGAAGCTAGGTTCTCTGACTCCAAGGCCAGTGCTATATACATAGTAAAACACATTAGCTAGGAAAAACATGAATTATCTGAGAAATTTCTTGTTGAATATAGATTTTATACAAGGAAAAATTTATACACTGAAATGCAATGGGTAATGTTATTTTTATGAGAGGAGAAGCTAGAACTCATAGAGATTTGGCAATATGATGAAAGATTAAAAAAATGTATAGGACAATGTATATTGCAAAGGTTCTACTATGGAATAGAATACTCCTGAGGCAAGTCACTCAACCTCTATTTTCCTTATCTGTAAAATAATGGAATTGGTCTGGATGACCTTGAAGGTACCTTCCAGATTTAGATTTAAGATCCTATGAATAAGCTACTAAATTTGCTTAGAAAATGAGTCAGGTGTGGAGCCAAGATGGCAGAGAAGAAACAGGACTTTCTCATGGCTCCAGCTTCCACCTCCTCCAATACATGTAAAAAATGACTCTAAACAAATTTTAGAGTTACAGAACCCACAAAGTAACAGAGAGAAAGAAATCTCCCACTGAAGGCAGGCTGGCAGGAAGGGGCTATCACACCAAGCTGGGAGCTGAGCCTGGCCTTGCATGAGCCATGTACTTTTGGCCCTAGGGCAGCCCCAACCACCAGAGCAGATTGCAAAAGAGTGAAGCACCAGCAGCTATGGTGGTTTCCAGATTTCTCAACCCATAAACACCAAAGACAAAGTAAAAGGTCAGTGTGGAACTCTGTTGGAACAGGGGAAGACAGAAGAGCGCGGTCCAGCCCCTACCCCTGGGGCAAGAAGTGCAGAGGGCACGTGGCTGCCTTACGAACTCCTGGCCTGCAGATTGTAGGGGGACAAAGCAACCACTCAGAGGGTAATTGCTCTTGCTTTAACCTGATTAGATCTGGATTGCGGTCTTGGGTGGAGGTCCTGGGGTGTGTGGCCAGGTGCCAGAGTCTGTGGGGGCTGCAGAGAGGGTGCCTTCTTAATTGCTCTGGCAGCTGTGAAAACCCTAGCAATTTGGGACAAAACTCTCTGCATTCTGAAAGCAGAGTTTTACTTTGGCAAAGAGTTCAAAAGTCAAGTAATTGACTGGCAACAAGAGTGAGCATAGGAAACCCAATCCTACCATAGATTCCTTTTTCAGGGACAAAAAGGATCAAAGCATGGAATGGGAGGATGACAACACAGTCAGAACTCCTGCATCAAAAGCTCCCAAGAAAAATATGAACTGATTACAGGCCATGGAGGAGCTTAAGAAGATTTTGAAAATCAAATAAGAGAAGTAGAGGAAAAATTGGAAAGAGAAATGAGAATAATATAAGAAAATCAAGAAAAGTGAGTCAACAGCCTGACTGAAGAAAATAACAGCTAAAAAATAGGCTAACTCAAATGGCAAAAGAGGCTGAAAAAGCCAATGAAGACAAGAATGCCTTAAAAAGCTGAATTTGCCAGATGGAAAAGGAGTTTAAAAACTCACTGAAGAGAATAAATACTTCAAAATTAGATTGGAGCAAATGGAAGCTAATGACTTTATGTGAAATCAAGATACTATAAAACAGATCCAAACAAATGAAAGAATAGAAGACAATGTGAAATATCTCATTGGAAAAACCACTGACCTGGAAAATAGATCCAGGAGAGATAATTTAAAAATTATTGGACTAACTGAAAGCCATGATCAAAAAAAAGAGCCTAGACACCGTCTCTCAAGAAATCATCAAGCAAAATTTCCCTGATATTCTAGAACCAGAGGGCAAAATAGAACTGGAAAGAATTTACTGATTGCCTCTTGAAAAAGATCCCAAAAAGAAAACTCCTAGGAATATTACAGCCAAATTCCAGAGTTCCCAGGTCAAGGAGAAAATACTACAAGCAGTCAGGAAGAAACAATTTGAGTATTGTGGAAACACAATCAGGATAACACAAGACCTAGCAGCTTCTCCATTAAGGGATCTAAGGGCTTGGAATATGATATTCTGGAGGTCAAAGGAGCTAGGATTAAAATCAAGAATCACCTAGCCAGCAAAACTGAGTATAATGCTTCAGGGGAAAATGTGGTCATTCAATGAAATAGAGGATTATTCAAGTATTCTTGATGAAAAAACTAGAGCTGAACAGAAAATTTGACTTTCAAGTACAAGAAGCAAGAGAAGCATGAGAAGGTAAACAGGGAAAAGAAATCATAAGGAACTTATAAAAGTTGAACTATTTACAAATATATATATATGTGCACATACATATATATGTATGTATTAGAGGGTGTAGGTATGCATAAATATATATGTGCATACATGCATAAGTATGTACACATATACATAAACAGAGGGCACAGGAAAAGTTGAGTACGAAGGGATGAAATCTAAAAAATAAAATTAAGAAGTGAGAGAGTAATATATTGGGATAAGGAGAAAGGGAGAGATAGATTAGGGTAAATTATGTCATATAAAAGAGGTAAGAGAAAACTGTTATAATGGAGGGGAAGAGCAGGAAGGTAAAAAGGAAAGGGACAACTTTACTCTTATTGAATTTGGCTTAAGGAGGGAATAACATACAGACTCAACTGGGTATCTTACCCTACAGGAAAATAGAGGGGAAGGGAATAAGAGGGGGGATGACAGAAGGGAGGGCAGATTGGAGGAGAGGGTGGTTAGAAGGAAACACTTTTAAATGGGACAGAGTCAAAGGAGAAAATAGAACAAATGAAGGGCAGGATTGGATGGAGGGAAATATAGTTAGTCTTTCACAATATACCTACTATGGAAATGTTTTGCGTAACTACACATGTACAACCTATGTTGAATTGCTTATCTTCCCAGTGGGGGTGGGTGAGGAGGGGAAAAGGAAAACAATCTGGAACTCAAAGTTTAAAAAAAAACAAATGTATAAAAAAATGTTTAAAAAAACGAAAATGTGTCATAGAAGCACATGAAGGAATGGAGAAGCTAAAAAATAAGGAAAGTATTGTGATGTGGGAAGATGTGGCAAGAATAAATCTCTTGCTTCCTTTTGGGGGGTATTATATTGCGTATAATCATTCTCACAGAAAGTGCTGCTACAACATATAGCCACAGGAAGTTTTCAATAGGATTTTATGTTATTTTTCTTAGCAAAAGGAGTAAGAGCCTGTACAATGAAATCAGGAAGAGTCAATACAAATGGAAAATATAAAAAAATGCTGACTTGGGATAAATGGGGTCAAAAGACTTGTCCTTTACCTTCTTCTTGAGTCATACTCCTGAATATGATGTCCCTTATGAAGGAGTGAGGTTAACTTCTCTTGAGAAGCCTTACTTTTTAAATTCCTTCCATTCTCTTATTATCTTGGAAGTGTGAGACCATTATTTTCCAGTTTCTTTTCCTTTAGGTGTCATAACTTGTTTCCCTCCTACTTTCTGCTTCCTCATTTGTGATTCTTCTTTATCTCTCCTGTGCCCTCTTGCTCATTAGTCTTAGCAGACTCTTGATGTGTCATATTTTTTTTCACTGATTAACAAGACAGTCACAGGATCAGAAAATCTTGTATGATCTTGCCAAATTTTTCCCCATAATTTTTCATATATATTCACACATGTATGTACACACACACACACACACACACACACACACTCTTCCTTTGTTCACAGTCACCTTCTGATCCTTCTCAGTTCCCAAATAGACTATTGCAGTAACTTCTTATTTGATCTTCCTGCCTCAATTCATCAGTAAGTCAGTGAATATTTATTAAGAGTCTACTATTTTACAGGCACTATGCTAAATGTCGGGGATACAAAAAGAGGCAAAAGTTAGTCCCTGTCCTAAAGAACTCATGATGGAATAGGAGAAACAACAGGCGAACAAATATATACAAACTATACAGCTATATTAAAAAAAAACACAAGGAAAAATAGGAAGAAAGACACTAGAATTAAGAGGAAATAGAATAAGCTTCCTGTAGAGGTTGGAATTTTATTTGGGACTTGAAGGAAGCCAAGGAAGCCAGTACTTGGAGATGATTGGAGAGAGAGTATTTCAGACATGGAGTTCAGCTATGAGGTGAAATTTCATGTTTGAGTAATGTCAAGCAGGCAAGTCTCACCTAATTAAAGAATATGTATTGGGGAGTAAGGTTTAAGAAGACTTTGAATGCCAAACAGAGAATTTTGTAGATACTAGAGGTGACAGGGAACCAATGGAGTTTATCAGGTGGTGATTGTAGTACGTGGTTGCATCAGCTCTTTAGGAAAGTCATTTTAGTAGATCTATCGAGGGTGAATTGGAGTGAGAAGAGATTTGTGGCAGGCAGACTCACAAGCAGGCTATTGTAATAGTCTAAGAGGGAAACCAACGTGTTGGCAACAGATTAAATGGGGGGTGGGGTGTGAGAGATAGTGAGGGGTCAAGGATAACACCTAGCTAGTGAGCTTGGCGGACTGGGAGAATGATATTGCCCTAGCAATAGACAGCAATAGAAAAGTTAGGCGGTGGGAAAGATTGAGGAGGAAAGATAATGATTTTGATTTTGGACATGTTGAGTTTAGCACGTCTATTGGACATCTAGTTCAAGATGTCTGAAAGGCAGTTGGACTTGCTAGATTGGAGGTCAACAGAGAGGTAAGGGCAGAATAAGTAGGTAGGTTTCTCCCCTTAGTTAGTTCTTACAGCTATTTTCCTAAAACATGAATCTGAACTTGAAACCTTCTTCCTTCTACAGCAGAAGGAGTGAGTGGACCCCACATGTTTAGAGAGGCCCACATGTGGAAAAGGTTTGTCTTTGTGTGTGTGGCTTGAGGGAAGGCAGAATAGACATCTCTGTCTCTCCTCCCTCCACCTTTCTCCAAGGGAGACTTTCAATCCTGCCAGGAGAGGAAGAAAGAGTTTGGGACCAGAGGCCACTCTGCTTTCCTTAGAGAGTGAGTAATGAGCTAGAAAGGTCTTTCTGCTCCCTCAAATATTATTCATCTAGACAGTATGATCAGAATCCATCTAATTTTTGACTACTTTGTCATTTGGGGGAAAAGGGGAAAGCTCTATATCCAAGGCTTAACCTCTTTCCCAAATATCAGTTCCCCAACACACATAAAGAATAGCTAAAAGCAAAGACAAAAACCCCAACAAAAAACCCCATTTGTCTAAATCATAGCAAAATCAGAGAAATTGTACATAAGAAAATATACTAGAAAATGCAGAATGATGAAACTTCCTTCCTTCCCTCCTTCCCTCTTCCTCTTCCTCCTCCTCCTCTCTCTCTCTCTCTCTCTCTCTCTCTCATTTTTATTTTATTTTCAACTTATTTTCTATCATAGTGGATTGAGTGTTGGGCCTGAAGTCAGGAAGACTCATCTTTCTGAGTTCAAATCTGACCTCAGACACTTATAAGCTGTGTGACCCTGGGCAAGTCATTCAACGTGTTTGCCTCAGTTCCTCATCTCTAAAATGAGCTGGAGTTGGCAAACCACTCCAGTACATTTGGCAAGAAAACCCCAAATGGGGTCACAAAGAGTCAGACACAACTGAAATGATTGAACAATAGCAACATTTTCTCTCTCTTCCATTTTTCCCAACTGAAAACAAAAACAAAACCTTGCAACAATTAGGAAAAGTCAAGCAAGAGCCAGCTTAAGTGATAACTTCTGCAAGCCTTTTCCAGTCCCCTCAGCTGCTAATATTTTTCCTTTTAAGCTACCTTCTATCAACTCTATATGTCACATACGTACATACACAATCCATTTATGTACAGGTTGTATCCATCATTTAGAATGAGAATTCCTTGAAGTCCTGGACTATTTTTGCTTATTCTGGTTTTTCAGCATCCCCATGTTTAGAACAATTCCTGTTACTCAGTAAAAGTAATAATAGTGATAACAATAAGAGGTAATTAACATTTATAATAGTACTTACTTTGTGCCAGGCACCCTGCTAAGCACTTTACCATTTATCTCATGTGATCCTTGAAACAACCCTATGGAGTAGGTGCTATTATTATCCCATTATAAAGATGAGGAAACTGATGCAAAAAGAGCTTAAGAGACTTGCCCAATGTCACACAGCTAGTAAGTGCCAGAGGCACATTTGATCTCAGGTCTTCCTAACTCCAGGATTAGTGCTCTCCACTATGCCACCTAGCTACCCCTACATTATAATGCTTGATTATTAAATCTGGAGTTGTAAGGGATACAAGAAGTTGTTTAATATAACTCTTCTTTTTAGAGATGAGGGAACCAAGTCCCAGGGAAAGTAAACCTCAGAGATAGGATTTGAATACAGGTCCTCTAATTCAAGAGCTAATACTCTTTCTAATGTGTCTTAATTAATTCCTGCAACTGGAGACTTTCAGTTAAAGAAGTTTTTCTGCTTGAATCTACTCTTTCTGAGGATTTCTAATTATAGACAAAATTGATCCAATTAAAAAATTAAATTCTCTCTAAGAAGTAAGCTTCCTATAAAATAATTTAATGATAGTACTTTGACTGCAACCAATCTACAACAGGTGTGTCAGAAGGAAGTAAAAGGAAAGGGACTTAGTAGAGTAAAGGAACATTATGAAATAGCCTCACATTTTCAGTGTAGGAAGTGAAGGGGAAATGATGTGAAAAGAGAATTATGGGCTGGAGTAAGACAGGAATCAACATAAAACAGCATATAAATTTATACAGCTATTTCCGAAAAAAAAAAATCCATCACAGTGATGAGTAAGAAAGACAGTGATGGCAGACTTTAGGTTTCATTGTCTTATCCACTCAGGGGATTTTTGTCTAGATAGATATCTAACAGGAAGGCATAAATACAGGATATTCCAGGAGAGAGAATCATTAGAGGATACTTGAGAAATGTGCTCCCTTCTGTTTTGTTTTTAGTTTTATGATGGTATTTTTATGGCTTTTTGGTATCAACTCTCCCATGCCGCTTCTATAATTTTCTATCTCAATCCCTCAATTTTGAGTACCTTAGGGTGCTTCACAGTCAGTTACGAGGGATATCTCTGGGTCTGATGACTTCAACCTAGCTTTTATCGCTGGGGTCAATGATATTATTTTGTCTTACTGCAATTTCAGTTAGAATTTCCTTCAGTGGTTTTCATTTCTGGTGAAGATCAGGGGACAGGCTATATTTTGCATAGGTCCACCTTTTGAGTCATCAGAATGAAACTAAGACATTTGTGTGACCTCTTTCACCTGAGTAGCTCAAAAAGCTTCTTATCATTAATTTGTTAAGGTTTACAGCACCATGCAAGTAAGGGAGTAGAAAATATTTTCTGAAATGGAGCACGCCAACTGTTTAACGTAACATCATAAAATTCATAATTTTGGGGGACCTGGGTGGCACAGTGGATAGAATTCTGGGACTGAAGTCAGAAGACTCATTTTCCTGAGTTAAAATCTGGCATCAGAAACTTACTAGCTCTGTGACCTTGGGCAAGGAACCCTGTTTGCCTCAGTTTCCTCATCTGAAAAATGAGTTGGAGAAGGAAATGGCAAATCATTCCAATATCTTTGCCAAGAAAGCTCCAAATGGGGTCAAGCACTGACATGACTGAAAAAGGATTAGACATAAGTTTTGGGAAAGGGAAAAAAGAAAAATACAGCACTTAAAGGAGGAAAAAAGATTAAAGTTGTATTATCAGAGTCAGATGATATACATTTTATTTCAGGATATAGTGGATCAACATTTATAGGCATCAGAAGGATTTGTAATAAATAGCATATTTTTAATACAAATTGCCCAGTGATGATTGTGATAAAGAGTATTGCCAGAAGAACTGGCAAAAGAGGTAGTCGCCTACATAGTGTGATTATGGTTGGGGACAGGGCCTAGTACTTTTCTCAATTCATCTGTCTCCCAATTTTAGTTTTCCTTGGTGCCTTAAATGACACTGCTAGAGAAGTATTTTAAAGATTTTTTTTTGTTTCTAATAGTTCTCACTAAAAACAAATAGTTCTCAGAAACATAACTCATTAAGATGTGTCAGACCCTATGGAGACTGAGCTACCCTACTTCTAAGTTGCCAAGCAACACAGAGATTATAAAGGAGCAGAAGAATTGCTAGGGGTGAGAACCTGTGCCCCTCTCTCTACCTAAAAGTTATAGAACATTGTAACTGTATCACAGAGCAGACTACCACCTGGAGAGAGAATCCCATGCAGATACACTCTAAAAAGTCTTTAGATTCCATCCAAACCCTGGGGAGCGTAGCTTGTGAGTCTTAAAGACCTGGGTTCAAGTTCTGCCTCAAATAAACTCTAGCTGTGTAACCATGGATAAGTGATTCATCCTTTCTGTGACCCAGGCAATCTCTAATACTACTAGTTGCAAATGAGATGGAGAGATTTTCCATAGCAGGATTTCAGTGAATTGTTAAGATCACTGATCTGGTTTTTTAAAAAGTAAAAAAAAAAAAAAGAGATCTGGTTATGGAATCTATCTCTCACTGTATTGCTTTTTGTGATGGCAGTCATACGGTCTCACTGTTTTCAAAGCAGTCTGCAAGCCCATGCAACCTAAACCATCATCCCTACTCTGATCAGCTCCAATCCACCACAAACACACAGCAATTGAATTTACCCTTCTTCAAGTTTCTTCTACTACTTCCATAGGAAGTCCAGCTCTAGTTCCAGTCAACTCTCCTCTATTTTCAAACTTTTCACCACTACTTAATTCATCTCTTTGCTTTACTTGAAAACTGACTCTCCTTTAAAGATACCACATTAGTTGCAACTTTTTATATTGGTAATTATTACTTTTCCCATTCTTTGATCAATAAACGTTTATTAAGTGCCCACTGTGTTCCAGGAACTGTGCTAAGTGCTGGAGATACAAAAAGAGGCAAAAGATGACCCCTGCCCTCAAGGAGCTTACAATCTTGCTGATTCACAGGGCTAAGAACAGTGGCCAAACACCCTATTACTCCTGTTGTTACTTCCAGATCATCCCTCCACTCCACACATTCATACATCCATACATTTCCTCTTTTGAAGTCCATGCACCTGTTGATAATTTTAATTTATCCTGTCTATAGCTTGTTTGCTCACATTTATTTGCATGTTGTCTTATCCATTAGACAATGAGCTCCTTGAAAGGAGGGACTCTAACTTTTCTTTGAATCTTCAGTGCTAGTCAGTGCCTGGCTTAGACAGTGCCTGGCACATATTGAACACGTAAGAAATGTTTACTGAGTGATTATTTAAACAGCTCTCACTCAATATTTTTGCCATCGTCTACCATCTGCCATAAATTGATTCTACTCTCTAGTTCAAGGTCTTACTCTGCATCCTTAACCCTACCTTCAGTTACCAGGGTATCAGTATTCATGCTATGACTGGTAATTCAGTTAACATGAGCACCCAATTCATTGACCTCAGTTCTGATAGTCATATCAGTGTGTGACTGATGATGAGGTCATTTCTCTGCCCGGCTTGAAGTCACACACTGATATGGCTACACATTAGACCTCATCATCTCTCAGAGTTGCATCACCTTAAGAACGCTGAAATCATTCTCCAACAACCATCTCTTTTTATCTTAACTTTTCTACTTTTTCACTCCCACCAAATCTATACTTAAACGTTATCATAACCTTGGGTTCCTTTACTCACATCTATTCTAGTTCATTTCCCCTACTCTCATTGTCCCATTTTATCCCATGATGTTTCAATAGCCTTTGCTCTTTGAACACCCCCTGTACCATTTTGACCTTTCTTCATTTCAAATCTGATGGTCCATATCCTTGGTTTTCCCTATTTATCAGATTCTTCATTGTTACACTTTGGTTACTGCAGTGCATCAGTGAATCTATGGTCTCATGACTAAATTTTCATATGAAATATGAATTCTATATACTTTGGCAGGGAAAGAAGACATTTTTAACCAGAGAAACCTTTCAGTATTCTTCAGATCTGATCACAATTGCTTACTCTCTGTAGAAGTAGAGCTACTGCTAGGAAATATTGGTTAAATTATATAATCTTTATGGGTCTTTGTTTTCTTATCTGTAAAATGAGGGTGTTGGACTAGGACCTAGTCACTAGGTGATTTGTGAGTCTCATTTTCTACTTTAAAACTATGATTTGCTGAAGCACTCCAACCTTCCTTCCTTCCTTCCATCCTTCCTCCCATCCTTCCTTTCTTCCTTTTTGCCTTCTTCCCTTCCTTCCTTCCTTCCTTTCTTCCTTTTTGCCTTCCTTTTGCCTTCCTCCCTTCCTTCTTTCCTCCCTCCCCCATCTCCTTCCCTGCCCTTTCTTCTAAGCTCGAAGTATAGTAGCCTCCATAGGTCTTATCCTATTGTTTATTAGGAAGTTTTAACCTTTTTTTTTTAAGCCTAGATGGGTTTATTTTTCCTTAGGCAGCTTGGTGGCCCTCCAATCCTGTGGGATCATCATATTAGTGTCAGATTTAGTGAAGATACCAGATCAGTTTAGCCCTAATATAGCTCAGAACTCCCTAACTCAAAGAATCCACCAGCCTTAGCCTCTCCCAGTTGCTAGGTACCCAACAAACATGGATGAAACATATATTAGTCATCAAGGACCTTACTAGGTTAAAATATCTGATTAATGGTTCTTATGTCTAAATCATCTAAGTGAGGCTATTTCTATGTACAGACTCAAAAGCAGAGCTATCAACACCTAATCCAAGACTGAATATTTTTAAAATATGCATTTATTTCTTGAAAGACTCCCCTCTAGGTATGGAACCAATTTGGCCTCTCTTAGATGGGATCAAAAGCAATCAGCACATACACAAAAGCACAGTGGCAGGTTTGCTTCATTATTTGAAATATCAATTTAAGTTAGGAAAATTTAAAGTACTGGTGTTATATTATTAAAAAAAATCATGGTTATGATTGATTGTAAAACATTATGGCCATGAATGTAAATTTTGATCCCTGAAATCTCACAAGATATCTTGGGGTTTATGGGCTAGATTTCTTTCTTAAGGACCATGCCTTAAACCCAAATCATTCTGGTTCTCATTGATTGACCAACAATAGGTCCAAGGCCAACCTCCAGTTGGTCATTGTTTAGGCCCTGATGTCTCAGAGAGAATGTAAATAGCAATTGTTTCTTATTTGGCCAGAAACCCTGAAGATCTTCCCTTCCCAGGTTCACACACTCACACACACACACACACACACACAGTAGTGGTGATTGTCCTTTGTTCTCAAAGAAAACCAAGATGACATCTTTGTGCCAAAGTCAAGTTACAATGTATTTAACTGTGGCTGCTCAGACCAATACAAGCTTGGAATATTCTATCACAGGTTAGGTATGAATAGCTTATGTGAACATTTGGGGTGGATTCTCTAACTTTATGCATTTCCGGTATCTTTTGAGCTACTTCAATTCTGTTTTGCTCATAAAGCACAATACCTTCTCTGATGGTGGGTTGGTCCTGTGCCAGTGTCTCCCTTATCATACAATTAATTGCAAAGTTCCTAAGAGAGACCTTTTCTGATCACTATGTATGAGTTCTCTACAAAATGGTCTTTTTTGGTAAGAATAAATTTGGCAGTTGAACAACGTGGCCAGTCAATCAGAGTTGCATTCTGTGCAGTAGAGTTTGAATGCTTGACAATGTACATGGAGAAAAGGTTTCAGTATCTGGTATCTTATCCTGCAAGGTGATCTTCAGAATCTTCCTAAGATAATTCAAATGAAAGGAATTCAGTTTCTTATCATGGTGCAGGTATACTACAACAATGACAATGAGGTCAACACAATAGCTTTGTAGAACTTTAGTTTGGTAGTCAGTCTAATACCTCTTCTTTCCCACACTTTCCTTCAGACCATCCCAAACATTGAGCTAGTTCTGGCAATGTATGTATCAACCTCATTATCAATGTATACATCCCTGGAAAGTACCCTGCCAGAGTAAATGAACTTGTCCATGGTGTTCAAAACTTCTCCATTTGCTGTAACCAATGATTCCATATTTGGATGGTATGGTGTTGGCTGATGGAGCATCTGTGTTTTCTTGGTGTTGTTAGGCTAAAATTAGCACAAGCTGGGCAAAAGAGGTCATTTTTTGCCTCATTTTAATTGCTGAATGGGTATTGCCTCAGTCAAACTGAGACCTGGGAAAGACCTTAGCTTAAAAAAGCCAAGTTCTCCCACTACGTCCAGTTCTCTGGATCTATATCTTGCCACTGGACCCAGATGGCCCTGTAAGAGAAATTGAGGTTGGTGACTTTGCACAGCCCTCCCTCACTTGAATCTAATTCACTTACAAGTCATGGCATCACCTTCCTGATGTCATGGTCTTCTTTGAGAACAAAGAATGAACAATAGCAGCAGCAACCACAGCAATATAAACATGAGGTAGGTCAATATTATATCATTTTTATAGAAAATGACATTGAACCTTTGAGGGATTACATAACTTCCCACTTATAACTGATACTTGAACACAATCAATTTCAAGTGAAGAGACAACAATTAAAGAGATAATAAAGCCCCTTTTGAACCTTTTATATGTTCTTAGTTAATAGTGTTTTATTGAGCATTGTTAATATGCTAACTCCTTAAAGTTTCAACAGAAAGAGATTAAGTAGATGGGAGGAGTTCTGGAAAAGCTTTCCTCATTATTCTATTAATTTCTACCAGAAGATCCTTAGCCCACAATGAATAAAAAGTCATCTCTATCAAATAAGATAATTCATGTAAATTATCTTGCAAACCTTAAAGTACTTTATAAATGTGAGATATTATAATTACTCTTATTCCCACCATTGACAATTTTATTTTCTAATGAAAAAATGATGATGATATGAGAATTTTTAAGCTATTTTGATTGGATCTTCTTCTTCTACTTTTTTTCTTGAATATATCATTTACATTCAGCTTCTCTTATTTCTTTCCAGTCTCAAATATTCATCTCTTTTCCATCTCTGGGAATGTCTACCTACATTCAAGAATAGGTTCAAGTGTTATGGCCTAGAGAGGGTCCTTCTTGATCTCCTAGCCATTAACGGTTTTCCTCAACATCTGGCACATTGCCTGGCATCACAAGGTTCTTAATCAATGCTTTTTGAATGCAAATGAAGTTCAACTCTCCACCTGTGCTCAGAATCCTTTTTCTCCTTACCTAGGTGTAATAGCAAGCATCCTAGCATACCCAGGATGGCTGCTAGCACAGGTTCTTTGATCTGCTTTTCTAAAGGAAAACAATTCAAAAGGGGTTAATCTTACTTTAGTCAAACATATATATATCATTCACTTAGTTCAGGGGGAAAAATCAGCACCCTGAACTTCAGAAAATACAAACAGAAATTGCAAGGAGACAAAAAAATGCAGACAGAGAAAATAACACAATTCAACCAACCAACAGACAGGGCTTCTAACTGTCTGACCATTATATACATACATTTAGTTACCAAAGAGATAAGCACCAGCATCTGGATTTTCAAAGCCAGAGTCTCACCAGCTGCCCAGAGTCTCATCTGGCCAAATCACACAATTCTTCCCATAAGTGAACCTCAAAGCAAAACCTCAGATCAGGGTATGTACACACACACACACACACACACACACACACACACACACCACACACACACACACACACACACACACACACACACACATACACACACACATATCCTTCTCCAGGGTCAAAAGACATCACAAACTTCATGACCCACTGCCTAATTACAAAGTAACAAAAGATGTGCCTTCCTGAAAAACAAACCTCCCCTAAGCAAACTTCTCTTTTTGGACTCCAAGTGAGGCCCATTAAGGGGCAGGGAAGATCTTTACACTAGGGTGAATATCCTATTCTACTTATGCCCTTTTTAAAAACACCCTACCCACTCCATTGTATTTCTTCCTTTTTTCTATCAAACTTAAACAGGATTACCTTGTTTGAACATAAGCATAACAATAGAAAAAATATAAAAGTTTAGGGATGATCCTACTGTTTCTTCTAGCTATTATTTATTTCTCTAATTTCTTTTTTCTCTAACTTTTTTCAGGGAGTAGTTTACATCAACCCTTCCTTTTCTTCATCATTCATATGCTTCTTAAAATCTTGCATTTTAACTTCTGAAAGTATCACATACTGCAACTATTGTCACTAACGATTTTCTTCTAACTTGATTCAAAGGCCTTTGGTTATTCCTTACATTTCAATCCTCTAGCACATTTTGAAACTATTGATCATTGTTTCTTATTTTAAGGGTTTTCCTGCTTCCATGACATTTTGGTATCTTTATTTTTGTCCTCTCTCTTTGAGTCTTCTTTCTGTACCTTCCTTTGTTGATAATTCTAATCTAATCCAATAAACCCTTATAAAGCAGTCAATCAGTCAGTCAATAAACATTATCACCTCCTATGTATATGCAAAGCTCTTTGCTAGGTACTGGGATACAAAGGCAAACACAATACATTCCCTATCTTCAAATCCTGTCTTCTATTGAGCAAAAGACATGTATGCAGATACATCAATAAAAATATAGGGATAGGGGAGTTGATCTCTGATATTATTAGTAGAGAAAACCTCTAAATTCTAGATGAGAAAATTCATTCTACCAAACCAGATCAGCGTATCTGCCTATGATGGATAAAAAAGTATTTATTGGAAACATTGCTATTCACAAGGATTTGGGGTTCTGTGTTCTATGATTGATCCATCAAAGTCTGAGGGAAGATAATAGTCAAGGTGGTGGTGATGATCTCGGTTGACCTATGATGGTACATGCTGCCTCTTGTCTTTCTGAAAGCCTTGCTGCTTCAAATAGGCTGCTTCACCTGTTCTGGGGTTGGTTGTCATTTGGTGGGGATGGCTGGCCCCTTCTCTACAAGGAATTGCTTCCCCAGATAATGGCTATTTAGGTTGGTCCAGAAGTAGGACCAGTCATGGAAGGTGCTGCCACTCCCAGGTCTACTGTGATTAACCATTTATAGTGGTTGTGGTCAGTCAACAGTTGCTGCTGATGGTGACAAGGAAGATGCAAGGACCTTCTCCATAATGATTTCTCCCCTCAATAGTAGCTTCTAAGGCTGGGTTGGAAGTAGGTCTGGGGGTTTGGTGGCACCATTATTCCCAAGGCTTTTGGGCTCAAGGTCTTGTACCCTCTCTGCTGGGGTCTGAGGGAATCTGATGGTAAGGGTCATGGTACTTGCTTGACTTGCCTGGAACATATCTGTTTACTCTTGTTTATCCAGCAAGCTGCCTTGCTACTTGAGTTATGCTGATTTGTCTGCCCTTTTAGAACTCTTGAAAGGTTCAAATGATTTATCAAGGGTCACATAGTCAGTATATATCAGTTGCAGAACTTGAACTGAGATCTACCTGACCCAAGATCTGTTTTCTATCTACTACTCCATTTTGTCTCTCAAATACACACACACACACACACACACACACACACACACGTATATAATAGTTGTTCAAGTATGTCTGATTCTGTGATACCATTTAGGGTTTTCTTGGCAAAGGTACTAGAATGGTTTGCCATTTCCTTCTCCAGCTCATTTTACAGATGAGGAAACTGAGTTTTACCAGGATAAACACAGTTAAGTGACTTGCCCAGTGTCACACAGCTAGGAAGTGTCTGAGGCCTGATTTGAACTTTGGAAGATGAATCTTCATGAGTCCAGGCCCAGAATTCTATTCACTGTACCACTTAGCTGCTTTGGCTGAGATCTGATCACTGTCACACAGGCTAGTCTCCTCTGTCTCCAAGGCCAGCTTTCTATATTCACTGCATGACTGAGCTACTACTCGAAATATACAGAAAGTAAATATTAAGAGATGGAATTGGGAGGTTAAGAAAAGCTTTAATGAGGTGATGTGAGCTGAACATTGAAGGAAGCTAGATATTTGATATATGTATATAAGGGATACCTTCCAGTCATGGGTCACAGCTCCTAAAAGGCATTTAATGGGGACATTTAATATCATATGCACTAGTTTGTTTGGAAAGCAGAGTGCATGGGAAGTCTTAGAAACTTAAGCTGTATTCAGATAGTTAAGGCATAAAAATGTCAAACAGAAAAGTTTGTGTTTCTTCGTGTGTGTGTGTGTGTGTGTGTGTGTGTGTGTGTGTGTGTGTGTGTGTAAGTTTTTTAAGCAAGGAACTAAAATAATTAGATCTGTGTTTTAGGAATGTCATTCCTACAGCTGTAGGGAGGATAAGCTGGAGACAGAGAGAAATGATTAGCAGATTAATCATTTAGGAAACAATTGTAATTCTCTAAGAGAGAGAAGACTGGCCTAGGATGGGGCTGTATGAGCCCAGGGAAGGGGATATAAAAGATATTGTGAACCTCTGAGTTTCCTTCCATCTCTAAATATATGCTCTTAAACTAGAAATTGACTTTACTAATTTACTTCAAAAAACATTTCAGTCACACAATTTGACAATGGGTAGGTAGTGCCCACCTGTTCCAATGCATAACTGAAAAGGAATCCTTATCATGACATAGTTGACAAGTGTTCCTCCTGACTCTGAAGATGCATGATATAGGAAATCACATTAATTCCCAAGGTAACCCATTTTACTTATGGGAAGATTTAATTTTTAGGAAGTCGCTTATTTTATTTTTTTGTTTCTGCTTTTTCCTGTTATAATTTCTGTTCTAGCTTCTGTTTCTAGGACATATAATCAAAATGCCCTCCCTCTGAGACCACCTCTAATTTTCCTGTATACATCTTATTAGTATATAGTTGTTTGAATGTTGTCTACCTTATTAGACTGTGAGGGAAGAGAACTTTTTTTGGCCTTTCTTTGTATCTTCAGGATTTAACACAGTACCTGGCATATAGCACTTTTAATACTATGAGATGACTGATTGAACAAGGTCTAATCGCTGTCCTATATGGCTCCCCTGCAAATGTTGGAATTATGCAAGGAATTCTGAGATTTCAGAAAAGCTAGCATTTGTAGAGATCTTTATACCTTTCAAAGCCCTTGCTTACATATTCTTTCTTTTTTTGTTTTTTGTTTTTTTTTGGTTTAATTTTTTATTGATTTGTGTGTTTACTTTTAGATTACAAGATTCAGTTCCACAATCCCTTGAGTTTCAAATTTTTTCCCCTCCCTTCCACCCCACCCCCCATGGAGGCATGCAATCAAGGATAGGATCTACAAATACTTTCACATTAGACATTAGTCAGGTTGTAAAGAAGAGTTGTAACCAATGGAGTGAACAATGGGAAAGAGGAAACAAAGCCAAACAAGAAAAAGAAAGAGAACAGGTAGTTTGCTTCAGTCTGCATCTAAACTCTGTTCTTTCTAGATCTTTCTCTGAATGTAGACATTTCCTTCCATCATGAGTCTTTTGGAGTTGTCTTATAACCTTGCGTTGCTGAGAAGAGTACAGTCTATCAAAGTTGGTCATCAGACATACGTTGTGTCTGTAATTATATATGTACATGTTTCTCCTGGTTCTGTTCTTCTCACTCAGCATCAATTCGTTATATATTCCTTCAATAGATTTTCACAACAGCCTTCGGAAGTAGTAAATATAGTAAGTACTACCCTCATTTTATAGAAGCATGAAAAAGATTCAGAGAAGTTAGTTACATGGCTTGTCCGTGGTAAGAAACTTTTAAGTGTCAAAACTGGGATTATGATTCAATGTTCCTTTTTACTATATCATGCTGGTTCTAATTACCTATTAAACTGGTCTGCCATCTTTCTCCTCCATTCCTTTTCCCTCCATTCCAGCCAGGCTAATACATACATATACACACATATATATATTCTCTCTCTCTCTCTCCCCCCCTCTGTCCATCTGTCTGTCTGTCTTTCTGTCTCTGTCTCTCTCTTCTTATTTCCATATTCCTGACTTTGTTATATGCTATTTTGTCCTAGGAAGTTTTGTTGTTCACTTGTTTAAGTCATGTCCGACTCTTCACAAACCCCATTTGAAGTCTTGACGAAGATACTACAGTGGTTTGCTACTTCCTTCTCTAGCTCATTTTACAGATGAGGAAACTGAGGCAAAAAAGGGTTAAGTGATTTGCCCAGGATCACATATATAGTAAGTGTCTGATGCCAGATTTGAACTTATGAAGATAAGTCTTCCTGACTCCAGGTCCAGCACTCTGTCTACTGTGCCACCTAGCTGTCCATAGCCTATCCTTTCACCAAGAGGCAGTTCATATTCCATCCCCTCCATAAGAAATTTGCAACCAACACCAGGTCATATTGAGGTTTCCTTTATCTATCTACTCTTGTCCTCATTATCTATACCACATAGGTAATTACTTTATTATATGATGTCTTGGTTTGCAATTCTTTTATTCACATTTTAGAAAAGGCATTATATATTAATTTTTTGGTTATTTTTATACACCTCCCATATATAAAAGTATCTATCAATGAATTACTCACATAGATGACTATGCAAGGAAATTTTAGTAGTAGCTACTCATAGACCTGTGAATAAAGTCTTGCCTCCACAATCTGGAATGAAAGAGATTCTACTTATTATTACTGAAAAGCTCAAAGATGTACCCCTTGGTAAGTATGAGACAGGAGGATAATAACTGAAATTTACATAGTGCTATAAAGTTTACAAAACACTTTATACCCATAACTTGTTAGATCCTTAAAACAACCAAGTAAGGAATGTACACTACTGTTATGATTATCCACATTTTTAAAATGCAGAAATGGAATTGGAGAGGGCAAATTAATAGTCTATAGTCACTCAGCTAGTAATTGGCATTGGCAGATTTTAAATCTGCCATTCCAGCTTCAAATATGGTATTCTACCTAACACACAAGATTGCCTCTTAGATCAGTGGTTCTCAACCTCTGGGTTGTGACCCCTTTGGGATTGAATGACTCTTTCACAGGGGTCATAGGGGTCGCCTAACACCATCGGAAAATACATATTTCTATTGGTCTTAGGAACCTCCTCTTATCCATCTCCAGGCGGGTCCATCCACATGCAGACATGCCACATATGACTATTAAAGGGTTGTGGCATTAGGAAGGTTGAGAACCACTGTCTTAGATGTTGCTAAACCCTAGGTATTTGGGTTTGGGGACTGATTATGTCCTTCCCAAACTCTTATTGACATCAAGCTTAGCACTCTATCACCTATGTCAATCAACTTCATCTAGGGTCAGAACAATATCCTAGCCTCTTAGCTCCATGCAAATTATTATGAGTTTTCCCTAAAAAACATTGAAACTTTCCTTAAGATTTTATTGGTTGAGAAGACTAAATGCTTGGGTTATTTACATTATAGCAAAGTGGGACAGTGGGTGTTGAGGTTAGAGTCAGGAAGGCCTGAGTTCAAATATGACTTCAGATACTTACTAGCTATGTGACCCTGAGAAAGTCATTTAACCCCTGTTTTCTCATCTGTGAAAGGGGATAGTAATAGCACTTACCTCCCAGGGTTTTTATGAGATCAAATGAGATCATATTGATAAGATGTTTAGCACAGTGCCTGGTAATAGTAAGCATTAAATGAATGTTTACTATAATAATAATAATAATAATAATGATTATTATTATTATTGTTACTTCTTGAGTACCTTTGTAGGAAACAACACAGGAGAGCTCCAGACTCAGAGATTTGCATCCTTAATGCTTAGCCTTGATGAGCATTCTTTCCTTGGCTTGGCGAAATAAACCTCCTTTTGTTAATTGTCGAATGACCTATGTGCATCTCATTCCAATAACAAAACCAAAGAATCAAGAGAATGACCTGAGTCAGAGCAAGTCCAAGAAATTACCCTTATGTTTATTCAGATATAATAGGAAGTAGCATCAAATAATTAAGAAGTTGAAAGAAATCAGTAAATGTACTTAATATTCACATGCCTGTGCACACTTCTTTGGAGGGGAAGGGAGAGAAGGATGTGGTGTATGTGTAACATTCAATCCATCTTTATTCCAAGGTCAATACCAGCATAACCTTTCAATTCAGTATATGCAATAAAAATGGAAATGAAACCATCAGCTACACTACTTAGTTGGCATGGACTTTCCCCCCACTTTTCATTCATTCATTTTAAGATATAATCTCTTTGAGGACAGGGACTTTTTTGTTTCTTTTCATAATTATTAACAATAAGCACTTATTATACTACATGATGGGCACTGTTCTAAGCACTGGAGACACAAAGAAAGGCAAATTCCAAATATTTAGCATTGTGTCTGGTGTATAGTATATGCTTAATAATTTTTTGAGAAATAAGATACAGTGTGTATATACTGCTGTGAAAACTCGTGGTTGAGATAGGTCCTGTTACTTTAAGAAAATGGACCAATGCACCAGAGCATTGCCATCTCTGGCAAATGGCAATGCCATGCTACATTTGATCAAATACATGAGATTTAGATAACCCAGATGGCAACTATCACCAGCTCTAATAGTTTTCCCCTGCATAGATAGACATACAATCTGACCTAGCTTTTGATTTATTCTTGAAGAACCAACTGATTATTCACTCTCCTGAGGTATGTGCCTCAGAGATTTGCTTGGCAATGGGCTTGTTATTTTGGAAGATGGATTTAATGCCACATTCTTTCCACAGCTTTCCCCTTGTTCAAGATGTTTGATTGTTGATGGAACATATCTTGCTTTCTGTATTGTGACTTTGTGAAAAAATTATTTGGAGAAACTACAATCCCTGACTTTCTCTAATCCTTCTCTGTTCAACAGGCTCCCAACCCTGGCAGAGGCTGAGTTTGGAAGGTGTTTTTCTTTACGGTTTAATTCTGTTCTCATCTAATGCCTGTTGGCAGGCCAAGTTTTCTCAGTGAGGGGGCACCTTAGTAATACTAGGTACATAGATTAGATTACTGTAACATATGCAGCTATTCTCTTCCTGAAAAATTGCTCTATTATACTTCAATTACACAGAATACAGACTTTCGACTCTGCCCTCTCCTGAACTCAGTGTTTTATTCCTCTGAGGAAATTCAATTGATTTCTTATTGAACACCAAATTGATTTTAAAATTTAACAAGTTAAAGCATAGGGGAAAGGAAAAGATGAGTCTATTTCCAAGTTACTATCCCTGTATGAACCCATGCTGAATTGCTTTGGGTTCTCTGAAGCAGTGTAACTGGTTATTCTAGATAGGAAGGAAACCATTTACTGAATGAGTGAGCACCTATACTTTTAGCTATTATTGAATTTGAATTTGGGCCTCACCAATGAATCCAATGAACTGGCTGAAATGTACACTCAAGCCTTATCTTTTAAACACAGGCGTTTTCTGATGAAATGTTTCCTCATCTCTTTTTTCTTTTATATGTAGTTATTGAAAAAAAAAATCCGTGGGGATATTATAGCACAAAAGATGCAGAGCAAGCTTCCTTCTCATTACAACATGGATTCTTATTAAGAAGAAGCTATAGACCTGCCAAATGTACTGACCAAATACCAGTACCTGAAAAAAATCTTGCTCATACATTTCATTGCTCCTACTTTTTACTCAGATAGATGGTAAAATGATAATTTGCATCTATATAATGCTTTCAGATTTGCAGAGGGCTTTATAGACATCCCATTTGACTCTCATGACAACCCATTGAAGTAAATATTGCAAATATCATTATTCCCATTTTCTAGAAAGGTCAGCCTCTTGCCTGTCTGTAGTCACATCCATTAAGTGTGAGAGATGAGACGTGAACCTGGATCTTTCTTGAATCTGGCACTGAAGCACTCTTTTTCAACATAGCTCACTGCTTTATGGTGGAAAGAATGCTAAAATAGGAATTAGGAGACATAGGTTCCAATTCCACAACCATTAATAGTTAGCTTAATCAAAAGCACTAACATTTATGAGTCTGTTTTCTTCTCAGGAAAGTAAGAGGTTTGGACCAGATGACCTCTAAGTTTTATTCCATCTCTATACTTTATTTTTTTTTACAAATTTTTTTTTATTTTAGTTTGCATAATTCATTTCCACAAAATTTTGAGTTGCAAATTTTCTCCCCATCTTTCCCCTACCCACCACCCCAAAACAGCCATCCCATTATATCATCTCTATACTTTAGCTTTCTTCTGTGGTTTATATCAGTTTTTGAATAGGATTAATGTAACTGTTGTCATCTCATAGATAAGATAACCATGTATTTATTTACATCCCAAAGCTTAGGTATAATAAAAGTCAGTGAAGCCTGTAAGAATGATTTAAATTCCACTCAAGTCACACTCATATATAAATGGAACAAACAACTGGCAACTTAGTGCGTGTGGCAGACTGGGCTAATTTAGGTGGCTCAAGTGCTTCGGATATTGATATTAGAATAAAATGACACAGATATTTGCTCGCTTCCCACTGGGCTGCCCTATTTTGAGATTTCACTAACTTTTCCACTATGCCTCAGGAAGCTCATTGTTGGGAATCCCCATTATCTTGCAAGATACAATCAGTACTGGCACTCATCTTACCACTATTCTTCAGTCTCTTTAATTAAAGAGTGGAACCATGAACTCTAAAACTTCCTTTTAAGAAGGGAGATCAGGCCTAATATCTTTCATTTCCCACCTGGCTGCACTAATTTGGGACTTCTCTGAATTTTCCATCATGTCTCCATGAGGAGAAAACTTCTTCCAGCAATTTTCAACTTCCTTCTCTATTATCTCCTCACATTAGATTGCAAACTTCTTGAGGACAGGGATTATCTTTCTTTTTTTGTATTTGTATCTTCAATGCTTGGCACAGTGCCTAGAACATAGTAGGTCCTTAAGACTATTGATATTTGTTGGCAATCAAATAGTTAATAAAAAGGAGTTTATTTAGCCACAGCAGGTAAAGGACATTTGGCAAGGATGCAGCATTGGATCAGTTAGATTCAGTTATTATGCTGGTCTGCTGGTCAAATGTCTGAGGTAGCGGTTCCTGATTTTGCCTGCTCTGGTGGTTGTGCTTAGGTTACCAAGAAACCACATCAGTGATTTGAACTTTAGAATCCTGATGTCAATTAAGTCTGAAATACAACTTTAATATCTTTTTTAGGAAAAAAAACATAAACAAAATCAAAACTGATTATTTATAGGTAAGACTTTAGGATAACTTCTCCTATCAGAAGTGGTTGTAGGGGTTAGGAGTCCTGTCTCCAAATGCTATTAAATATTAAGTGAGGAAGGGAAAGGAATAAGCATGTACATACTGCCTGATATATGCCAGGCACTGTGCTAAGCACTTTGCAAATATCTCATTTGATCTTCACAATAAAAACAATGATGATGTAAATAGTTTGCCTTTATATAGTGCTTTATGGTTACCAACCATTTTTTCATACCACTGTTGATAAGTAGAGATGGTGGGAATCATAGGCATCTTCTAATTTGACCCCTTATTTTACAGATGAGGAAAATTTATACTTTACAGCAATCTAAGGGAGGTCAATTGTGTATTATTAACTCCTTTTATAGATGAAGAAACTGAAGCTCAGAGATGTTAAAGGACTTGCTGAAGGTTACAAAGCTAGTAAGCAACTGAGTCAAAATTAGAACCCATAGATTCAGGTGCCAGCATTGTGGTTCAGTGCTAGGTTTTGTGATCCTTTTGACTTTACTTGATGCATTAATTTAGAATGGAATTAGTCCATCAAAGATAAATAGGAAAGGTTACTACTGTGATTAGTGCTCTCCCTACTCAATTATAACTGTAATGTTTGTGGATAAAAGTGAAATCTTGGAGTATAATATTTTAATGGAAGTTTTGAAGTAGAATCTTGTCCAAGACCACTAAACTTCTAAATTATTATAGATCCCCTAATAGTATCCTACTTTCATGCAGAAGACTGAAAAATCCTGTTCGGAATGACTGATTATTGTTTCTATCCTAGAAAAAGTCACATGCAATTTTTTTTTCACTAGACAAGAAAAAGATTTCCAAAAGCTGCAAGAAATGGCATCCTACCAGTGATGGATGGAGGCCTATAAAATTCACAGGATTGGCCAAATATCTGATGTGTTATTTTCTTAGAGATCTCTGCATATTGGAGAAAATAATTAGAGTTTAGTAGATCAAAAATCAGAAGTGGGCAGAACCTCTCTACCGGTTTTCATTTTCATATATTTTTTCTGCTCCTGAACTGAAGCATAACTTTGATATATAACTGCAGCATGTACATCACCCTGAGTCATTGGAGATGATCTAGTGTAATGAAAGCTCAGATAGCTCCTATCAGTATGGAAAGTGACTGTTTAAATATCTGCTGCTTGACATCGAATCTAGCTAAGTTTACAGGGGATTAGCTGCAGTGAGAAGTTGATTTCAGGGTGATGAATTTTTTGGTCACTACTCTCAAAGACCATTTACAAAGCTATAGAGTGGTTGGCATTTATATAGGTAGAAAAAGTCCCTATACCAATAAAATCATACCCTTTAATCTATCAATAACATTGCTAGGTCTATATCTCAAAAACATAAAAAATGGGGGAGGGGAAGTACCTGTATGTACAAAAATGTAGCAACTCTTTTCATGGTGGTAAAGAATTGGAAATCAAAGGGATGTCCATTACTTGAGAATGACTAAACAAGTTATGGTATATGATTGTAATGGAATATTATTGTGCTATAAGAAATGATAAGCAGGACGATTTCAGAAAAACCTGGAAAGACTTACATGAACTGATGCAAAGTGAAGTGAACAGAACCAGGAGAACATTGTATACGATAATAGCAATATTGTTTGATGAAGAATTGTGAATGTCTTAGGTATTCTTGGCAATATAATGATCCAAGAAATTCCCAAAGGACAAATGATGGAGCATAGTAACCACCTCCAGAGAAAGAAGTGATATTGTTTGAATACAGACTGAAGCACACAATTTTCACTTTCTTTCATTCTTTTTCTTTTGAGTTTTCTTATACAAAATGACTAATATTGAAATGTTCTACATGATTGCACATGCATAACCTAGATCTGTTTGCTTACTGTTTCAGAGAGGAAGGGATAGAATTTGGAACTCAAAACTTAAAAAAAAAAGTTAAAAATTGTTTTAACATGTAATTGTGAGGAAAAAAAAAACTTAAAAAAAAGGTTTGGGGGCAGCTAGGTGGCACAGTAAATAGAGCACTATCCTAGCTCTGCTACCTACCTGTATGATCATGGGCAAGATTTTGCTTTGTTTTGTTTTGTTCTGTTTTGTATTTGTTTTTTGGTTGTCATTTCACTACTGATTCATATTGAGGTTTCAATGAACCAAAAAAAAGGTTTTCAAACAAAAGATGTCTAGCCATGTCTATCTCATCTTGTACTTATGAAACTGAATTTTTGCATCCTATTGTAAGATTAATTTACATCTTAAATTTTCTACTAGATTCAGCCCAATGTAATAACCTGCAATAATTCAAAAACTTTTTTGAATCTTCACTCTTTTATCCAGTATGTTAGTTGTCCCTCCCAACTTCTTGTCATCTTTAAGTTTGACTAGCATGACATCTATGTTCTTATCTAAATCATTAATTTAAAAAAGTTAAATAGCACAGGACCAAGCACAGATCCCTGAGCACTGTACTGGAGACCTAATGACCCATGGACACTGAACCATTAATGATAACTCTGAGTCTGGCTATTCCATAGGCTACAAACCTTTCTCTTTTTTTGTAGGGGGGAAGGCAAGGCAGTTGGGGTTAAGTAACTTGCCCAAGGTCACATGGCTAGTTTTTGTGTTAAGTGTCTGAGGCTGGATTTGACCTCAGGTCCTCTTGACTCCAGGGCCAGTGCTCTGTTCACTGCTCCACCTAGGCATCCCATTTTTAATGATTCTAAACATTAATTTCTTTCAATGTAAAATGAGGATGAATATTATGGCACCTATCTCATACAGTTTTGAAGATCAAGCAAGACTTATAACGCTGATGATAATGATAATAATAATAGTTTCGCAGGCAGAATTCCAAGCCAGCTTTACCAAATTGATCACTCTCTACTTGATCTGAGATGTCGAATTCGCATTCCTGGGCTATAAGTGGCTACAAAATTTTGCAATAGGATTACAATTGGGGATGTTTCATAAAATAAATAAAAATATAACACCACATAGGTAATATTAATTTGTGGTTTTCTAAGTCAGTATGTCACCTGGAGGAATTTGTTTCTATTTGTGTTTGACACCACTGTACTAGACCATGCTGTTTTCTTTTGAGATTCTTTCCTGGTAGAAGGAGTACTCCTACTTTTGAGCAAAGTGAAAACAAAGAATTAAAAAAAAACTTGACCTTTTGTTTTTTTCTTAGAAAACTTCCCAAAATTCATCCTGGATTTTTTTTTTTAGTCATCTTTTGTACTTCAGATTTCTAATGTAATTTAGATAATCTTAAAATAATATTTTTCTATTCATATACATTTTTCATAATCTCTCCTTGTCTTACTTTAATGACTCCTAGTACTCTTAGACTTGCCCAGTTCTGGTACTTTATTCCATCTTGGAGAGGCAAGCTGAAAAGAGCGAGACTCCATATGAACTGTGTCTGTCATCTAAGAATCAGAATATTGACCACTAGATTGCAGAAGCTTGTGAACAATATCAACTAAGTCATAGGGGAGATTGTATTCTATATCGGTCAAAGAACTCCATATCGATGAAATCATGATCCCTGGCATAAACGAGAAAATACTTGTAGGAAGATGTTCTTTTGTCTTACTGAATTTACTCATGAATTGCATGAAAACAATGTGTTCTGTTTGATGTCAATCATACTGCTTAGCATAATGAGGAGATCAATTAATCTTGCATGAGAAATAGACCCAAATATTGTAAAGGTAGAAATTGTAGCATCTAATTTGCTTTGACAAATCCCTCCATAACCTTTGATTCAGAAAAGTCTTTGGACTAAAGAATTGGGTTACTGTCCATGATTGTCATACATCTCTTGGCTTTCTTCACCCATTAGGTGGGCCATGCCACATACCAAATGACTAGTCAAAAGTGTTCCACTCTTAAAATCTCCATATATAAAATTTTTCTCTTTCTCCTCACTCTCCTATCTTTCCATCTCTCCCATTTCCTCACTTATATTGAACCTACACACCATTCTCATTATGACCTTAAGTCCCTTGACTTCTCCTTTATTCATTCACTTCATCAGTTCTCATCTCTTTTCATTTGCCTATCATTCTAAGGATTAAAAGATGCTATCACAATTATCCAAGAAACTTTCATGCCGCTGATCTTCTCTTATACTCTTTATCTAAGCCAGTCTCTATCATGTACTTTTTGTCAAGCTCACTCATAAGTTACCAAATGTTGCTAGAGAATCATGAAAGTGTGTTGATTGGGTCCCTTGCAAATTTATTATATTTGATAGCAACTGGACCCTCAATGTGGCTTGGTCATTTTTAATCCCTCTGTTTTCAGTTACCTCATTCCTCACAATGGTTGTTATAAAAAAAATTTTAAACTATTATCAAACTTGCTCTAAGCAGATGATCTTGCTTACTCCTTTATTTTGAAGAATGATGCCATTTATTGTGATCTCCCTAACTTTTCGTCCTTGTACTTTTTCACTGTCTGTGCTTCTTCTTTTATTTTTTAAACAGTTTTCCTAGTACTTTCTTTTCTATCTTAAAATCAGAAGTGCACATACACATATACTGATAAAGAAAGGAAATTGTCAGCAATCTGAGATAGAATTGAACAGAGAAGGGATGTGTAGATTTTTGTAGGATGGTAGACATTGAACTTTGGTCATTTCTGCCTCCCCCCCCCCCCCCACCAATAAAACCTAGAAGTACTGATGGTAAAATATATATATATATATGTGTGTATATACATATGTATGTATAAAACATTTGATGGAAGGAAAATGAACTTAATGATAATAACCTTCAATTTGAACTAAACTTGCTTCCCCAAATAGAAAACAGGAAAAAAAATGAGAAAACAGAATCCAGTAAATTGCTACATATAAGAAATACACTTAAAGCATGAAAACATACACAGGAGAGACAAGTGACTGAAATAAAATTTACTGTACTCAAGGAAAAGAAATAAAAAAACAAATTTGCAATCATGATTTCAGGTAAGACATCAGTAAGAAGGTATTAGAGAAATTATATCATGTTTGAATGCTCACAAAGATAATGAAATAATCTTAATATTTAATACCTATGTGCAAAATGGAATAGTCTAAGACCCTAAAGGAAAAGTTAAATTAAATGGGAAAGATCTTGATTAAAAGAAATGATAGTGAAGAGAGCACCAGTCCTGGAATCAGAAGGACCTGAGTTGAAATCCGGCCTCAGACACTTAACACTTACTAGCTGTGTGACCTTGGATGAGTCACTTAACTCCAATTGCCCTGCCTTCCCCCCTCTAAGAAAGCAAAAAAAAAAGAAAGAAAGAAAGAAAGAAAATGATCGCAGCTGTAACATTTTTCTCCAAAATTTGATAAATATAGAAGGCAAGAAGTAAAATATTGAACAAAATTGAAAAAATTGAACAAAATATTGAAAAAAAATAATTAATTTGATAGTTATGTTGAGCTGGCATTGAAGAAATAGGGTTAGATTTGGTGTCAGAGAACATCAATAATATTGCCATTCTACTGTTGGTTACCTGTATGACCTTTGGTAATTTTGTGATATCTCTGAGTGGGAGTACTTACTTGCATACTTTTTTAAACATCAGAGAATAACTTTGCAAAGATATCATGTTCTAAGGTATTAAAACATAAATAAATGTAGAAAAACAAATATATTAAACATTTATAGAACATAAGGTTATAAATGAACAAAAGAAATCTAAATAAATGATATGCATCTAATTGGATAAAAAATTATGATATTCTAAATAATGTTTGGATAATAGAATACATGATAGCAGCAATATTTATTTTGACTAATAAATTTTTATTACCTGTCTGCTATAGGAATAAAAAGATAAAGATGATGCAGTTCTTGCCCTAAAGGAGATTTTCTTTTTGGGGAGGAGATATAAAAGGTACACAGATATATATGTGTGTGTGAATATGTATATATATGTACATATATATGTGTGTGTGTGTATATGTATATATCACATATATATCACAAAAAAATTGGTGAGCAGGCAGAGAAACAGAGGGTTACTTTAAAAACATAAAATACCCAAACTAAAAAACAACCAAGTAAAGATCCTAAATAAACCATTCTCAGAAAAGGAAATAGAATTAGCTAGAAAGTAACTCTCAAAGAAAAAGATATAAATTCAGACAGTTTTATAGGAAAATTCTACCAAGCTTTTAAAGAACAATTAATAACGGTCTTACAAAATATTAGCAAAAATTGAAAAGCAAATCACTTGACTAAACTCTTTTTTAAAGCAGGTATATTCTTAAGTCCTAAATCAAGTAAGAATAAACCGAAGAGAACTATAGATCTATATCATTACTAAATATCAGTTGTAATTTTAAACAGAACCCTGGCACAACGATATAAAAATGTATCCAAAACTTTTATTGTTTATAATTTACATTTCCTCATTTGAAAACATCTCTTCCATCACAGTGGTGACGGCAAACATTTTTGGTAAGCATGCATCTCTATTTTGTAGTAGCCCTGATGTTTATGATTAGAAGCTCATTGAGCAGGGTTATTTCTGTTGCTACATATTTCAAGAAATTTTGACATATGAGAAACATCATTCTGGAAAAGTGCGTTTAAGGTGGATTTTGTTTGACCAAATCATTTTTTTTCATAATCAATAAACTATAAGAACAATACTTCATTCTCTAAAATTTTCAGTCATTTCTGAAATATTTAAGATGTGATCCATTGTTATTACCTTGGGAAAGCCTGCTTGTTCCCTACAAATAATACCCTCATTGAATATGTCTTCAATTCATGTATAAATAATTCTCATAAAGATTTTATAAAGGTTGGAGAATAGATATAGAGCTTTGGAATTGTTGGTGTTTTTCTGGTCACTTCCTCTTTCTCTATTTGGCAGAAAGGCTAATCTCTCTTGGAAAATGGCAGGTGGAAGACTCAAGAAATATCTATTATGTATCTCTGCAAGGCATGTCTATACACTCTCATGTGCACAAAAGTAACCCATTTGGGCGACAAAATATATACACACAATTTGCTACACAGGTATTAAGGTTCAGATTGGTTTGGGTTTTTCCTTGCATTTTTATCTTCTCTTCCTTTCCATACCTTACCTCTTAGTCCCTCACCACCCTCATAATTATGTTCCTTTTTAAAGCATAGATTTCTTTTATAAACATTTGAACAAATCTACCTGTTTTTCTCTACTTGTATTCCTGTTTTTTTTTTCTTAGTGCTTTTTCCCCCCCCCTCTCTCTATAAACATATAGCCCCCATAATGAATAAGTACTTAAAGATTTCTTGTTGGATAAGATTTTATTGCAAATATAAATTTTATTCTAAAATAATTTTACCTGCAATCCATACATTGTGGTTTACTTGTTTATTATTATTATTCCATTAAAAAATTATTTGTAACTTCCTTTAAGGTTTAGCTAAAGTGCCATGTCCTATAAGAGATATTTCTGGATTCCACCAGAATCATGTTCTGTTGACATATAACTGCATGCTATATAAACTACATGAAAAACATTTAGATTCATTAATCATTAGACAGATACAACTGAAAACATTGCAACTATTAAATGTGAAACATGGTAAAAGATGGAGGGTATAAACAGAAAATAATCCCAGAAAAAGTAGATTATAACCAAATTTTTGAGGGCCTTGAAGAGCAGGATGAAAAAGTTTGAAACTTAGTTGATATATAGTGGGAAACTATCTACTCCTTCTTATACTATAACCTTTGGCATGTCACCAGTCTTTCTGGGTATCATTTTATTCTTCAAGAGATGAGGATGATAATTGTACTATACACCTCACACAGTGTTTCTGTGAGGATCAAATGAAATAATATATGTGTGGCACATCATAAAACACAAAATGTTCCCTGTGTCAGCTATTGTCACCATCATAATCATATTTATAGAGGTGATGCTAAAAGTTCTAGGGCAGTTTTAAGTTTTTAAAAGCTGTACTAAGACTTTCTGGGACATACCGTACTTTATATCACATTCATTTTTTATGTGTCAGACTTTCCTTATGAGTATAAAAGGGATGTTCACTATGCCTCAACCTCAATTAATGTAACTAAAATGATGTTCTAAGTCAGAGCTTCTTTTTTTTTGTATTTTTTTAAAAAAATTTTCTAGCAGACAATTTAAATAAAATCCTCTTTTAATTTAGTGTGACAACTTCCCATGATAAACTACTTAAAGAGCAGCTTTGGTCAAGAATGGAATGAAATAAATAGCCAATCAAAAAGACATCACTGCTGATTTTTTTTAAACCAATACAGTCACTAATTTTATTAAAAACAAAAACAAAAATAAAACATCTATAGTTTTAATTTATGGTAGGGTTTTTCCCATCTTCATGCAATGCTGTTGTGTTTGTAATGCTAGAAAATGGAAATACTGCTTCATATGATTCGTAGCCCCTGGATCAAAGACTCTTAAGTCTTTTTTTTTTTTTATTCTTTTTTTTTTTAATTTTTTTTTATTTTTTACTTTTTGGAGGGGGTAGGGCTGGGCAATTAGGGTTAAGTGACTTGCCCAAGGTCACACAGCTAGTAAGTGTTAAATGTCTGAGGCTGGATTTGAACTCAGATCCTCCCGATTCCAGGACTGGTGCTCTATTCACTGTGCCACCTAGCCGCCCCCGACTCTTAAGTCTTGAAATCCCAAATTGTCATTGCTCCATCGTGACCAGAGGTTCAAAATTTGTGGCAGTCTTGCTTGTCCACTTCATAAACAGACAGTTGGGTGCTACTGTTTTGGTATGGCATGTCTAGGGCAGTGTTGCTATCCTCAGTTGTGGCTCTCTTGTCCATGTTGCGGAAGCATTCCATGGCAGAGATGTTGAACTGGATGCCCTATTTTCTTTCTAAATCTAAAAGGAGAGCTATCTGGTTGTGACTTCCCCAGATTGCTGGAAGGGTAAACTCAATACTGTTAGTAGTTCTACCTTTTTTTTTTCTCAGTCACACTCCTGATTATGTACCATAGGGACAATAGCTGCCCCCACACTGGATAATCCTATGAGAGTTGAGCTGTTTTCTTCCTTTTTCCATCTCTATTTTCACCATCTCTGACCAGTCATAATTCCTTCCCTCTACCACCACCAGGATCTGCTTTCTTTCTTGGAGTATAAGCACATTCACCAACCCATAGGCAAATTCCCAGTTGACCTGCCCTAGTTACTTAGCTAAAGCTTTAAAGTTGGCAATATGTGCTCAGACAGTTTTCCAAAACTTTAATGGGTTTAAAAATCAATTCACTTTTGTGATAACATGGGGTTGCTAACAGAAACAAATTTCTTTTTGTACCTGGAGAAGGTTTTATTCAACTTTAGACTGAAGTGATTGTTGTCTATATGGCTAGCAGCCTAGTGGGGGAGGGATAGGCAGGATCCAGTCCAAGCAATCTCTCTTATTTCTAAGGATCTCTCTAGCCATATCAAGCCAGAAACGTTTCTACCTCAAATTAAATATATTTGACCTAGGGATATAATTTTAAGAGGTTTAGAATAAAAGACACCTTCCCTGATCTTTCTTAAAGAGAGAGCAATACCTTATCATTGCCAACTTAGCTCCTCCACCCCACTCCTCCAAATCCTCCAAACACACATCTTTTGCTTTTCATGCACAAAATCATCAGGAATGGCTAATACACCTTTTGTTTTTAAAAAAAAAATCATTTTATAGTAAATAGAAATCAGAGAAAGTTATATAGATTAGAACACATCAAAGATTGCACAAGGGTAAATGAGTTCAGCTGGGAATGAGATAAAATCTCAGTCCAAGCAAGGATAGATCTCACCAAGGGATGTCCTTTCTTAGTAGTCTCTAGGATGCCAGGTGCTGGTACATATTGGGGGTGGGTCATCTTAATCTAAAGAAATCCCTTTTCCACTGATGCAGGCATACAGCACTGCAGTGTGGTGGCACAGGTGTTATATTCATATAGAGAATGTTTAAAAATTCAATACAAAGATGATTTTTTTAAAGGAAGGGAACTAGGGGAATCAGGAAATGTCTAACAGAGAAGGTGCTACTTGAACAGAATTTTGATGAGCTGAGAAGTACTTTGAAGGTATGAGGAATAGTCAGTGCTAAGATGTGTAGATGGGAGGCAGAGTGTCCTGTGTGATGAACAGCAGGAAGATCAGTTTATCAGGACCACAGAGTGTGAGGAGAGTAATATATAAAAAGGTTGAATACATAAGTTGGGGCCAGGTTGTGAAGGGTTCCAAGTAAAGAAGCTTATATTTAATCTTGGAGGTAATAGCCACTGAAGCTTACTGAGTGGGGGAATGACATGTTCAAGGCTACGCTTTAGGAAAGTCATTCTGGCAGTCGTGTGTAGGATAGCTATAGAAGGGATCAGTGTGACAGAGAGCTCAATTAGGAAGCTACCACAGTCATCTAAGACAAAGGTAATAGAGGCCTGCACTAGAATAATGGTCCTGTGAGGAGAGAAAAGGGGTTTAGAAAGAGAAAAGGGGTACCATCATAACATTTAAATTCATGATGAATTCCATATTTCTCTGTTTATCTAATACCCCTTGTTGTTGTTCAATCATTTCAGTCATGTTCAACTTTTCATGACTCCATTTAGGGTTTTCTTGGCAAAGATACTGGAGTGGTTTGCCGTTTCCTTCTCCTACTCATTTTACAGTGAGGAAACTGAGGCAAATAGTATTAAGTGATTTGCCCAGGATCACACAGCTAATAAACATCTGATGCTGGATTTGAACTCATGAATATGAGTCTTACTGATTTAAGCCCAGTACTCTATCCACTGTGCCACCCAACTGTGCTACCCAATACCCTTTGATTCCCACCCTAATTAGAATGTAATCCCCCAAGAGAATGGGAACTATTCCATTTTTGTCTTAGTATTTTCAGTGCCTACCACAGTACCCTGCACAAAAGAAGTATTTAATAAATGTTTATTGAGGTTATTTGAATTAAAGTGGAATTTAAAGAAACTATGGGGCATGCAATATATAATAACTATAGACACATTTGCTTTTAGGAATGCAACTAAAAATTCAAGTTTTCTTGCCCTAGTAAGTCTATAAGCTTACTGTGGCTCTGCTCTTTCCACTGGGCTTTCTTAAAGAGGTATGCTAACAGGCTATAGATAAAATTTAAGTGATTTACACAGGTTTTTTACTAACAGGAAGAAATGTCCAAGTTCCCTGGAGCGGTCACACTTTTAATCCAATATAGCTCATAAATCACATTCACAACTTTCAGTTCTCAATCAATAGGATATTTTATAGTCTGTAGCAAAATTATCCAGAAAGAAGTAGGAGAAACACAAGAGGGGATATAGACAGGAGACCACACACAGCTGGGTTCTGTCAGCCTAAAGGAATTAACTTGCCAATTTTAACAATGAGTGATCTATCCTGGAACAGCAGTGTATTTATGAACGGCACAGAGCTAGTGCTAACGAAGCATTTTGGGAGGACACAATCAATAATATCACAACAAAGAAAATGGATTCCCCCTTTTATTTCAGGTTGGGAACAATTATCAATAATTTGCTCATTAAGTGTGGGATGGGGCTTTTTTTGGTTCTAATAGAAAAAATGTCATGATGTTTGTCTTAATTGACCTTGTTTGATGGCTGCTACCTTAAAAGTAAACCTATTTATACCAAAAGATTCTCAAACCTCAATGACATAGCATTTTGGATTGAATTTTCTGTTTTTTTTTCTTTTTGGGGGGGGAAGAAGGCAGGGCAATTGGGGTTAAGTGACTTGCCCAAGGTCACATGGCTACTGTGTGTTAAGTGTCTGAGGCCTAATTCGAACTCAGGTCCTCTTGACTCCAGGGCTGGTGCTCTATTCACTGCACCACCTAGCTGCCCCTCTGTTTTTTTTTTTAAAGAAATATCTTCATAAAATATTCTCAACCAAAATAAAATTATCAAAATAGTTGGCTTTGATCTCAAAGCTTAATTTGAAAATAAGGGCCCCAGAGGATTAGAGCTTCCTAAGAACATGCTCATGGGTCTATTTAACTGATTTTTTCTGTGCAAATGAATTGAATATTAATAATTTCCAAAGCACTATGTTACAAAATCTATGTTCTCTGCAAGCTTAAAAATGCCTTTTTAAGAGAGGTAAGCAAAATTTCATTGACAATATAAATCCTTACATTTTTCAACTAGTGCTTATATGAATTGATGGAGAAGTCACAGAAGTTCAGAGTTAGAAGAGACCTCCAATTCATACCTGACCAAGAATCCTCTCTATAATGTATTCAGTAAATGGTGATCCAGAATCAGCCTGAAGAGATCCATTGATATGATAAACCCTTCATACTCTGCCATTGTCAGACCTCATATGGAGTATTTTCCTGGGCATGATGGTTTAGGAAGGAAATTGATAAGCTGGAAAGAGTCCAGTAGAAGGCAGCCATGAAAAACCTTCAGTTAACTACATGGGCTATGAAAATCTGTTGAAGAAACTGGGCATTTTTAGTCTTAGATGAAAGATTCAGGATAGTGGTAGTGGTGGTAGGGATGAGGTGGCTACATTTAAGTAGGAGGATTTTTCATGTGGCAGAAAGATTAGATTTTGTTAGGCCACAGAAGAAAGAGCATAGAACCAAGAGCAATGGATAGAAGGTACAAAGAACCAAATTTAGACTTGATGACTAGAAAACAAACAAACAAAACAAAAACAAAACAACCCAAATGACTTTCTATAATTAAAACTGTCTAAACGTGGGATGACTTGCCTCAAGAGGTGGTGGATTGTTCCTCCTTGGAAGTTCTCATGTAGAGGCTAGGCAATCCCTTGTCATATATATTAGAGACTCCTTCATGGATAGATTGGACTAGAGACCCAACCAAGGTTTCTTCCTAATTTCAAATTCTATCACTCTGTAACTAATTACTTCCTGAGGCAATTCCTTACACTTTTGGATAGCTATAATTGTTGGGAACTTTTTCCTTAAATCAAAGGATAAGATTGCTTCATTCAAGTAATATGGAAGAGGGAAATTAAAGTCTGAATTTTCCTCTTCGCAACTTTCAACTGCTTGTCCAAATACTGCCCTCTTAGAACCAATGAGAAAGAGTCACTTGCATTCTCCAAGTAACTGCTCTTCAGTACTAGAAGGAAGTTGTAATATACAACCAAATGTAATCCAATCCATTCAAATAGGCATTTATTATATACTTGCCAAATGCAAGACATTATACTAGGTGCTGGGGATATAAAGTCAAATTGTAAAATGATGCCTTTTTGAAGAAATCATTTTCTACCAGGGCCAGAGGAACATATAAGTAGGAGTATATAGAAGTATGCAAATAGTAGTTTAAAGAGTAGGGAGAATGTAGGAAGTAAAGAAATTCAGAAAGTCTACCAATAGGAGTTGGACCTTGAAGAAAGCTAAGGGATTCCAAGAGACAGAAGTTTAGAGTGTATAATCTAGGCATAGGGGATAGCCTCTGAAAAAGGTAAAGGTGGGAAATACAATACAGAGTTTGGGAAAGAGAAGGTGGGCCATTTTTGGTTGGAATACAGAGTGTAAGAAGGAGAATAATATACATTGAGACTGAAAAGTTATGCTGAAGTTGGTTTGTGAAGGGCTTTAAATGATTGAGAAAGCTATATTTTATCTGAGAGGTAACAGAAAGTGACTGAAAACTCTTGAGCAGGGAAAAAATGGTCAGACGTGTTGTATGAAGATTATTTTGGCAGCTGTTTGGAAGATGGATTGGAGAGGGATGAGAATGGAATTAGAAGGCTGCTGCAACAAACTAGGCAAAAGGTGATGGGGTCCGGACACAGGGTGGTGGACATATGGTTGGAGTGAAGATGAAGAATAGCTGTTGTCAAGGTAGAATTGACAAGATTTGATTAATTATTGGATATGGGGGGTGAGGGAGAGGTTAAGGATGACTCTGAAGTTATGGACATTGGTGACTGCAAATTTAGCAATGCCCAAAGAAGAAATGGTCACCTAGCAAAGGAAACTTGAGAGTAGTCAGAGTCACTATGAGAGGAGAGATCGATGTCAAGAAAACTCAGGGAAGAGAGTATTGAGAGAAGGAATATGGTTAGCAGTATCAAAAGCTGCAAAGAGAAGTCAAGAAAGACTGGAAGATACACCATTAGATTTAGCAATAGTCCTCTGCTAGATGGCACAGTGGATGAGGTGCAGTTTCTGGAATCAGGAAGTCAGGAACATTCAAATCCTGCCTCAGACACTTACTACCTGGGTGATCTTCGGTAAGTCGGTAGACCTCTATTTGCTTTGAGATCCTCATCTGTAAAATGTGTATAAGAGTAATGTCTACCTCCCAGGGCTGTTGTAAGGGGGAAAAAATAATAAAGCATTCTGAAAACTTTACAGAGCTATATAAAAGTTTCTAGTGAATCTCATTATCTTTTATCCAGGCCACACACTCACAATTCTTTCAATTTGTTTATGGTACAATCTTAAAGTCCTTTACCTTCCTCTGGATCAGGTCTGTATAACCTGTGGCCCACGGGCCACTTGTGACACACTAAAAGATTTGAGGTGACCCATGAAAAGGGTAAAGGGGATTTTGTGTGGCCAGTGAAAAACATAGAGGACCTTCTACATTTTTCACAGGCTGCCTGAAATCCTTTGATGTGCTGCAAGCTGATCATGGGTCACACATTGTACAGGCCTGTCCTGGATGCTCTAACTCAAGGATATTTTAAAAATATGGTCCCCAGAACTGAACATGATAGTCTAAATAAGTTCAAATTATAGTTGAGCCATCGTCTCTCTGGAACTTGACACAATGGTTCTCTCATACAGCATAAGATTATGCCAACTTTATTAACTATTGAGTCATATCAGTGATTCCTATTAACCTTGTAGTTCACACATATGTGCAAGGGCAAACACACACATACACACACAGTCATTAAAAAAAACTGAGATCATTTCAAGGTTAACTTGTTAATCAAGTTATAATTCTCTCATCTCGTTCTTGTAAAATCTTGGGTTTTTTTTTGAACCATGGTATAAGACTTTACATTTACCTGTATTAAATTTCATCTTGTTAGCTTCCACTTAATATTCTAGCTTGTTGAGTCCTCAGATGCTTGCCATTATATCTGGTTGTTAATGCCCATAAATAGCACCACGAGGCTGTTAACAATAATTCCATAGACATGGAAAATGGAGAAACACAACCAGTTCAATTAATAACTTTCTTAAAAGATAAGCTACTTCAATGTTATATTTTAATGTTACTTTTTGTTTTTCTTATCAGATAGGTGGTAGAATGGCTAGAGAGCACTGATCCTGTAGTCAGAAAAAACCTAGTTCAAATCTGGCATGAAACACTTAATACCTAGGTGACCCTAGGCAAGTCACTAACCTCTGTGTGCCTAACTTTCCTTAGCCACAAAGTGAGGGCTATTGTGAGGAACAAGTTAAATAGTACTTATAAAGTGCTTAGCCTGTCACATAGTAGGGATTTATTAAACATTTATTGTCTCCTTTTAAGAAAGGTTTCAAAGGAAAAATAATAATTAAATGCTTTGGCTACCACACATTGCATAATTTGTTAATAAGATGGATCAGTCATTTAAAATTAATTCATAGACCAATAAGCCCTGAGGCTTAACCCTACTGCTTATCCATCATTGCCCTGGCCCTAGACTATTTCTGCCTATCTAAATGAATGGTAAGATGATTCTGTGGAAAGTGAAAAGGTCTTAGAAACAGAGAACTTAGACTTGAATCTGGGCTTCATTACTTACTAACTGTGTGACTTTGGACAAATGACTTAACTGATCTAAGACTCAGTTTCCTCATCTATAAAATGGGGAAAATATAACTGCCCACTGAGAGTCATTTTATTTTTTTTAATGACAGTATTTTAAATTCAGCCTCCCTATTGGTACCACCATACAAATCACTTACCTCACAGGGTTGTTGTAAGGGTCAAACATAATTATGTTTTCCAAATTTCAAAGCACTATATGAATGTCAGATCATTATAAGAATAGGGGAAATATCTATTATTTCATCATTGTATGGAAATGTGGTGGCAGCAACACCAGCCACTAATATAGAACTCTTCCAGCTTGCCAATTAATTGATAAGTCTAACAGAAATGCCTACAATATTAGATAGAGGTTAATTTATTTGCCTAGGATTAGACAATTAGTTAGTATCAAAGCAGGATTTGAACTAAGTTTTCACAACTGTGAGCCCACTACAATATCCAGAATGCCATGTTGCCCCAAGGTTATTATTAAGAGTGTTATCACTCATCTTCTTCAGACATTTTAGCTTTCTTTAAAGATTTTCCTAACTTTTTTCTTGAAGCTTGACTTGTTAATTTATTAATCCTTTCTACAGACCAATTTATCCTATCTTACTTTTCTAAGTGAGAATCTTAGAGCTCATCTTGTTAGGACCTTACACAAATGTAGTAAGTATCTATAAGAAAGTGATAAAAGGTGAGAGATGGGTTAAGTACTGGAAAGGAAGGAAACATATATGAGTTTATATTTCTCCAAATCCTCATGTTTCCAATTTTCATGGTCCTTGAGGAAGCTTCCTTCTCTCTAGCTGCTCAGAGAGCCAGGGAAGTAAGAGGAAGAAAATTACACACACTGTTAGGTAGATAAAATAGTAGAAATTGTGCTCAGATTGGCTTCTTTTTTTTTTTGCCCTTTTTTTTTTTGGAGGGCAATTGGGGTTAAGTGACTTGCCCAAGGTCACATGGCTAGTTTTTGTGCTAAGTATCTAAGGCCACATTTGAACTCAGGTCCTCCTTACTCCAAGGCCAGTGCTTTATTCACTGCGCCACCTAGCTGTCCTTCAGATTGACTTTTTAGGGTTGGTGTAGCCTTGACCTCAGTTGCTCAGCTGCTTGCTATGTCTGACAGAGATTCTTAATCTGGTATCCATAAAACTGTTTTGTTTTAAATTTTGAAAACTGCATATCAATATATATCTTATAAAGACATTTATCACCATTAAGATTTTTATTAAGCATTTTTCATCCCAGCCATCGAAAAGTATACTTTCTAAATTACATTGGTAAAGGAATCATTTAACTTACAACAGAAAAGCTTTTCACAGCCTGAAAAATGACAGCCATTTTAGAGAACAGAGCAGTAATTCTGTGCAACAATTTAGGATAGGATGGAACACACTGGAGCATATATTGAAGTCTGAAGAGTGATTCTTGGGGTGGGAAGGAGATGAGGTCAGCAGATCTCTAGCATCTATTTCATGAATTTGACATCGACATTTACCCCAAATGAATGTGGCAAACAACATCTCTGAGTTCTGCAAACAAAAATTTCATTATACTGGATGAAACAATTTGTTCTAATTATCTTAAAAATCTGCTCTGCTACAAATCATATAATGAAGTTACATAGGAAAAAAAGTATAAAGGATGTGCAGTAAGAAAGTAACCTATCTGCCAGGCAGTCCTCTATCAGATTCAGGGCAGGACACAAAAGTATTTTTAGGTTTCAGGAAGTTAAGGAGATTCCCTTTAATAATGTTTGAAGACACCATAAAAAATGACTGATGGGGGGCGCAGAGTTGGTTTTCCTTTATCACATTTGATATCTTATCCAATTTACATGTTTTCATCTTTTATATTTTACTAATTTAACTTAAAAATTAACTTCGCCTCTTAATCATTATTAAGTGTTATTGCTCTCTAACATAAGTTCATTAAGAATTACTTGGACTACAAAGTATAATAGTTATAGTAGCCTGGGCAGTGAGGTGGTCCAGTAGATAGAGTATGGGGCCTGGAGTCAGGAGGAACTGAGTTCAAATGTGGCTGTGTGACCCTGGACAAGTCACTTAATCCTGTTTGCCTCAGTTTCCTTATCTGCAAAATGAACCAGAGAAGGAAATGGTAAATTACTCTGGTATCTTTGCCAAGAAAACCCCAAATGGGGTCATAAAGAGTCGCATATGACTGAACAACAACAAAGTTATAGTCTAAGAGTTCTCATTAGTATTTTATTAACAATAATTTGTTTTATTTATTATCCAAAGCAAAAAATTTGATTATATTTTTTCTTTGAATCTAATCTCAGAAACTATATTTAGAAGCATTTCTTTATAGTAGCTAATCTATTTTTCACCAACCTTATTTTTCTTCTCTAATTCCTGTTCTCTATACTTGTTGTTATAAACTGTTATAAAACTAATCAACATTAATGAGATTATATTTTAAATCATCCTCCTAATTGGCTCTTTCTCTTTGAAATGTCATTAATCCTATAAATTAATTATTTTTGTATGAATACGGATGACATACACTTTTCATAAAAGTCCATTCTAATTCCATATACTGAATGCACTGAGAATCACCCACATACAATTGTGTTTATCATCACCATACAGTATTTATTGAACAGTAATATATGCAGAGCACCATGCAAGGTACTCCAAGATTATTCTGCTATTTTCTCATCTATGGCTTTGCTTCAGTAGTTATATCTTCTGTAACTTTTAAATTCAACAAATATTTATCAACTGCCTACTTTGTGAAATATAAGTCCTGGTACTAAGGTATTTTGTTAAAGAATTGTCTCTCTTCTCCCTCATTTTTTGTTCTAGTGGGTACAAATATGTTCCTCTAGTGATTTTGATGAAATTAGTGGGAATAGGTGTCAAATTATTAGCCTCTATTCAGGGGTCACTTTAGAGCAAAACTAATTAGAATCTACTGATTGTTAGAGCCATAACTATATATATCTTTTAACCTAGAGAAAGTAGCACAAATTATGTCCTTAATTTAGTTGGGGAGAGATGATGGACATAAGACACTTCAAGGCCTCCAGTGAGGAAGACAATATGGCAGTAGTGGGGAACAGGTCAGGGTAGTCCAGAGAATAGCTCACTGAGAAAGTTCCCATTTCTTTTTAAAAATTAATTGTAGCTGCTAATGAGGTACAAAAGTCAGCCATTTCTAAGCTGATTAATGACTGAAACCACTCTCTGGGCCTCTCTAAATTCAGGAACTAACTCTGGGCAAAATCCTAGCTGCTCTGCCCTAGTTACAGCTCTTTCCATTATCTTTAACAAAGACAATGATGAAGTACAAAGAGTAATGGGTTTGGATTCAATAGTAATGAGTCCAAGTCTGGCCATTAAATTTTACTTGGGTAAGTAAGTCAATTAGCCTCTTTGAATGTCAACTTCTTCATCAGTAGAAATGGGTAATCTAGTGCAATTCACATGGGCTGCTGTAAGGATCAAATGAGATAATTTATGTGAAAGTGTATTGTTACCATAAAGCAAAAGAATATAAACTCCTCCAGGGCAGGGACTTCTGTGTTTTTGTCTTTGTTGAGATGTTTCAGCATTGTAATAGTAATGTAATGCGATCCCTTTGTATTGGCAAAGCTAACAGGCTCTTAGCATTTAGTATTTAATCAAACCTCTGTTAAAGAAAAAGAAAGTATGAACTCTTGTTGCTGATGTAACAGGAAGGGGTTAGCTGACACAGGAAGGAGCTAATGTTATGTGTAAATAAGGAGAGAAGCCCCTGCTGGGTCAGACAGATCTTCTTGGAGCAAGTTTCATGGAGGCAGAAACTGCTGCCACCAGGGAGGCTAAAGAGGAAAGGTCTCCCAGGCTGGAGAGAATGATTTTGTTTTTGTGAACCTGGGTGAAGTGATTTTGATTCTGGGAACCAGCTGGAGCTTCTGCTGGGGAGCTGCTGAGTCCGAGGGCCAGCCAGAGCTTCTGGGCGCTGCCAAAGATGTCCAAGGGCCAGCTGGAGCTGCTGCAGACTGAGGAAGCATGACTATGATGCTGGTACTTTGCATGAACCTGTTTGTGGCTTTGTTAAGCCTTAACTTCCTGGGAACAGAGACTATGAAGGATTTAAGGTGAACTGGACATTGTGAGCTTCAGTGTGAAACAGGAAGTGCTCAGAGAGCTGGACGAGGACTTGGGAGCTGTCTGCCTTTGAACCCAGGTGACAGTTTTGTGAATCCAGGTAGGATCTGGGACCATGGAAGGGGATCCAGGAATCTAAGAGATCACCCTGAGACAAGCTGAAAGAAGATTTTACTTGGATACTGTGTACTGACTGAGAAATTGTAAGTTACTAGTGACCTAAGGGCTTGTGTATTTTCTGATGATTGAATAGTGAATGATGACAGAATAGCAATTGATTTGTAAGCTGGTGTGCCCCATGAGTGGAGAACTTTGACTATTGTACTTTGTGTCCCTCAAGGAGGCAAGCCTTGGGGAAGCTAGGTGATGCAGTGAATAGAGTACCGGCCCTGGAGTCAGGAGTGCCTGAGTTCAAATCCAGCCTCAGACACTTAACACACACACAATAAAAGAGCTGTGTGATGTTGGACAAGTCATTTAACCCCAACTGCCATGCATTCCCCCCTCCAAAAAGCAAAAAAAAAAAAAAAAGGAGGCAAGCCTCCTTAAGGATGATTGAATGATTGAGTTACTAAATGACTGAGTGACTAAATGAATGTACTTTGTTCAAAACTTTGTGATCACTGTGGTGAAAACTACGTAGCCATCTTAGTGATAAGTTGTTGTGAATGGTGTATTTTGATTTTCTGTGATAAGTCGTAACATTGTGAATGCTGTACCTTGATTTCTGTGAATGTTTTGCTCTGATTTGTTATTGAATAGAGTTTACACTATACTGTGTAATCAGAACCTTGAAAAGCTGTTCACAACAGCTTTCCTCTGGAAAGCTGCTTGTGCTTGACTTTACAAGTATTTACTGTATCTACACACAGTAGATACTTTTAAAAATGGTGAATTTAATTGAATAAAGCATAAGAAAAAATACCAGGTTTTAGTATCACTATCATAAGTGCTATTATAATTATTATAATCAAAGTCATTATCAGAGGCCTTCTACTACAAATCTTCTTGTCATTCATTTAATCAGTCAAGAGCAAGCTGGAGTCAGAGAAGAGATTGGCTAGACCAAGGGTTAAGTTCTATCAATCAATTTTTTAAATATTGTTTCAATGTGATGTAGAAGTGATGATGGGTCCTTGAGGGCTATAGTAGTTGAACATGGATTTAGTTAGGCTATTCTAAGCTACAAAGAGACTTCAAGTAGTGTCCCCAAAATTGGAGTAATTTTTTTTTGTTATAGGTGGAGCCAAAATGGCAGAGAGAAGCCAGGAAGCTGCGAGAGCTCTCTCCAGTTTCCCTTAGAAACAACATTAAATCAAGCCTCTAAAAGAATTCTGGAGTTTTAGAATCCACAGAAAGACAGAGTGAAACAATTTTCTAGCCCAAGATAACTTAGAAGGAGTTGAGGAAAAATCTGTCTCAGCTGGGTAAAGGGGAAGCACAGCCCAGTACAGGCAGAGTGTGGCCAAGTTAGGTGGAAAGCTCTTAGCCACAGCACAAATCAACTGAGTCCCCTTTGTTCTGGCTCAGCAGGCCAGTGGCACAGCAGGTCAGCTGTGAGGGCTCCAGCCCCATGACAGAAAACAAACTGCCAGCACCAGAACTCAGACAACAACAGGTGTTACTAAACTGGAGCATCCCAGTGCAGCGGGAAAGCCTGCAGCCTCAGAGGCCCTAAGAAAGAAAGCCAGCAAACAATCCACTTCCCCCCAGGGCAAGAAACTTGGGACAATATGCCCTGTATCCCAGGAGCAGAGCTCAACTTTTAAAAATGAGAAAAACCAAAAAGAACCCTGATCACAGAACACTACAATGGAGACAGGGAATATCAAAACAAAAACTCATGAAGCGGATAAAAATGTCAAAATGTCTACATGAGAAGCCTCAAAAGGGAATATGAATTGGTCTCAAATCCAAAAAGTCCTCTTGGAAGAACTAAAAAAGGATTTTAAAATTCAAGTAAGAGAGGTAGAAGAAAAATTGGGAATATAAATAAGAGTTATGCATGAGAGTTATAAAAAAAGAGTCAAAAGCTTAGAAAAAGAAGCACAAAAATTGACTGAAGAAAACAACTCCTTGAAAAATAAGATTGGTCAAATGGGGGAAAAATACATTGAAGAAAATCATTCCTTTAAAAATTGAATTGGCCAAATGGAAAAAGAGGTACAAAAACTAACTAAAGAAAATAATTCCTTTAAAGTTAGAATTGAGGGCATCTAGGTGGTGCAGTGAATAGAGCACTGGCCCTGGAGTCAGGAGGGCCTGAGTTCAAATCCGGCGTCAGACACTTAACACTTACTAGCTGTGTGACCTTGGGCAAGTCACTTAACCCCAACAGCCCTGCCTTCCCCCCTCCAAAAAGAAAAAAAAACCCAGAAAATTGAGGTCTACAAAAGTAAAATTACTTATCTCCCACTATAATTCAATATTGTACTAGAAATATTAGTTTTAGCAATAAGAAAATAAAAAGAAATTGAAGGAATTTGACTAGGAAATGAGGAACAAAGCTATCACTCTTTGCAAAAATATGAGGGTATACTTGGAGAATCTTAGAGGATCAAGTAAAAGACTACTTGAAATAATTAACTACTTTAGCAAAGCTGCAGGTTATAAAATAAACCCACATAAACCATCAGCATTTCCGTATAGTAATGTGGACAAAGCTCAACAAGAAGAAATAGAAAGAGAAATTGCATTCAAAATAATTGTTGGAGGTGGAGCCAAGGTGGCAGAGTAAAGGCAGACTTGCCTGAACTCTCCCCCAAGTCCCTCCAAATGACTTTAAACATTCTAGAGCAGCAGAACCCATAAAAAGACAGAGGGAAACAAATTTCCAATCAAAGAAAACCTGGAAGGTTGATAGGAATGGTCTGTTGCACCAGGCTGAGAGAGGAGCAAAGTCTAGTGAAGGCCCCACCAGCACAGTCCCAGCCCTAGCTAACCAGGAACGGGACAAGGGAGTGATTCAGTCAGCAAAGGCAGCAGCTGCTTCTGGGGCTCTGAACCCACTGACTGTAATGGGGTTAAAAAACTAGTCAGAGGGAGATTACAGGGGTCTCTTTGCTAGCACTGAGGCAGGACTCTGTCGTTTTGCCCATACTCAGATCTTGGTCACAGTCCTGGGTAGTCTCAGGTTGTAGAGGAACAAACACTAGCATAGCAGAGCTTGTAGCTACAGTACAACAAGAACCCTGGTCACAGTTCCAAGGCAGAAAAGAATGGGAACAGGCCAAGAGAGTAGTAAACACCTCTTCTTAGATCATACCACATAGGAAGAACTGAAAACTTATAGGTCCCTAGAAATGTCTCTAAAAACAGCTGCATAAAACCCCTGAACTTTGGGACAGTGCATCTTCTACCCTGGAAGCAGAGACCTACTTTAATAAAGAATTGAAAGCCAACTAATAGTCTGGGAAAATGAGCAAACAACAGAAAAAAAAAACCAGCCTGTATTATTTTCACTTTTTTTTGGTAACTTTTTTTTCCTTTCTATTCTTTCCCACCCACAACATGACTAATGTGGAAATAGGTTTATATGATTGTACATGTATGATCTATACCAGATTGCTTGCTATCTTTTGGAGGAGAGAATGAGATGGAAAGAAGGAGAAAAAACTTGAAATTCAAAATCTTGTAAAAAATGAATATTGAAAACAATCTTTACACGTTATTGGAAAAAAATAAAATAGACAAATGAAACAAAAAGAGTCATCTTTAAAAATGCAGAATTATTCTCCTAGTACTTCCAGAATATGCCCTAAGGAGTAGTTGAGCTAGCTATAGAAAGCCTAATATTTGGCTGTTTGTCATATGACACCTTTATTAGCATCATAATTATTATTGTTTTGGCTCAGCAATTCATAGGGAAAAAACATCGTGAGATGTAGCAGAATCCTGGATTGCCTCAGGCTACCATTTTGTTTTCACTGGCGAAGATGGTTTTTTTTTTTTTTTGCCACCTTTACTTTTCCTTACCAAATCATACAACCTCTCTTGACCTCATTTTTCCATCAGAAAAAGGGAACATAACGATGTTTTCCTTATAAGGTTATTGTATGGATCAAATGAGATAATATGTGTAAGCATCTTACAAATTTTACACTGGTATAATTATGATGATGATGGTGATTATAAACATTGATGGAAGGAAGACTGATATTAATATAAGTAGAAACTTTCAAAATCAAAATGTTATTCTGTTCTTTGAATTTTATCAATTCCAAGCAACATAAGTGAGGTAGGCCTGTTCTACTTTTAAGAGCAAGGGATCTGGGATAATGGCATAACAGACTTGGCTTTAGCATCAAGAATTTATTGAAATTCAGAGAGTTGTGACTTCTGGCAAATGACAACCCTTTTAATTCAGATTCTCCAATCTAAAGGACAGAATTATACTTGCCACTGACATGACAAACAAAAGCATCCTAAGTATTGCCAAGAGAACATTTAAAGAGCACTTTAAGTTCAGGGGAAGAAAAGTGCCAATAATAAAATGTAATATAAATAATAAATAATCCCTTGCTCCTGATACAAGAAGTTCTGTGCTTCTAGTTCTACAATAATATTAAATCACGATTACCAGGAGACCTAAATTTATAAACCAAGTTTGGCCTCCAAGTTAAGGCTCTAGTATTGCCTTCATAGACAAAAATGTTTGCTTTATCTGCCCTTTACTTTTCTGCTTGCTTTGTAATTTGAAATAATTGCCACAGTGTTTCAGCAAATTTATAGTCATCAGCTTTTATGGTTAGTAGGCACCTCTTTGGTGTTAAAATAAAACCCAAAGGCACAGTGATATACTGAATAGGGGAAAGGAAAACAACAGACACCACAATATTATTGGCTACATGGCTATTTAGATGTAGGAATGAATGAGTGAATGAATGAATGAATGAACGAATGGCATTTTCTTTCAATTCCAAATGGCACATGCAGGACACTCTTAAGGGGCAGCTGCTGAGAATCCATAAGGTCTCAGAATGAAGTGGAGAGAAGCACTTTGGGCTATATGATTGAGTTCTCTGAATCAGAGTAGGAGCTTTCTGGTACCAGCTATGTGAAGTGTCCCTGAAATTAGGGGAAGTACTCTTATGATTCCAGTGTCAGGGTACTTTGGGAGATTGGATCATAGATATTGTAAGGGCAAAGAAGTGAATGAAAATTAGTTTTATCTCATCCTTTTGATGGCATTTAAAAAATGATGGCAGAATGTGTTATTTGTCAAGCCACAAGGGTGAGTGTATGTGTGTGTGTGAATATCTAAGAGACAAACAGAATTTGGCAAACAGAAACACAGAAGGCAGCAAGATAGTAGTTCTGGAACCTTCGTGTACATTTATAGATGACCTTTTGTCAAACAGGAATGGTTAGTGAAAATTGAGTAAGATGACAGGCATGTACCTCTACACAGCAATAGAAACATCTTTACCACCTGTACATGTTTTCTGGTATAGAGGAAGGTATGTATATAGCAATTCAGGTCCCCAATTCCTCACTGTAAACACTGCATGACAGCCTTTGATTTTGGAGCTCCTAGCACCTGTCTATCCATCTAGACATAGAAAAGGCAGATATCATGTATGCTAAGCTTGATGTATGAAACAATTTATGAAGATTTCTGTATTCCAGGTAAGATTCTATTAATAGGCTACTTTAGTACATAGGGATATTTGTCCCTTGGTATATTTCCCTGAAGTAATTGATGGGTATTTGATAAATATCGTCTCACTCCACATTCCCCCAACTCTACCCCTGAGGGTAGAGTTATTGGGTACTTTCTGTGACAATGTGTTATTTACCAGTGTCAAAGATACTAGGGTTTAGACTAATCATACACAGGGGAATTTGGGAAGCAGCAATAAGTTACTCTGAGGAGAAACTAAGCTATTTTCATTAAAGCAAAGTAATGCAATAGCTTTTCATATTTGTGAGAGTCAATGTCACTAAGTGGCTAGTGAGCCACCCTTTTAGGAGGATCTGGGTTTGAGTCCTACCTTTGAGATATATTATGTCATGATCCCAGGCAAATCACTTAATCTCTCTGCAATTATAATTATAATAGTTAACCTTTATATAATGTTTTAAGGTTTATAAAATTCTTTACATATATTATCTCTTTTGACTCTCCCAGCAGCCCTATTAGGTAGATGCTATTATTACCTTCATTTTACAGAAGAGGAAATTGAGGCTTAGAGATGTGAAGAGATTGTCCAAGGGCACAGAGTTAGTATCTTATTTGAACTTTGGTCTTCTCAATTCCCGGTCCAGCATTCTATACATATTGCAACACTTAGCTTTTTCCCAGGAGAAACCGAGGTACTATAATCTGTATTGGAATATTTTCACCAGTGAAATCATCCTTCAAAGCATGAAATTTTCAAGCAAATTCAAGATTCTTGGGAGGTTAAGCTATTTTATTTTTGTGAAGAGAACCCTTTGTAAACCTTAAAATCACTGTATAAAAATAAGTTGCTAAATTTTAGGTAGTTGAAGGGTACAGAGGAGAGTGCTGAACTTGGAGTCAGGAAGACCTGAGTTCAAATCCTACCTCAGACACTAACTTTGATCCTTGGATCCTAGACAAGTCCCTCAACCTGTGTCTCAGTTTCCTCATCTGTAAACTATATGTGTAAAGTTGCTACAAATCTTAAAGTGCTATACGAATGCTTTTTATTTTCTGCTCAGTTTTTTAAGTCACACCCAACTCTTCATGACCCCGTTTTGGGTTTTCTGGGCAAAGATTCTAGAGAGGTTTGCCTTTTTCTTCTTTAGTTTATTTTATAAATGATGGACTGAGGCAAACAGGGTTAGGTGACTTGCCCAGGGTCACACAGATAGTGTCTGAGGCTACATTTGAACTCAGGTCTTCCTGAATACAAGTCTAGCACTCTATCTAGCTGCTGTATATAAATGCTGATTATTATTATCAGCTCACTATGCAACTCTATGAAACCTAGAGGAGGTACTAATCTGTATAGGTAGAAGGAATTTCCTTCTCCAATGAGACCACAAAAGTGTGTAGGGGGGGACAGGGAGAGGGGAAGAAGAAAAAGAGGATGATGTAGTTCAAATCTGTTATTTTAAAATGTATCCTAAGAGAATTCTGGGAAGATGGAGTAGTCAGATCAACTCTACAAATTTCCTCCACAAAAATAGACAGAACATAGCCACAAAACAGCAGAAATAAACATAGGTTAAAATAGTTGTCTGCTTAAGACAATTTGAGAAGACTCTAAGAAAGACCCAATCTCCAGGGTTAGGAATTCACCCTGAGTGAAGTGCAAACACTCCTAGGTCAGTTCCACAGAAGCAACAAACAAGCGCTGGGGGCGTCTGGGTTGAGAAGTAGTCAGCCTACAAACTTTCATTTTGCAAACAGTGTGGGGGTCTGACTGCTGAGTAGGAGAAGATTGAAAAGCCTATCATAGCTGAGGGATGCCAGGTAAAGTTGTACTTACCAGAGGCATGCTGGGAGGAGTTACCACACACCTGATGAGTGCAATAGTGAGGAGGCAGGACCCTATTGACTGTGGGCACTTGTAGAAGAGCAGAGTCTAGCTTCAGTTCCAGGGCAGAGAGGACAGGTGTAGTTTGCAGCCACCAGAGGAACCAAAGGAAGCAAGATAATTTGTGGGACAGTGTGGCTGGGGCCCCTAGTTGGGTCTTAGAAGTAAAGAATAGAATTCAAGGTTAGGCCCTGAGATGTATCTCAGAAAATAACAGTAAGAAAGACCTGGGACTTAGGGCATCATTCCCCATATCTTGTGACTATAATTTGATTACACTAATAGTGGCTAAAAACAAAATAAAACAAACAAATGAATAAATAAAAATGAGTAAGCAAAGGAGAAAGAACTCAAACATAGACAGTTATTATGGTGTTAGAAAGGATCCAGGTTCATATTCAAAGGAAGAAAATGGAGCTAAAAAGTCACTCCTTTTTCAATGAGATATATCAAATAGTCCCATGTCCCAAAAGAAGTTTTGGAAGAAATCAAAAAGGACTTTAAAAATTAAATGAGTGAGGAAAAATTAGAAAAAAAAATAAAACCAATCCAAGAAAATCAAGAAAATTATGAAAAGAAAGTCAACAAACTTGAAATAGAGAATAAAGAACTTGAGGAAGAACATAATTCCTTGAAAACTAGAATTGGGCAAGGGAAAGCTAATGACATTCTAAGATACCAAGAAATCATAAAACACAATCAAAGGAATGAAAAAAAATAGGAGAGTAAGTGAAACATTTTATCAGGAAAACAACTGATCTGAAGAAGAGAGCGAGGAGAAATGATATAAGAATAGTCAGAGTTCCTAAAAAATATGATTAAAAAAGAATTTTATGCAATATTTTGAGAAATTATCAAAGAAAATTGCCCTGAAGTTCTGGAACAAGAAGGCAAAGCAGAAATTGAAAAAAAAATGCATGAATCACCATCTGAAAGAGATCGTAGGAGGAAAATTTACATGAATATCATAGCCAAGTTTCAAAGCTCTGAGGTTAAGGAAAAAACCATAGCTTAGACTTTGAATGAGATGGATTTGCCCATAAAATGGAAATGGATAGCAAAATAAAAATCTAAATTCAAAAATATATTACTTTCACGAAACATTATAAAAATGAAAGATACACACAAAGATAAAATAAAGGGCTGGAGTAAAATTTGCTGTGTAAAAAAAGTAGGGATAGTAATCATAATCTCAGACAAAGCTAAAGTTAAAATAGATTTAATCAAAAGTGAAAAACAGAGAAACTACACACTATGTCAGCAATATTATTCAATATAGTTTTAGTTTAGACCATTTAAAATACTAGACAGTATAAAATACTTGAGTATGTATCTGCCAAAACATACAGGAACTATGTGAACAGATGCATAAAGCACTTTTTATACAAATAAACTCAGATCTAAATAATTGAAGCAATATTTATTGTTCATGGGTAGGTAAAGCCAATATAATTTTTAAAATGACAGTTTTGCCTAACCAACTTATTTGTTTCATGTCATCCCAATTGAATTACTAAAAAAAATATTTTACTGAGTTATAAAAATAATAACAAAGTTCATTTAAAAGAGCAAAAGGTCAGGAACTTCAAAGCAACCGGGAAAAAAGATGTAAAGGAAGTAAATTCAGCAGTATCAGGTTTTAAACTATATTATAAGAGAGAGCATTGTTGAAATATAAAAAGGATAATTTTGATTATTTTGAGTTAAAACTTTCTTGTGTAGATAAAACCCATGTAACCAAGAATAGAAAGAATGCAGAAAATTGGGGGAAAAACTTCCATAGAAAATCTCTCAGATAGGATGTGATTGGTTGGAATACTACTATGGTGTAGGAAATGATGAGCTGGTTGATTTACAAAAACATGGAAGGACTTGATCTTATTAAGGAAGATGATATCTACCTCAGAAAAACAGATGACAGGTGGAAATAAGCATAATATGGTCTTAGATATATGTGTATGAGTGTTTATGAGTGTATGGCTGTAGATATATATGTATATGTGTGTGTGTGTGTGTGTGTGTGTGTGTGTGTGTGTGTGTGTGTGTGTGTGTATCCATGCTTAATAGTAGCCTTCTTTAGGGTGGGAGGGAAGGAAGGGCAAAATAAAGTAAAAAATGCACAGCAGAGAACAAAAGAAAACCAACAAGGAAGCAAAGAAAAGCTGGTCAGCTTTGAAAACAATATTTAGTATTTATTATATGTTTTCTTGAAATGAAAATTTATTGTTTTGTATTGTATCCTCTCCTATGGCCTGCTGTGTACATGGCAATTTTCTTTCTTTTCTCATTTTGTATTTAAGTTTAAATTAAATTTAATTAAGTTTAAAATTTGAACACTAATGCATTGTTGGTGGAGCTGTGAACTGATACAACCATTTTGGAGAGCAATCTGGAACTATGCCCAAAGGGCTATAAATAATTGCATACCCTATGATTGAGTAATACCATTTCTGGGGTTGTATCCCAAAGAGATCATAGAAGTGGGAGGAAGACCCGTATATACAAAAATATTTATTGCAACTCTCTTTGTGGTGGCAAAAACCTGGAAATTAAGGGGATGCCCATCAATTGGGGAATGGCTAAACAAGTTGTTGTATATGAATGTAATGGAATACTATTGGGCTATAACAAATGTGGAGGTGACAGTCTTCATATTCACCTAGAGAGGCTTATACAAACTGATGCTAAGTGAGAAGAGCAGAACCAGGAAAAATTTGTACACAATCACAGACACATCATATGTGTGAGGACCAACTTTGATAAACTGGACTCTTCTCAGCAACGCACAGGTTTAAGACTACAGGTCTCAGGATGGAAGGAGATATCTACATTCAGAGAAAGATCTAGAAAGACCAGAGTTTAAATGGAGAATGAAGCAATCTACATGCTAGCGTTCTTTTTCATGGTTGGTTTTCTTTCTTTTTTCCCATTGTTCACTCCATTGGTTACAACCCTTCTATATAACCAGACTATTGTACAATGTGAAAGTATTTGCAGATCCTATACATGATTGCATCCTGCCATGGGGGCGGGGAGAAGGGAGGGGAGAACATTTGAAACTCAAGAGATTGTGGAACTGAATCTTGTAAACTAAAAGTAAATAAATAAGTCAATGAAAAAAAATAAAACAAAATAAAACAAAAAATATATTAAAGAATGTTGTGAGCACCAACCCCCCACTCCCATACACATATGTATGTATGTGTGTATGTGTATATTTGTGTGTATACACACACACACACACACACATATACACCCACTCAAGCTCATAGATGATTAGTCACTTTCCTAAAATCAACTGGGAAATTGATAGCAGATCTAGCCTCTGGGTCATCTCATTAAGAATTCAATGCTGCTTCTACTACATGCTGCTACCAGGCAACATATATTACACACACACATACACACACACACACACACACACACACATGCACATACATTGAGGTAGGGGACTGAATTTTTTTTCTTTTGCCTTTTTTGTATCCTCAACACTTAGCACAATGAATAGTAAGCAATTAATACATTTTTGTTGACTGACTTAACAGATGTCAGAGAATCTGTTATTGAAAAATAAACTCAGCACTTTGTGGTAAACCAGATGAACATTTCCAGCTGGTTACTGGATAACAGACATGCAGACTGTCACCAGGCCAGTGCATAAAACTTTTCTGGCTTGGAAGCTCTACAAGAATATGGGCTTAGCTAATAGAATCTCTCAATTGAGGTTCATCTCTGTACCATGATTAGGCATCAGAGTGGGACTTTGAATGGAGATGCAATGATTTTATTCAATTTATTCAATGTTTTTAAAGTTTATAAAGATCTCCTCACAAAAATAAACAGTTTAACCTCTAGAGCAGTAGTTCTCAACCTTCCTAATGCCATGACCCTTTAATACAGTTCCTCATGTTGTGGTGACCCCCAACCACAAAATTATTTTTGTTGCTACTTCATAACTGTAATTTTGTTACCATTATGAATTGTAATGTAAATATCTGATATGCAGGATGTATTTAAATTGAACATAACCCACAGGTTGAGAACTGCTGCTCTAGAGAATCTTGAATTAGCTTGACAATCTCATACTTCAAAAGATCTATCATGACATTGGTGTGGGTATTCCTTCTTCTAACACAGATTACAATGTCTCTTTGACACCTTGGAGGTGGCTAGATGTTGAAATGGAAAAAATATTGAGCCTGGAATTGAGAAGATCAAAGTTCAAATCCTGCCTCATATACCAACTAGTTGTGTGAAAGTGGACAAGTTACTTAACATCTTTAATCCTTAGTTTCCTCATCTATAAGATAATAAAAAGTAATAAAATATCTACCTTATAAGGTTTCTGAGTCAACTGAAATAATACACGTAAAATATTTAGTAAACCCTAAACCACTATGTAAGTGCAGCTATTTTGATTATGAATGTTGTGATTTTCATGCTATGAAATTCTTGTCCAGTTATTTCAATAAATTGTCCCTGGAGGATCTATCCAACACAGTAGAGGGTTTTCTTCTCTCGGATTATTTTTTTTTGTGTGTATATGGTTATTTTGGGGGAACCCATTTATCACTGAGAATGCTTCTGTTCTCTATTTGACTAGAAGATAAGCACATCTCATTTTTCAGACATGCAGGTACTGTATGACTCATCGTGTTATTTTTATGTCATTTGTCATATTCAGGTAATTGCTGATAGCATGCTTACTTAGAACCACCATAGTTTCTTCCACTGCACTTTGGGTTATTTATAATTTTAATTCCTTTGAGATCATAGTTTTTATGAATTGCAGACATAAAACACTGCTTCCCCAATACTGCTGTTAAAAATAAATTTTAGGTAGTTTGAAATATTGAAAACACTTTAAATTTTCCCAAATTCAATTCAGCCTGATTTCCTGTCATGACTCAGTTCTAGGCCCTGTTCTTTGTCTATTTGTGGTACTCATCCAATATATAAGGACTAACTCAAGGGGCTGAGCATCTGGGTACATGTTCAGATTCTGGGAAATATAAATATATCATTCACTTTATTTTTCAAGTGTTGGTAGGATACTTTCTGTTCACGATGCTGAGAAAGTTTCACACTGTTCTAGGGCTTGGTACATCTCTAGGGCAGGGGGTGGAGAAGGAAGAAAAGAGCTACATGATAACTTTTTATATATTTAAGAGGAACAGAAAGTTGTACGCAATAGACTTGGAGTTTCATGTGCGATCACCTCCCCTTCCCCATTCTACTGTATTATGAAAATGCTTGTTTTACTTCTTAAATTCAGAATAAGAGAAAATAAGCAGTACAATCAACATCATCTGCAAATTGTGTTTTCACTTTCAATAGCAAATATATTAAAACAATTTTGTACTCTGTGTAGGACATCTTATAAAGTACTGATGAAATATTTGAGTATAGGACATCTCAGTACTGAACTTTGCTGAATGACAGTACTCAGAGGTTTACACAAGTTATCTCCATTGTATCTAACTAACTCTATCTCTACCTATATCTATATGCATACATGTGTGAATATATATATGTGTGTATATACATGCATACAACACAAACATATGTATGTATATGTACATACACACATTTGTACTTCTGATGTCTTACTTAAGTGTCTAAGGCCTTACCTTATACTTACCTAAACTACTATTTTACAGAGAATTTGCACAAGGCAAGTGCTCACACAGAGGTCAGGAGAAGAGGTACAGGGACACTCTCAAGGTGTCTCTGAAGAGCTTTAGTATTGATCGTGAGACATGGGAGATGCTGGCGAAGGACTGCCCACCATGACATGTCCAAAGAAGCTGCTGTACTCCATAAGCAAAGCAGAATCACAGTAGCACAAAGTAAATATGAGTCGCACAAATCCAGAGACATCCTGATCTCAAATGTTCTAAAGGACTACTTGTACCTGACTCGTGGTAGAGTCTTGCAAATTAGTATTGGACTGATCAGCTACAGACAAAACATGCCGTACCCTGATCCCACCCACATGACATCATTAGTTAATTTTGAAAACAACAGATGAATAGCAAGAATACGTAGGGACTTCTTATTTGAGGATAACCTTTGAGATTGCATTTTAAAATCCCTAGTCAAATGCTTTTTCAAAATCATTAAATGAAAGACATAGTGGTATATTTATTGTCTTCAACTCTTGCTATCCTCCTGTATAGCTTCTGCCCATTGAAGCTAAATTCCTTGTAAAGGCCATCTACAATAGACACTTCTACTTTTTTCTTCTTTCCTTTCACTTTCTTCTTAAGCCCTTACAACTAGGCCTATGACTTTATCATTCCACTGAAACTGCTCTCTTCAAAATTATTAATGATCTTCTACTTATAAGACCCAATGACCTTTTCTTCAACCCTCTCTTCTTGATCTGTCTTCAGTCTTTAACACTACTGATCACTCTCTTTCCTGATATTCTCTAGTTATCAGGATATCACTTTCTTCTGATTCTCCTCCTATCTGATTTCTTCTCTGTTTCCTTTACTGGATCCTCTTCTAATCTGTGAATATCCTTCAGGGTTGTGTCCTAGGCCCTTTTCTCTTTTCCTTCTAAACTATTTCATTTGTCAATCTCATCAATTTTCAAGGATTTCATTATCATCTTTATGCTGATGTTTCTCAAATCTATCTTTCCTGCCCCAATCTCTCTGTTCATCTCAAATCTTGTATCTCCAACTTCATTTCAGATATCTCACAACGGATACCCAATAGATAACTTAAATTAATTATGTTCAAAATAGAACTCGTTATCTTTCCCTCTAAATGCTCTCTATCTCCTACCTTCCCTGTTATAGTAGAGGGCAACACTATCCTCCTAGTACCTCAGGCTCACAACCTAGGAGTCATCCTGGATGTCTCACTTTCTCTCACCCCACATATCCAAGCTTTTGCCAACACTTGTTGATCTGACCTTTGCAACAGTTTTAAAATACATCCCCTTCTGTTTGACAATACCTCCACTCTAGTGTAGGTCCTTGTCACTTCATGCTTGTACTATTATAATAGACTGCTAGTGGGTCTGTCTGCTTCAAGTCTCCTCACTCTAATACACCCTCCATCCATCCACTAAAGTGATTTTCCTAAAGCACAATTGCCATTATGTTAGCCCCCTCCTCAATAAACTCCAGTGGCTCCTTCTTGCCTCCAGAAGCAAATACAAAATACTCTGGCTTCAGAAAACTTCAAAATCTAAGCTACCCTACTTTTATAGTCTTCTTATACTTACTTTTCAGTAACATCCTGACTGTTCCAGAAACAAGATTTTCTATTTCCCCACTCCAACAATTTTCTCTTATTTCCTCCTATGCCTGGAACACTCTCCCTCCTTCAATCCAAGTACTGACCTCCCTGGCTTTCATTAAATTTCAACTAACATCCCATCTTCTATGAGATCTCTTAATACCAAAGCTTCCCTTTTGTTATTTCCCATTTATCTCCCATCTATCTATCTATCTATCTATCTATCTATCTATCTATCTATCTGTCTATCTGTCTATCTATCTGTCTATCTGTCTATCTATCTGTCTATCTATCTATCTGCCTGTCTATCTATCCATCTATCTGTCTATCATGTGCTTTGTGTGTGTATGTGTGTATGTATGTGTGTGTGTATGTATATATATATGTGTGTGTGTGTGTGTGTGTGTGTGTGTGTGTGTGTGTGTGTGTGTATTTGCTCTCCCCCATTATATTGTAATCTAGTTGAGGGCAGAGACTGTCTTTTTCCTCTGTACCTTTAGTACTTAGTAGAGTGGCTGGCTCATAGTAGGTGCTAAAAAAATGTTTACTGATTCATCAATTCATCAATACTCTCTATAGTTCTCAGTAATTTATGTGTCTGCAAAGACATGGTCTATATTACTGAAAACTGTGTATGGAAAAGCTGTCCTTTTTGATCCCTTTTTTTCATTAAGCATACCCCTCAATAGGTAAGTAGATCATTTTTATAAAGATTTTAATAGCCAATGACCTCAATAGATCTCCTCCCTCCCCCCAGCTATTATCAAAGCACCATTTGTGACATTTTCTCTTGGGAATTTTCCTTCTTTGAAATATCTTCAAAATCAATCTCCAAATGGCTTTAAAATAGTGATTATTCCACCACACTTAGTCTTTGCACAAGCTGATAGTGTTTCTTGGCTTCTGTCATGCTACTATGACATGTTTTGCAAATAAGCACATACTGTAAATGTGTTGCCATAGGCTGCCATGCATCTCCGCTTAGCGAGGAGATTAAATATTTGAAGGGCAGTGACAATTTTCAGGCTTTTTCAGATTCCCATGCCAATAGTTTTATATCAGTTAAACTTCCCTAGGATGTGTTGACTGAATCAGCATCTTTACTTTTGTTCTTTTTTTTAATCAGACAGCTCCTTTTAACAGGTCACATTGAAGACACTTAAATATATGCAGTGTTGATTGTCTTCTCATCTTTACTTTTTTTTTCTAATTTACTGTTTACTTTTATCTGCAAAAACCAAATGATGTGACTACACAAACAGCTGAGAAATGACTGCTGAAGCTATCTGTACTCAGTTGTTTGCTGTCTATTGAATTATAGCCTACTTAATTTTTTCAGTGTCACTTAATGTTGGTCATATGCAGTGCCTTCCAAATATCTTCCTGTGTGAAGCTTCTGAAAAGCTTTTGCCTCCTCAGTTTTTCTTTTAACTGAAAATGATATTTTCTAATACAGAACCACAGGATTTTAGAATACATGTTAGAAGGAATGTAAGTGGTTGTCTAGTCCAATCCCATCATTAAAAAAAAAAATAAAAGGTCTGGAACATTTTTGTCTTCACCAATATCATACAGATATTCAGGGGGCAGATTCATGATTCAAACCCATATCTTCTGGGTCAAGAGCTGACATTCCTTTTTTTTTCCTCTTTAAAAATGTTATTATTTATTTATTTTAAACATTCTTTTCTTTTTAGAGCTCCAAATTGTCTCAATCCTCCCCCACCCATTGAGAAGGCAAGCAATATGATATCAATTATACATGAAATCATGTAAAACATAAAATCATGTAAATTTCCATATTAGCCATATTTTTTAAAAGAGCAAATTAAGAAGTGTCTGTTGTCTCCCTTGGAACACAACAAACGACCCCCAAGGGTAGTGACTAACTGGTTAGGAACCCAGTATTTTTTGTGGATTATAAGTATCTGTTAAAAATAACTCTTATTGTAACCTAATATCTAGTATCTAATAGCACCAACCATACTTCTTTTCTCTATGGGCCAACTGATGCTTCTTCCTGCTTTGGCTTATAACTAGGGATGAAATCAAGCTGTTTTGTTGAATCATATTCTAAATTGTAAGCCATGGAGTTTATTTTTATGACACTTTCTTGTCCCAACATTTACAATGTGACCACCAAATAGCAAAATGATTTATACTGACTTAGTTTTGAAGTCTTGTTAAGTTATTGCAGATTTTCCCTATATGCTTAGTCTAAATGGAATATTAATATGTAAGTTGAAACTTTATTATGGTCTGTTTGTGCTTATTATGAGCACATGGCAATATGTTTAAGACCACCCAGATAGGAAGTTTCTTCTTTGCTTTGGACATAAGATGAAACCAACTTTGTCAATTCTTAACATTTTTCCAGAACAAAAATATGTGACCCATGCTTTCATTTCATTGTAATTCCTGAGTATTTTGGTCTTGTTTAAAATGAAAATATCAAGATGAATGTGGCTCTTTCCATCCTGTAGCATGAAATTTTAAAAATTCTTTCACTTTCTTCAATTAAAAAGGTTTTTTTCCCCTGTCTCCCACTTAGACCCTCTCTCACTCAAAAAAGGAAAAATAAAAAAAAAAGCCTCATACCACGCATACATAGTCAAAACAAATTCTCATACTGGCCATGTCTCAAAATATGTCTCATTCTCTATATTTAGTTGGTTTCCTTTCTGTTAGGAGTTAAGTATCAGAAGATGATTCATAGTGAACTTATGTGAACAAGGAGAACAGTTTATAACATAATACCAGCATTGTATAAATGAATAACTTTGAAAGCATTAAGAACTCTAATGAACATAATGACCATTAACACTCTAATTAACACAATGAGGCAGCAAATCAGCAAGTTTTTAAAAGTTGAACTTGCTTTACTCCCCTTCCCTCACCCCATTCATGTAGTTTGGTTTTCAAACTGTCCAGTGTTCCAAATCACCCATCCAATTATCCCAGAACTCCTAATAATTATAACCAATGGCTTTCATTAACCAGCCTTCATAATTGATTACCTTTTCTTTCCATTATGCCTGAGTCTGTGCTTTATGGAGAAACTCTAAATGTTTCACCTTTAATCAGGTTGGATAACCTCGCCCTGAAGAATCCATATGGCAAGTTTTGGTGGCTGATATGTTGAAATCACAAACTTTATTTATAGGTCCTGTTTTTGACTGACTAAATTATTTCATTGTTGAGTAAATTTGTGTGGTGATACAGTTTTGTGTACTGAATAACTGCACATTGAATCAGTTTATCTCCAAGCATGAAGTTAAGGAGTGGAACGGCAGAATGATGGCACAGGGAAGAGATGTTGGCATTGGAAAATTCATGTCAAGGTAAGGCAAATAAATAAGATAATGACTATGGAATTCTAAACAGGGGCTATGTAGTTTAGAAGTTATAATCATGTTGCTATATGGTATGCATGAGTTAGACAGTCATAATAAATTTCTTGTCAAAGTTTTCAGATTAGTAAAAATTATAGCTAGAAATGACCGTTAACATCATTTGGCTTTATGTTTTCATTTTAGAAGTAAGGAAATTGAGACTCAGGAAGGTGTCCACCACATAAGTGGCAAAAGGGCTTCTTGAGCCTAGGCTTTTTGGTGCTAATTTCAATCTTCTTTCCTCTCTATATTACTACTAGTACCCATGGGACTTTATTTCTGATATCAGAATGGAAGAAAAAGAGAACACGCAATTTGATGTGGTATAACTGATTTCACAGGTAACCCCCCAGGAGTATATATTGGAATATTTATACATGCTGAGAAAATGATGTAGTAAATAAAGGACCAAACTCAGAATCAGAAGTCTTGGCTTCAAATCTGCCCTGTCACATCCTGGCTGTGTGATTCTGAGAAAGTTACCTCATCTCTTAAGTGAGCCTGGTGACTTTCTAAGAGTTTAAGTTGTAAAGCAGACTCTCATCTGTATAGATAGAGGAGTTTCTTATGGAGTACCTTCCTATTTCAGTAAAATTATAGGTTTGGAAAGAAAGGCAGAGGTCTATATGAAGTACGTACTTATGTACTGTTGAATAACTGACAATAAAATTATCAACATAACCAGTTATCAAGATTTTAAAGCATGACACATAAGTTGGACAAAGCAGGCAGTAGATTATACCTATATGCAAGCAACTTGCTGACCAATTCAACTTGACAAATTGTCACTCAGACTTTTCTGTTGCTAGTGACATCATAGGTGTTGTTTAACAAGCAAAAGAAATGTCTAGCAGGTTCTTTGTTCTAAAGGAGCAGGACATATGAGAGAGTATGTAAAGATATAACTTATTTAAGTGCAAAACAAGTTAGTGTATAATTAAATGTTGTGTTGAATACCAACATGCCCAAATGTATATAGGACAGGAAAAATGTATATAATTAGTTATCAGATATATTTTAGGTTATTTTCAAAACTGCTTATGTGAATTTTAAAAATTCAATTTGTTATTCAGGTGTTTTCAGTCATGTGCAATTCTCTGTGACTTCATTTGTTGTTTTTTTTTTTTGGCAGAGATACTGGGGTGGTTTGTAATTTTCTTCAAACTGAGGCAAACACAGTTAGTTAATTTGCCCAGCGTCACACAGCTACTGTCTGAAGCCAGGTTTGAACTCATGAGGATATATCATCCTGATTCCAGGCTCTATCTAGCACCACCTAGCTGCCCTTTGGATCATGGGTTTTCTTAATATAGAATGTTTTGCCATTTCCTTCTCCAGTAGATTAAGGCAAACAAAGGTTAAGGGACATACCCAGGGTCACACTGCTATTAAGTACATGAGGCTGGATTTGGACTTAGGTCTTCCTGTTTCCGGGTCCAGCACTCTATCTCTCAAGTTAAGTAACAGAGGTAGTCATGCTTCCTAACAATTCTAAACTCCGCAAAAATGGAAAGAGTCATCATAGGGAAAACCAACCCCCAACATATTTCCCATTACTAGAGGTTGATCTATAAGGGAAGGATGAACATTTGTAGGAGATGCCTCTTAAGGAATTTCTATTTGGAATAGTTTGGCCATGATGGCCTCCAAGGGCCCGTTTAGACTCTGAGATTATATAATTCATTATGATTACATGATATACAATATTTTAATCATAACATTATTTGGTATTGAGACTTTTATTCTGGGTCTATAATCATTAATCTAAGTCAAATTATGTGTGGGAAAAATCCAATTATCTTAAGCATTTGTAATTTGTTTAAGGTTCTCAAAGATACCAACAAAGTATCAATGACTTTCTTAAAGGCTATGCAATAATGCACAAAGGAATTATTTGATACTTTGCCTATTTTATGTTACATTTTAATTCTAGTAGATGAATGCAAATGAATTAGTTTGGAAAATAGGACTCAGGTTGTATTGCCACAAAGCCTGGGGGGATGCATAACATCTTTCTCGATGACTTAATTATCAGTAAATTACTACCAATATAATAAATGGCAAAATTTCAGGCCCTTCTCAATGAGATGCCTTTTTATCTGGAAAATGCCATAGATGGGGTAAAAAAGCAATTATTTGTCACATCTCCTGCAAAGGTTGCAGCTTTCAACTTACTTTAAATGACAGATTGCTCTAAGGGTTAGTAAATTAGCTGCTGAATAGGTCATAGCTTCTGCAAACAATCCATTTTTATAACCAACATTCTCAATTAGGAAAAGAAGGCAAGAATGACTTTGGTGACATTAATTCAGAACTGTCAGGAATTCAATCTGGATACTTATTACCATTAAACGGAGTATTTATAGGTTCCATTCACCCCCTTTCCTTTTAAAAAATGGGGGAGGGAATTAGAATGGTATGAAACACTCTGACCATGTTCTTTTTAAGTTATCCCTAAAATGAATGTTTAAACTAAACATGAATAATTTTTTATATAATGTCCTTTAAACAAAAACATGGTTTCTCTTCAAAAATTTTTTATAAAATCTTGTTAAGATTCAAGTAGGTTAGGTTGCAATTTATTTGACTTTTCTGAAACTATGTTACTTTATAATGATTGAAACCTATGGTCTAGAATCTTAAATTCTGGGCTGGCATAATTTGGGTTTAATCTTGGGAATTTTCATAAATTACTATTTTGCTTCCTCTGGGAAGCTGAGACAATTATTCATGTCTAGATGTCCCTAGATATAAGTGAAAGGTTCAAAGTTACTGTGGAAGCACTTACGCTAATATTGATCTTCTGTTTACCTCTCTTCTGTCTGTCTATCATCTATATGTCTGGCTAGCATCTACCTAGCCATATATCTGTCTACCTATTTATATGTCTACCTACTTATCTTCTTTCCTCTGACACTGATACCATTCTAGGGCAGGCCTTATAATCTCATGCAAGGACTCTTGGGTAATAGCTTTCTGGTAGGTTGCCTGCCTCAAGACTTTCTCTACTCTAATTCATCCTTCATTCAGCAACCAAAGTGCTTTTCTTTAAGGGCAAATCTGATCATATCACCTTGCTACCCACTTACTGAGAAAATGCCAGTGACTCTCTATTGCCTCTAGGATCAAATATGAAATCCTCTATTTGGCACTCTATACATACTTCTCTTGATCAGTTCTTTCTCTGGATATAGATAGCACCTTTCTTTGTATGTCTTTTATATTTAATTTGGGCATTTGTAATAGTCAAAATAGTTTCACCATTCAAAGTGGTTCTTAAAACAATATTGCTGTTACTGTATGTGTTCTCTTCATTTAGCTCTTCATCATATCATGCAAGTCTTTCCATTTTTTTCTAAGATCATTGAGCTCATCAACTCTTATAGCACAGTAGTATTCCATCACAATCATATACCATAATTTATTCAGTCATTCCCCAAATGATGGGAATCCCTGCAATTTCCTACTCCCTTTTCATTTTGGTAGCTTTCTTTTGTTGATTATTTTCTATTTTTCCTGGATAGAGTTTGCACTGCATATATTTCTTTACATGTTCCTGTCATTGGATTGTCTGCTTTTCGAAGGCAAGGGCTTTCTTTTGTCTCCTTTTGTCTCTCTTGCACTTAGCATAGTTCCTGGCATATAGTTGGAGCTTAATAAATGTTTATTGATTGATTAGTTATATGTATACCTACTAAGAACCCACCTGTCTATGTCCTAGATCTTTATTTTTTTCTCATAGAAGGACAAAAAAACCCATAAGAACTCTTATGGTTCTATATTCAATCAAGATAATACTTCTTCCCTCTTCAGTGCATTCCTCTTCCCTCCAGTGACTGATATAAAACTCTAGACTCATAGTGCCTTCCCACTGTTCAGATTTTTCCCTGGAGCAAGGTTAAAAGAGATATTTGCACCTATTGAAGAGACATAATCAGAATCGCAAAAGCCTCACCTTTAACCTCATCAAGTTGTCTAGCTTCTTCTGGTCATATCATCTACCATAATTCATACCCCCATAGTACTTTAGAGTTTTACAGAATGCTTTCCTCATATGATTTGTAGATAAGTGATGCAAATATCATTCGACATCTTTTTATAGTTAAAGGATGAAAGACTTGAAGGAGTTAAATGAGTTGTTCACAGGCACTTGACTTTTATACATTTAATCTAGAACTTTCTCTGATTCAAGTTATCAGACTCTAAGACTCTTGTTACTTAGACTACCAACATGCCCTTTTTAAAATAAACAAATAAAAACAACTGTATTCTGATCTGAAATTTTCACACTCATAATTTCAGAAGAAAAAGGTCATTGAGTCCAACCTATGCTTTAGTAGGGATTCCCTGTAAAATATCCTTGACAGGTGGTCATTCGATTTTCATTTGAGTCATATTTGGTAAATTATTTTGGATAAGATTAAAACTGTATCCAACAGAAACCTTGTTAAGACTCATATGAACAACTTTCCACACAAATAGCAGTAATTTATGTGTATTCTAATAAACCTACAATGATTTCTTACATCTTGCCAAATCATGTCCAAATTCCTTTATATTTGTTTCAAGGCCCAACATAACTATATCTCATATTCGACCTAACCCATTTATTTCCCCAACTTCTTTCTAAAATGAACCCTCTCTTCCAGCCTGGCCAGGTTTCTCACTGCTTGTGAAACAAACCATACTTTTTAACTTATGCTAAACCTTTTCCCCAGCCTTTGTTCACTCTGCCTATTTACATCCTAATGTACATTTTTAAGGCCTATCTCAAGATCAATCCTCTTCAAGAAGTTGCCCACAATATTATAGGATGCAAAGATGAGAAAAATTCCAGAGATTACCAGGTCTAACCCTCATATCTTATTGATGATAAAATTGAGATATAGAGAAGTTAACAATGTTTTACCTAGGGTTTATAGGTTTACAGATTTGGAGCTAGAAGAGGCCATAGGGGTCACCTCATCTAACTTCTTCATTTTACAGGTTCAGAAACTGAGGCTATTAAAAGTTAATTTATTTGTCAATGCTAATATAACTTCTAAGTATCACAGGCAGGATTCAAACTGAAGTCTTCCTTACTCCAAGTCCAGCAATCTATCTATCACACCATGCTGCCTCTTTCACACAGGAGAAGGGGAGCATTTAAATCCTAGGTGCTCCAACTACAAATTAAATGATCTGTTGGGCCTTGCCTTCTCTTGAATCCTAGTACACTTAATAGATGTAATTGATTTTATAGTATTTTGAATTGTAGGTTCACAATGACATGTGTAGACACTTAGGTGTTCAATAAATGATTACTGTAATATTTTGTCAATGAAGCTGTTGTTAGTTTTGAAAAGGGCTTTCATAAAGTTTAACTGGGCACTAACTGTGGGGGAAAATGATTTACACATCAGAAGGGTTGCAATTTATCAGTATAGGTAAGTTACATAGAAACAATTATTTAAGAGAAATTGTACGTCACTCAAAGAAGGGATTGAAGAAGCAACAAGAGAGACTGGTAGGGCGCCTCCAAGGAGAAAGATAACCTTAGAAAGAACTAGGAGAGCTTGAGATTAATGAGGCATAATAGCAACTTTTAACCATTTGAAGAATAATACTGTGGGAGAATGAGCAGACTTGTTCTTTTTGTCCCCAGAGGTCAGAAGTAGGACTAAAGTGATGGAAGTAAAAGAAAGGCAGATTGAGATTGAATGTAAAGAGGATAAAAGCAAACAAACAACAGGATTACTTAAAAAGACCACTGAAAAGCGAAATGGATGACTTTGGCTAGGTTTCTCTTCACTTAAAATCTTCAAGAAGATGCTAGATGAACCATATTATAAAGATTATTAGTCTGAAATAGGTGCATTAAATAGTCTTAGATGTGCCGGTCAACTCGTGATAGTCTGCAATTCTATAAAATGGGATGCTATATTTCAAGGAAAAATTGAGTTTAACATTGTCAGAAGATGTAAATGAGTCATATGGAATAAGGAGTGGATAAAGATCACTGTATGAGATACGTAAAAGATCATTAATAACCTTTGAGAGAGATGTTTCAGTCTAGCAGTGATGTCAAAGACATTCTGTATGGAATTAAGAAGTGGACAGAAGTTGAGGAAATGGGTTCAACAAATGTTAATGATTATTTCAGAGAAATTGGTTGTGAAAGGGAGAGGAGACGGCAAGATCAAATGAAAGTTTTTAAAGGATGAGAGTAAACTTGAATATATATTTGTAAGCAGAAAGGAAGAAGCTTAAGTTGAGACTGAGGAGAGAAGTAATGATTACAAGGACAATGGATGTGATGAAAGAGAAAGGGATCAAGGAAAGAGGACTAACTCTTAGTCAGAAATAGAAATAAGGATAGAATGGAGGACTGAATAGAATCAAGTTCCTCTCTGAAAGGGGAGACCTTATATAGGGCACTTAAAAAGAGAAAAGAAAGTTTTGAACTCACTCTCTCATTCCTCACAAAGAGCATCAGAAAAGATTAAAAGAACCATTGAGTTCCTCTAGAAAACTAACAGATTAGAAAACTATAGAAAATAAGATATTAAATTTGATATTTAAAATATTTAAGGAACTGTTAAATCCAAGTAATAATTTGTAGCCAACGATGAATAAATGATCACAGGACATGAACAATTTTTCAAAAGAAATAAATGATGTTTCTAATCACTTGAAAAATTCTCAACATTTCTGGTAATCAGAGATATGGAATTTAAAGAAACATCAGTGTTCTACTTTGTGCAGATCAAATGGGAAATGGAATAGTAGATGTAGTCATCCATTGCTGATGGAATTACAAACTTGTAGATTCCTTTTGGGGAATAATCTGTTAGTACACAATTATAAAACAAAAGTTATAAATCCATTTATATCACTTAAAGCAATAATACACCCTGATATTGTTATTGGGGGGAATATACCCTGATGTTGTTATCAACAGTATGCTGCATTGATATAACAGAATACTATATTTCATTTAAGTCAGGTCAGTAGAATTTATTAAGCATTGACTATATGATAGGCACTGTGCTAAGTATTAGATTTAAATATTGTATAATGGTAGACAAGATATGATTAGAAAGATGTAGAAATTATGAAAAGATCATGAAACTATGTTTTATTATTCACAAAGGTATAGTGGATTGAGAGCTAGCCTCTGAGCAAGAAATATCTGGGTTCAGATCTTGCCTCTGAAACATACTGACTGTGTGGCCCTAGACTAGTCGCTTGATCTCTCATTCTCTGAGAGATTCTAAATTGTTCTGAGACTCTATTTTGCAAGCAAAGTACTGATCTGCCCTGGTAGAAGGAGATTCTCACTGAGTGCTCCCTACATTGGATGGTGACGTCCTTCAGATTACCCTGTTTGAGGATACATTGTACTAATTGCTCAGATCACTGTAGAGGACCCTGAATGATATGTGTTAGGCATTCAGTATAGCTATCAAGTCAATAACAAGTTGGGTGATACAATTATAGTTTCTAACATGTACAGTCCTTTAAGGTTTGCAAAGTGCTTTACATATATTATCTCATTTATTCCTCAATATTTTTTGTAAAGGAAGCCACTGTTTTTTGCCAAACTTTATGGATTCAGAGGCAGATTCAGGAATGCTAAAAGACTAAATCTTGCTCTAGAAAGAAATGAAAAAATGCAAAATAAAAGGAAAATGGGAAGAAATGGAGTTCAGGACAAAACGATCACATAAAAGGAGTATAGGGGCGCCTAGGTAGTGCAGTGAATAGAGCACTGGCCCTAGAGTCAGGAGTACCTGAGTTCAAATCCAGCCTCGGACACAACGCTAAAACTAGCCATGTGACCTTGGGCACGTCACTTAACCCCAATTGCCCTCCAAAAAAAAAAAAAGCAAAAACAAACAAAAATAAAAGGAGTATGATTGAATGAGTAAGAATGAATAGACTGAGGAAGACTTAGATGGTAGGCCTGAAAAATTCTTATAAGATTTTACACAATCAAGTTAATTTGAACATAAACAATTTCTAAGAAAGTTTATTTTGTTAGTCTGATGTGTTTTAGATTTGTTAATGAAGCATATTGATTAAAAAAATAAGAGGATTAATGAAAAATTTTGTGGGCCCTACTTTGGTTTAAATTATAGAAATTTGTGGTAGTTACAAATGATATGGTTGTGTGACTTGCTACAACAGCGTTAGCAAAACATGAATAGGAAAAGAGGAGGTAGATGATGGGGATAACAGTCCATAACTTGGGTATGGCAAGGCATGGACAGTCATAAAGAGGGAAAAAAAAACTGTCAAGGGAAGTATAGTTGGACTGGTTAACTCCATGGTCTAATAACAGGGATAGGCTAGCTAAACAGTGATGGAAGGATTGAAGGTAACTGTAAAGATAAAAATAGGTTTAGAAAAAAATGAGGCAGAGGGAGAACTTATAGGAGATTGTGATTAAAACAAAGAATTTGAGAAATCTGGATTATGAAAGTAACACAGTTGTAGGTGACAGTAAGATTTAAAATATGACCTGGGAATTGAGAAGTATGAAGTGTGAAGAAATCAGAGTGGAGAGATCTCAGTGTAAGTATTTAAGTTTCCTATCACACAGACACTGATGTAGAGAAGACTGGGATCCATGAACAAGGGCAAAATGTAACTTGAAAGTTGGCAAATTAACTGCAATAATGATCTATCTGGACAGAGTGATATAAATGAAAGAAGAAGGTGGTAGAAAGAAGTATGGAAACAGCAGTAAGGCTAGAAGCGATTGTTCAATCAATTTCATACCATTGTGTAGAAACAATAGCCATACTTTAATCTCTTGTTTTATTCTATGTAGTTAGCCTGAACAGCCTGAATACCTCAGACATATTTAGGATCCTCTGCATTTAGGATCTGAGACTGGATACAATCAGTATAATGCCATCCTGTAAGAGGGGAATCTGGATGACCTCACCATTCAGTGTAAATCTCTTCTCAGTCTGGCTTCTGAATAAGAAAAATCTCCTTCTCGAAAGCAGTGAAATTTGTTATTATGAGTCTTCATGTTTTATGTCTTGCTTTATTTAATGATCCAAGAATTTCAAACAAGGTTATTCCATTCTCGTATTTTTCAAAGAATATTGTAGGATTAACACATTAAAAAGAGTTACACTCTAGGGGACTTTAGGTTGTGTTTTTCTCTACAGAAACATTTTTTTTTGCAATGAAAGTACAATAATAATAATATAATAAGTACAACAATAATAATAATAACTACAATGAAAGTACATGGTTGTATCATATATGTTCTTTACATCTTTAATATAATTGTGTGATGGCAAAGATGTGGTCTACTGTGAAATAGTAGGGGTGGCTAAGTGACACAGCAGATAGAGTGCTGGGCCTGGAGTCAGGAAGACCCATCTTCCTGAGTTCAAATCTGGCCCCAGACACTTCTGAAATGTTAGCCTGGGCAGGTCACTTAACCCTGTTTGCCTCAGTTTCCTCAGCAATAAAATGAGGTAGAGAAGGAAATGACAAACCACTCCAGTATCTCAGCCAAGAAAATCCCGAAAGGGTCACAAAAAGTCAGACACAACTGAAACAACTGTACAACTAAAACACCGTGAAATAAAACTTGTGAAATTATCTATATTTTATTCTAATACCATCATTAAAGATGACTTAAGCAGAGGAAGAGGTTTTTAATTTCATTATATTTTTTGTGAAAGGGAAATTTGGCACATGGTCAGTATTATAGATATTTTTATTAGTCATTTCTTTTGGTTGGGCAATAAGATCTATATCTTGAATTTCTTCACAGAATTCTTAAGTCACTGGTTCTGGCACTGAGTTTCTTGGTGTATACTTCATCTAGTCCAGGGTCTTTCCCATTTTTACATGTTCTTTAGTGTGATTTTCACTTTATTTATAAGCAGATGTGATGTGAAGTCAGATGTCTAAATATGGGGCTCCACTGTCCTTCATGGTGAAAAAAAATTGTGATAAAAGTCTTTTATGACTCATCTCTTTACTTTTCACTGTCCAGTTTTATTCTTACATGACTCTGGGATTACTTTGCTTAATTGCGTCTCTTACCAAACTTTTGTAAGACAGCTTTTCCATCCTCCATTGCTTCTCTCAATTTCATGAGGTGATACTTCTCATAATCTACTATACTTCTCTTTGAAATTTTACAGAAAAATTTATGTTATAAACTACTGTTTCTCTTGTCTTCCACATGTCTCCACTTTGTAAGTCAGTGGTACTGAGGAAAGTACATGAGGTTTGAATTAGAGGACCAGTTCAATGACCTTGGACACTGAAACTCTATGGGCCCATTTCCTTAGCTGCTCTGAAATTAACTGAATGACCTTATGCAAGACGCTTAATCTCCCTTAAAGAAAGTGTTGAACTAGATGTTCTCTGATGTCCCTTTTAGATCTAAATCTGTGATCCCATGACTATATTTCTGAGGTTCTCTCCAGCTTTAAATGGATGATGTTATGATTTTAAATGTTTGCTAAGGTTTTTAAAAAATGTTTCTTTGAATGCTGCATAATGGCAATTGATTTGCTTTGTTTCAACTTCTGCATGAGATTACTATAATCAGTGTTGATATTCTTTGCTCCATTCATTTTCATTTTAGGACATCAATAAATTGCTTAAATAGGTCAGGTGGGAATTATTTTAAATGAGTGTTATATCTTTTAAACAATTTATATTTTTTCCTCTAGCTTTACATTAATTTTGACTTTTGCTCATACAAGTCAGTGGTCTGACTGAATACAAACATTTGATACAGGAGTGACTCTAGTCATTAGTGGAGGGGATGTGGGAAAAAAGAGACATTAATGCACCATTGGTGGAGTTGTGAACTGATTCAATCATTTTGTAGAGCACTTTGGAACTATGCCCAAAGGGCTATAGAAACATGCATGCCCTCTGACCTAGCAATACAACTACTAGGTCAGTATCCTAAAGAGATTAAAAACAAAAAGGAAATGGACCCATATGTGCAAAAATATTTTATAGCACTGTTTTCTGGGGTCAAAAGATGGGTGTCCTCTCAATTCCCAATTCTTTGCCCCCAGAAAAGAGTGCTATAAATATTTCTGTGCCTTAATGTTTTATTTTTCCCACATCCCATCCATCATTTGTCATTTCCCTTTTCTGTTCTATTAGTCAACCTAATAGGTAGGAGGTAGCACCTCAGAATTGTTTTAATTTGTATTCCCCCAATCAATAGTGAGTTAGAGCATTTTTTTTCATATGACTATAGACAGCTATGATTACTGCATCTGAAAACTGTTCATATCTTTTGATCATTTATCAATTGGGGAATTGTACTTATTTTTATAAATTTGATCCAGTTATCTATATGTTTGAAAAATGAGACCTTAGTCAGTGAAACCCACTTCAAAATTTTTTTTTTCACAGCTACTGTTGCTAACTGTATTTCCTTCCATCTCATCCCCCCCATCTATATTTACTTTATTCTCTCTCTCCTTTCACCTTGTCCTTCTACAAAAGTGTTTTGCTTCTGACTACCCTTCCCTCCCCTTCTGCCTTCCCTTCTCCTCTTCCCCTCTACTTTCTTGTTGGGTAAGACAGATTTTTATACCCCATTGAGTGTGTACATTATTTCCTCTTTGAGTCAATTCTGATAACAGTAATATACACTCGCTCCTCCTTACCTCCCTCCTCTGCTTCAATGTAAAAACTTTTTCTTGCCTCTTTTATGTGAGATAATTTACCACCATTCTACTTCTTCCCTTTCCCTTTCTCCCAGTACATTCCTTTCTCACATCTTAATTTAATTTTTTTAGGTATCATCCCTTCATATTCAACTCACACCTGTGGCCTCTGTCTATATATGATCCTAATTTATGCTAATAATGAGAAAGTTCTTATGAGTTACAAGTATTATATTCCCGGGTAGGAATATAAACAGTTTAACCTTATTAAGTCCCTTATGATTTCCCTTTCTTTTTTTTATATTTTTATGCTTCTCTTGAGTCTTGTATTTGAAAGTCAAATCTTTTAATCAGTTCTGGCCTTTTCATAAAGAAAATTCATTCTATTTTATTGAATACCCATTTCATTGAACACCCATTTTTTCCCTTGAATGAATATGCTAAGTTTTGCTGGGTAGATGATTCTTGGTTATAAACCTAGCTCCTTTTCCCTCCAAAATATCATATGCCAAACCCTCTGATCTTTTAATGTAGAAGCTGCTAAATTTTGTGTTATTTTGACTGTGGCTCCACCATACTTGAATTGTTTCTTTCTAGCTGCTTGCAATATTTTCTCCTGGACCAGTGAGCGCTGGCATTTGACTATAATATTCTTAGGAGTTTTCATTTAGGATTTTTTTTTTCGAGAGGTGACTGATGTATTCTTTAAATTTCTATTTTTTTCCCCTTTGGTTCTAGAATATAAGGACAGTTTTCCTTGATAATTTCTTGAAAGATGATGTCTAGGGTCTTTTATCATGGCTTTTATATCACAGTAGTCTAATAATTTTTAAAAATTTCACACTGCCTTCTAGGTTTTCATTCTTTTGGTTTTGTTTTACTGTTTCTTGATTTCTCATAAAGTCATTAGCTTCCATGTGTTCAATTCTAATTTTTAATTATGTTTCTTTTCTTTTCTTTTTTTTCTTTTTTTTCACTTTCTTTAGTGAATTTTTTTGTTTCTTTTTCTATTTGAACAATTCTGCTTTTTAAGGCATTCTTCTCCTCATTGGCTTTTTGAACCTCTGTTTCCATTTGGCCTCATCTGTTTTTTAAGGTGTTATTTTCTTCAGGTTTTTTTGTGTTCCCTTTGCCAAGATGTTGACTTCTTTTTCATGATTTTCTTGCATCACTCTCATTTCTCTTTCCAATTTTTCCTCTATTTCTCTTACTTGATTTTCAAAGTCCTTTTTGAATTCTTCCATGATCTGAGACCACTTCATATTTTTCTTAGAGGCTTTGGATTCAGGAGCTTTCACTTTGTTGTCTTATTCTAAGTGTATACTTTGATCTTCCTGGTTACCATAATAACTTTCTATGGTCAGATTTTTTTCTGTTGTTTGCTCAATTCCTGAGTCTATTACTTGATTTTTAACTCTTTGTAAATGCAAGACTCTGCTTTGAGGGTGGAGGCTGCATTGTCCCAAGCTTCAGGGGTTTGTGCAGCTGCTTTTAGAAATATTTCTAGGGATCTGTGTTTTCAGTTCTTCCTGGATCTAAGGAGAGGTGTGTCTACTACTCTCCTGGCCTGTGTTCCTGTCTGTGATCACAAACACTCTTTTCTACCCATGGCACTATGAAAAGAGTCCCTGCTCCATGGTGGCTACAAGCTCTGGTGTACTAGTGCTCTTCCTTACCTTGGGGTTGCCCCTCAGGACTCTGACCCAGATGCAAGTAAGGGTGATGCAACAGAATCCTGCCTCAGTGCTAGCGAAGAGATCCCTACAATCTCCTGACTGGTTAAATCCCCTTATGATCTGTGGACTGAGAGCTCCAGAAGCAGCAGCTGCTGCTGCTGATTCAGTGTCTCTCAAAGCCTGCACCTGGTTTGCTGGGGCCATAGTTGTGCTACTGTGGCCTGAGCTGAACTATGCTCTACTCTCACCTTCATGCAATAGACCTTCCCTGCTGACCTTCTAAGTTGTCTTTGGTGTCTGTGGCTGAGAGGTCTGGAAGTTGCCACTGCCACTGCTATCACTGATTTAGTCACCCCAAAGCCTGATCCAGGTTTGCTGTGGCAGGTATACACCAATTTGCCTTGGTCTGGATAATTTCTTCACTCCAACTTTTTAATGCATTCTACTACTCTAGAATTTGTTTAGAGTCTTTATTTAAAGGTATTTGGAAGGACTTGGGGGAGAGCTCAGAAGAATTCCAACCTTTACTTGCCCATCTGGACTGTCCCTCACCAGACTCATTTCCACATAGAAACAAGAGGGTCTGTGTCTACCTCACATAGTGCTGCATCCTAGCTGAGTATCTTCTCAATGCTATTATATAATTTTCTTTAATCTGTGTATATAATTTACTTCCAATTATGAGCTTAAGCTTTCAAATTAGCTTAGGGTAGGTCTGAACAACAGTGATGCAAGATATACGGCTTCTTAGTAATCTACATGGCTCTAGCTTGTCTCACTCCTTATTCCTTATCCATAATTTTCTAACCTATTTGTCAGTGTCTCAACCTACTACTATCTTTTCATTGAAGTCACCAAGTATCAGAGTAGATGCTGATTTAACACAGAGGGTCTTCTCTACTTCTTCATCATCTGTGATGGATATTGACACACCAACTACAATTATGTCTATGTTGACCTTTAAAAATATTCATTGTGAGCACTGAAAATATTCCATGAAATATTTTGTTTTGTCTTCCCTTTGCCTCCCCTTGCAAATCTATTTTCATTTCCCTGAAAGAGAACTGCAAGCCATCTTTCCATGTAGCTGAAACTTCCTTTTGTCTTCTGGATTCATTTGTAAGGAGAATGTGGAGGTGAATATAAATAAGTTCCTCTAATAATCAGTTCATTCATTAGTTATTGGAAAGGATCTCAAATTTTGAGTACCACCAATGAATTCAAAGTTTCTATATAAAACTAGACAATTCTGTGTACCGTCTGCCAGTTTGTCATCATTACTTCTGAAGTAGAATGAGGTTATATATGACAGAGCCCTACAGAAGCAGTGTGCTAGTAAGGAGCCCTTCTGAGCTTATCAAATCTGGTCTTCAGAAAGAAGACAGTCTTCTTGCAGAAAGCTTTTTCAGCATGAAGGAAGCTTGCACTCCATTGTTATTATCAATGAAAACCCAAGGTCACCATCACACCTTGATAAGGCATGAGAACAGGATTCTATGGAATATGAATAACATGTGGGTTATTTACATCATGGCTTTCACCTATTCATATGGCTAATTGAGGGCTGACCATGTACATCTGCAAGAAACCATCCTTGAAATGGAAAGCACTGTAGTGTGAATGTGAAGCAATGCCTCATCAAACTTCTATATGGTACTGACCTGTAAAATTCTTGACCAGAATGAAATGAAGTGTTTTCTTACCAGGTAATTTCACAAAAAAATGATTTCATATAGGTTGATTCAAATGGCAGTGGTACACAAATATTCTCCAACAAATACACTCCAGCTTTTCAAGAAACAGCACATCATTTATTTCTCAAAATATATTTTCACCATTATCAAGGATTATACAATTTTAAAAACCGAGTGATTTTAGGAAATTAGTTGCTTTTATTCCCTAACAAAAACAAAGTCTTTCAAGGAGGCTAGATAAATGTAAAAAAGGAAGAGAATCTTTACCTCTCACTGTTTTTTTTTTTGAAAGCTCACACTTCAGGATACCACTCAGGTACAAGTAGGTAAAAATCTTCACTCCTCCAGAATTCCACTTAGAAATCTGGTTCTATTGAAACTTATATTTCTATACAAAAGTTCCATTACACAGGAAAGTGTCTGACTCCATGAACTTTGCATTGTTTTTTTTTTTCTTCTGAGATGCTGGCCCATGAAATCACTTGAAGGATGGGTAGCAAAGCCCTAAAGAGTGACACTAAAGAACTAACGAAGTAATAGAATTTGCCTTCTGCTCCTGGTCCAGCATCCATGCACTACAGTACTCGATCTTTATCTGTTTGTGGTCATTTGGATTTAGAGACTTTATTTTCTATAGAATTTGGTTTAAAAAATGATATCCACTTGCCTTAATTTATATTCAAGTCTACTTGAAAAAGTCTATAGCTGCCCATATGTACAAAAATATTTATTGCAGCTCTCTTTGTGGTGGCAAAAAATTGGAAATTAAGGGGATCCCCATCAATTGGGGACTGGCTAAACAAGTTGTGGTATATGAATGTAATGGAATACTATTGGGCTATAAGAAATGAGGAGCAAATGGATTTCATATTTTCCTGGAGAGGCTAATACAAACTGATGCTAAGTGAGAAGAGCAGAACCAGCAGAAATTTGTACACAATGACAGACACAACATATGTGTGATGACCAACTTTGATAAACTGGACTCTTCTCAGCAACGCAAGGTTACAAGACAACTCTAAAAGTGTCAGGATGGAAAGAGATGTCCACATTCAGAGAAAGATCCAGAAAGAATAAAGTTTAAATGGAGACTGAAGCAAACTACATGCTCTCTTTCTTTTCCATGCTTGGTTTTGTTTCCTCTTTCCCATTGTCCATTCCATCGGTTACACCCCTTCTATACAATCAGACTAATGTCCAATCTGAAAGTATTTGCTGATCCTGTACTTGATTGCATGCCACCATGGAGGTGGGGGGGAGGGAGGGGAGAAAATTTGAAACTCAAGGGATTGTGGAACTGAATCTTGTAAACTAAAAGTAAATCAACAAATCAATTTATTTAAAAAAAGAAAAAGTCTATAGCTAACATTTATTTTGAAATCATTGCTCACCACCATATTAGGAGAATGCTTAATTTACTGAACATCTTTTAACTTCTAACCCAGAAAGCCAGCCACATGCTGAATATGGTTATTACTCATTCAGTGAAAAACAATGAGAGATAATATGTGATCTACTTAATAGAATCATTTCCCCATCCCGCTTTTGAAAAAAAAAAGGCAAAATTCCTCTTTAAGTCAATTCACACTTGTGGAAAACTCCAGGTTTCATAGCAGATTCTTAGCCTATATAGCACTTCGTTGTGTTAAGTCAATGATAAAGATAGTTGGCTAGAGTGAAGTTTCATCAAAGGCAGTGGAAAACCATTTGAAGCTTCTTTAGAGCTGGAATAAAATATCAATTGTACTTTGAAGGGTATAAGAGAAAAACAAAGTACATTAGACAGACTTTAGAGCACTATTAAGTATACCATCTTATCAAACATTCTCTGAAACATATTGGACTTACACAAATAAAAAAAAACATACTATGTATTTCCACAAGCAGGAAAAGATAAAAAATAAAACAAATAAAAAAGAGCGAATTTCTCCACCAGTCAGATTTAATGAGTGCTTATTTTCCTCTCACTGAAGTTGCTCCTTTTGCTTCATATTTATATCTTAAAATGGCATTGAAATTTGTAAGAAAGTAAGAGTTTTTCCAAGAGTGCCAATATTATTAGAAACAGTTATAATATAGCCACCTTTGGAGTTCGACCATATTCACCTGAGTCAATCGAAGAAAAGTCCTGATTGAAGGTTGGGTATTAACCAAATAACTAAACTATAGCATAATTTTCTATGTGTAGATGCAACTAAAGTTCATTTTAGCCTCTAAAGCATCCAACCAGAGTTTAAACTTACTGTGTTCCTCTGTATTTCTTTATTCTTTCTAAAATTTTGCTTTTATTTTTACTTGTTTAGGAACCTCATTCATGGGATCTAGATTTTTCCCTAGATTTCATTCTCTTTAAATTTTGCTGTAATCATACTCCAGGTAGTATGAAGAAAATTCTAGATTAACAACAATAAAAATAACATTTTATTTCATAGCATGCTGAATTAATGAACTCTACTACAATGTAGGCTCCTTAAGGATGGGAAAATTTTTTCTTCTTCTTTTGTTTATTTGTTTTTTCCATCCATCCCCAAAGCCATTAAAGTGATTCATACAGTATGGAGGCCTAATAAATGCTTATTGACTTGACCTGAATGGAACTCCAGTAGGAACTTTTGAGTTTTTTCTTTAGCATTTCCCAATGTAGAAAAGAAGATACAACCTTACATTCAAAATTTAAAATATCTGAGGAAATGGCTCAAAACTTAAGTGTCAAACATTTTATGGCAATAATAACAATAGTTAAGGTTCACATTAATGTCCAGCTATATAGTTTGGGGAGCAATGAAGACTGCCTTTAATAACTACAAGCCAAGTGAGATGGGTAATAGGGTAAGAAAGAGGACTACGTAACTAGAATTCTAAGAGAATTTTTTTTTTTTACATAGAAGAGGTAGATAAGAACAACATATATCCTTATTTCACTGCAGTTTGCCTCAGTGACTTCTTAGATTAGGTGATTTAAAACTTGACATTTGTCCTTTTTGTTTTAGATCTACGATGAACTACTTACATATCCAAGGTGACTGAAAAGACTTTTTCCCTGCAATTTCATTTGATCTCTGAGACTAATAAAATGCTTCTTTACAAAATGACATGGTCAGCTTTGAACGATATAACTTCCTTATGGTGGTGATGATTGGAATTGGAGTCATAAAAAATGTTTGACAGCTCTGAAAAGAGCCAGGAAATGTGATTCTTATTGGAAATATCCTGCAACATATACAGCATGGAGGCTGGGGGGCAGTATCAAGAAAAGTAGAGGGAACCTGGGAAAACTAAATGCATTATTTGGTAAGGCACAAAGACTACATATTTTTAAAAGGTCCACGTTTCTGTTTGACAATTCATGTTTCTATATATTTTTATACCGCTAAAAGGATAAAGCCTATGAAGCAGTTCTTAGATATTTTGGTCTCAAGATCTCTTTATACTCTTCAAAATTGAGGTCACCCTTGTCCCCAAGAGTTTCTGTCTACATGGATTATATCTATTGATATTACCAAATTAGAAATTAAAATGTCATAGCTAATTATGAAAACAGGGATTCCCTAGACTACTCTTTCTGACCACTGCATAAACTAAGATTATCTAAGTTATACTATGGTTCTCAAGACTATGTCCTCGTGCCCTTACTTTCTTTATAAATATGATGTATACATATAAAACAGAATTCTGATTTCAGTGGGTTAAGAAACTTCCTCTCTCAATTCAGATTATCCTCTGCTTTACAATTTATAGGCCTAGAGAATAGTTTAGAGGGTTGAGAAGCTAAATGATTTGCCCAGTTTTAAAAAAGCCAATATGTGTCAGAATAAGGACTTGATCCCAGGTCTTTCTAAAATCAGACCATCATTCTATGTACTTTCTGAGCTGCCTCTAAAAAGATAATGTATAAGGATTTAAAATAAGAAAGGAAGTAAGTTAAAACTCTGAGAAGTCTCTTAAGAAAAGAACCTTAGCTTTGATGCAAATCAGAGACTGAACTGGATCTTTTCAAATTAGAGATGTCAAATATTTTATTGAAGGTTAAAAACAAAAGATGGTACAGTGGTAAAGAGTCCTAGGCTTAAAGTCAGAAGACTTGACTTTGAGTATAGATTTGTCAATTACTAGCTATTTCACCATGGACAGTTAAATCTTTGTCTGAGCCTCAGTTACCCCACCTGTGAAGTGGTAATAATATTTGTACCATCTACTTTAAAAATGAAGAAAGTGCTTTGAACACTATTAAGTTATATATCCATGATAGATATGTGTCCCTGCCTTGTCCATATCCTTAGCCATCACTTTCTTCTAAATGATGTTCCTAAAGTAAACCTGAGTAGCCTTGTCAGAGTCAGATGTTGGGATAAGATTTCTTTTCTTTTTCTTTCATTAAAAAAAAAAAGATTTATGTAGATTCATTTGCTAAAGTTGGAAGGACTTTCAGTCTCTAAGAAACTGCCTCCTATTCTTACATATCCTTCATGCAGGATCCTCTCTAGGCCTTATATAAGGTAAATCAGTATAGTAAAAGACTGGCCTTGAGTCCTGACTCCACCATTTGTCAACTGTGTTATCCTGAACAAGTCTCTTAAAATTCTCTGTGTCTCAATTTTCTATATCTGAAAAGCAGGTAAAATAACACTTTTACATTATATCCAAGTGTCATTATAAGCATCAAATAAAGCATACTTACAATTTGCTTTGCAAAGACAAAGCATTAAATAAAATGCATTATTGTTATGATTACTTAGGCTGTTTCCAACAATTCTACCAATGTATTTCAGGACTAAAGGGATATATCAGACACCTTCTTAACCCCTTCTGAAGATCTAACTGTCTCTAGGCTTCCCCCGAGTCTCTTTCATTTCTAGATGCCTGATTTAGAAAAGTTCTTTGATATTTGGTCTCCAAAAACTGTATCACTGGGCTCCAGGCTTTTTGACTTGGAAACAGTCTCCTTTATTCTCTCCTAGGGCTTAATTCAATTGGAAATCAGAAGTGGAATCTGAATTCAGGTCCTCAGATTCCAAATGGTACATATTTTTTCAGAGCCTCTTACGGGAATACTCATCACAATGAGAACACCGATACATTGGAGACAGGTACAAATTTATTCTCTTTCAGGTCATCAACATACAAAATCATACAGATGAAAGGATTTTAAGAGATCCTGTGGTCCATGCTTTCTGGCAGGACCATTCTCATACTATTCTAAGTCAAGGAAAAACTACCTTGTAGAACCCTTGAAATAATGGGATTTTGCAGTTTCCCTTGATAACTCATTCCAATTCTTAGCAACTCACCTTCAAGAAAATTTTCAAACCTAAATAGCTCATTTTGCAATATAAACTATGTGCCTCTTTTCTTTCCTCATTGGAGATTGAGATAAATTGTCACCATATTCTTCACAGGAGTCATTAATGTGCTGGAAGCCCATGATTAAATTTCGCCTTCACCCTACCTTGGTCAGTCAGTCATGTCTAATGCATACACAGGGCTATGTTAGGCATAGTTCAAAATGCAAACTAGAATGACACTTTAGTACCTGTCTGTTAAAATTGTCTAAAATTATAGACAAAACAGAGGAAGCAAAGTGATGTACTCTTATTTTATATGCATTACTATATTTTAACATCTTAGTTTTGCTGTATTGTGCTTTTATTATCAGTCTGAAAGGAAGCTTAGAGACCCCTGAGTCTAGGGGTTCTTGACCTTGTTTGCATCAGAGAGCTCTTGGGTGGTCTAGCAAAGCCTATGTACTATAACTCAGAATTTTTTTTAAATGGATGAAATAAAAATACAGGATGAAAAGTTCATCAATAGTATTGAAAAAAATTTTCAATTGAAAAAAATCACATACCCCAGGTTAAAAACTCCTGATCTATTTCAAACCCTCTAATTTGACAGATGAAGAAAACGAGGTGGAGGGAAGTTTAAGTAGTTACGAAACTTTTCCATGGGAGAATGGGGACTAAAAGGGTTTGTCTTACTGCAGGCTTCAGTGTTTTTCCTTCTCTTTATGGGATAAATCTATAAGGAAAGGACTGTTGGAAAATGAACAGGTATGACAGAAAGAAGAAAAGATTCTTAAAATGAGGATGTACTCATGATACTTCAAATTTATCAAGTATTACTGAGTATATAGGATTATGTTTCTACTACAAAGGAGGTAATATTTGTAAAGCATGCAACCTAGAACCTAACACATAATAGAGACTTAATAAAGATGTGTTCCTTCCTTCTCCTTCACCATCACTTGCCTGGGAACAGGGTTGCTTCTCTCAGGCTCAGTTTTCTTATTTGTAAGATGAGTTTACTGGGTCGCTTGCACCTAAAAATGTGTGATCTAGCAGGGAAAACTAGGAGGGAAATGCTACCGGAAAAAAGATGAGAAAATATATAGATTGGGGAGAAAAAAAACCAAAACCAATGAAAAAGGAATACCAACTTTTCCTAGGCTGGCAATAACTTTAACTCATTTTTATTCCTTTCTGCTCCTGAGAGGCCATTAATTAACTCCCATAACCAAGTCCACACCCATTCCAAATTTAAACCCTGAAAAGATCAAGGTAATAGCACATTTTTAAGGAAGACTCTTGTTTTACACCTGCCTCAGCAATTCTGTGGGAGATGCTAAGGAATACCTTTTTAAAGGTCTAATGCTAATGACTTAAAAAGTATTTTTTTTTGTATTGTTTTGCTTTGTTTTGATCTTTCCACTGAAATTAAATCCTCAGGTAGTTGTCAGCAAAGTTCCAAATAGGTCTTGTGGCAATGAAGTGTGAGGAATAACTTTCAATATCTGTTTCCTAATGGCCTTTATTGTGCCTGGTATTAAATAATTTTTCTCTCTTGTGTTTTGAGAAGGTAGAAAAGGGTGATGGGAAGAACCAAATGTTACTTTTAAAAATATTTTTTCAGAAAAAAAATAGCCTCCTTATCACCAGCAGCAAAGAGATATTCGTTGAGCACTTTGGTAATACTTTGAATGTGACAATAAGACCAACAGGATACTTTTAAATGACTACTACAGAAATAGTTTCATGAAAACAAGGAAATACCATTTTAAATGTGCTTGCGTGACTGTGTGCATACACATTTGTGTGCATGTACATACATGTTTAGAAAAAATTGATTTTTGAAAATCATTCCTGAAAGTTATTTTACAATCTGAAGAAGCAAAACAAAACAACCTCCCCCAAACTGCCCCTCCCTACAATAGATAATCAACTTTCAATTAAGGTTTATTATAGCTAACATATTCATTTTGGTTACATTTATTATAAACTTAGATTGTATTTTTATACGCAATGTAGACATTTAGGGCCTTTAAATAATCAAAGTGCATTATTCAGACCCAGTTTTTCAGCTTGGGTTATGATTTTACTGTTTTAAATATAAACCTTTATAGGCATTGAATTTCTGCCTTAATGGCATGGCATATTGTTGGTCATAACTGTGATTTCTTTGACACTATTTATGATTAGGAATAGAATTGTCAATTAGATTTTTGAGCCTATGGGAAAACACTATCAGCCTTATAAAAATCTATCTCATAAAGTGGTTTCTAGGGATACACTGTAGATAAAAGTAGGTACAGCCTATTCACAATTTTTCTTAGATCTGGCCCTGTTACAGTGACCATCCATCTTAGAAGACCTGTTGGTAACTGTGAGTGCTTTCATGCTTTCTCCTTGGTTAGCATAGTGGCAACATCTTTCATGTATAAAACTAGAGGTTTCTCTTACTATTATCTCTTCAATGGCAGTTTCTTCCCTTTTCTTCTTGCTGAACAATTCTAGATCCTTTATCTTTTTTCCTCCCCATCTCCCCTCAGATGGGCATTATTTTCAGTCCTTTGATCATCACTGTAGTATTCCTATGAACTTTTTTTTTCCACTTATATAATTTATTTATTATATTAACAATGTAATATTTTGGTAACTCAAAATTTATCTGTTATTTTCTTTTTTTTTCTTTTTTTTAAATTTTATTTATTTTTTTTTATTTACTCATTTACTTTTGATTTACAAGATTCAGTTCCACAATCACTTGAGTTTCAGATTTTCTCCCCTCCCTTGCCCCCCCCCCATGGTGGCGTGCAATCATGTATAGGATCTGCAAATACTTTCACTTTGTA
>CM053584.1:225844253-225862378 GCA_028627135.1 Pseudochirops cupreus
GCCTGGCGCCACAGGCTCCACGTGATCACATTCAGCCTGTTAGGGAACAGAGTATACTTTCAAATATCCAAGGGTCCTCAGTCACGTAGACACTTTAGCAAAGGGCCTAGGGGCAGGGAAGATCTTCAGATTCCCATAACAGTACTTTGTATAAATTTACAAATATTGTATTTATGTATACATTAGATATTATTTTTATATATACATTATCACTGTCTCCCCCATTATAATGTAAACTAATTGTAATTAAAGATGGTTTAATTTTTTTGTATTTAAATCTCAAACTCCTAGCACTTGTTGATTAATGTATTGATATATGTATGTGTATGTACTTTGTGATGTAGAGGGCCAACCTATTATTACATAATACCTGTAATAGATCTGTCCTCTTAAATTGCTCTGGCTGAAGAAAAATATTCTAAGTTTGAGATTTAACCCTCTGTTGATGAATCTCTAAACTTAGCTAGACAGCAGTTCAAAGGGGATTCATGGTCTGTCACTGAGCCTATAACCAAAGCCTTTCCAACCTGCCACTTTGGTAGGCCATGTAAGAGCTTATGTAATTATTATCATAACCTAGGACAACCAAAAGAAAGCACGACTTCAAGATTTTAGGATTAGAAACTGTAATGTCAATCATACCAACATAACTGAGGACTGCTTCTGTGAATAATTTTAAGAGTCTAACTGCATAGTATAATGAACTCTCTATTTATTCAGAACTAAACATTGTGCAATAAAGTAAAGCATGACATTCCCAACATAACATAACAACTTATTACTAAGGTGGCTGCATAGTCTTAAACAAAACATATCTTTCAGTATATCTTATAATATTCCTCAGAATCCCCACACAGCATATATTATTGCATCCTCAAAGTCAGGGGGTCCCAGTCTAGGGTTTTCCTAGCATAACACATCCTTAAGTGGTAGCAGAAAATACAAACACCATCCACCCTAGGTCACAGCAAGTTACAATCTTCTCAGTCAATACAGAGTGTCCAAGTAAAACCATTTTCATCTTGACTTGAAATTGACTTCCAAGTTCCAGGGCTCTTCCTTTGTGGGCTGACCAGTCCCAACTCTTATCTAGATTCACACAACTCTTGTCTGGATTCACAACATAGGCAGTTCTCTGCTCCTATTCCTTGTCTCAGCTTATAGGGGCTACTATATTCCAAGCTCTTCCTGCTCCTAATTGAGAGCAGGCTCCAGGGGCTCCTGCCTACAGCTTCTGTTCCTAGGAAGACAAAGCTTAACAGGGCTACAACATTTATACAAATTACCAGCATTATCATCAGATCAACAGACAGGGCTTCTGTCTAAGGATTAACACAGACCAACAGACAGGACTTCTATCTGAGAAATCATCACAAATCAACAAAGTTCTGACATCACAAGTATTCTTTTAGGCCTCCCCACAAGGAAGTTCCCCAAGCCTGCTTCTTTCTCTGTCAGCTCTGTTCTCTCTCTCTATCTCTGTCTCTCTCTGTCTCTCTCTCTCTTTCTCTCTCTCTCCTCTCCCTCCAAGCAATGCAATATATTCTGTTTCCAATCAAAGACTCTTAGTTCAATCAAAGGTGAGGTTCAATCAAAGACACTTCATTGGCTAAAACTCAATCTAGAAAAACAGCCAAAAGTCCTACTTTGCTTGCCATTACAGAAACACATCCACAGAAATAGGTAAGGGAGATTATTACTATAAAGTGCCAAATGGAACATGGTTGTGATGGGTAGCCATAAAGGTAGTTAATGGGAAGCTGGTTAATCCATCATGTCAAATTCTATAGAATTCTAAGAGAAATTCAGCAGGCTGAATTTCAGTGAAATTCAGCAGTGAAATGATAAGCCAAAAGACAATGGGTAAAGTTTCGTTTATTGGATGCCTTGTGCAAGAGTATGGAAGTAGAGAAAGGTCACCCAGAAATGAGGGATAGTTAAGTGCGATTATTTGTGAAACTAGAGAGCATAAATCTTGTGAGAAGGAAACTTGGTGTCAAAGACATTATCAAACTAGGGCATTTGGAAAACCTCAGGCCCAAGATAGATATATTATACTACCCCAAGTTACTTTTTTTTTAAAACCTGTAACTCTTTCTGATTCCTTTTTTATTCATCAATCTCTGAATAAACTCATGATTTCACTTATGGAGGTCCTCTCTATACTCTCTACAGTATATGCCATTCATTCCTCATCCATATTTTTTTGTCCTTTGTAACTCTTGTCCATTTCCTCTAATAAATTCCCTAGGGAAGACTTACCCAAAAGTTCTTTTTTAAGCTTCCTTGAATATCAATGTGACCCTTGGACTGATCATCTGTTCTCACTAAATGATTATGGCTAGATTATACCTTTATACCACTTCTTGCACATATCATTGGTAAAACACTTCAGGCTATATGTGTTCAACATGGATCTCTCTGTTGCAATTAGAGTGTACTATAATTTTGATTCTTCAGAAAATGTCATATTACAAAATGATGCTCAGCAGGAAAAAATTCTCATGTATCATTATGCTTCCTAATAAAAGCATTGGAAACCATAATCTATAGTCTAAAGGATACTGAAAAACATAGATTATTAAAACTAGAGTCACTTAAGGATGACTTAAACAAAGTGGTCTCTATCATAGCAATTAAAATATATTGTCACTAGAGTCCAGAAACTCAACCCTGAATGGAAAAAGTCAAGGTCTAGAAAGAGAAATTTGCATGATGTTGGGAATTTAATTGAAACAGGTTGTTGTTAAGCTAGAAATAGTCTGAGTAATTAGTTATGCTAGTTGCATGGTGCTAATGAGGTAAAACTTACAAGTTTAGAAATTGTACAGAATTTGCACAAAATATAAACTGTGCAGAGATACAAACTATACAATTAACTTGTAAATGACAGATTTATTTACTGAAAAGAATTGCCCTGGCCCAGGTCCAGAATATGCATTCATAAATTCATATGAATTTTTCTACATTTTAATCTTCTTTCAAAGACTGACTAAAGTATGCAAGTAATATATCAAAGTAGAAAGATGACTGTCTGTAGTCAAAAAAACTGGGTTCTGATTCAGTCTTTGGCAAATACTATCTATATAAACTTTAATAACTCACTTAGCCTTTCTAGGTCTAGGTTTCCCTTATCTGTAAAATGAAGGGCTTGATCAAGAATGTCCCCAAGGTTGCTTCCACTTCTTGATCAATGACCCTAAGAAAATCACACATGTATCACTTAGTTCAATACTCAATGAGTATTTCTTATGTGCCTATTAGCATAAGTCTTATCTTGATAAATCACTATCTCGGACCTCCAGGAGCACTTTCCCATCCGGACTCTACTTATACTCATTTTGGGGCTGCTCTTTTGTTGTTTATCCTCTTATGTCAATACATTACCTAAGTATATTACAAGTCATTTTACAGCAGTCACCTTGTTTTAGACTCACTGTTTAGTTCGCACAGTATCTTGCCCAAAGTAGATGCCCCAAAAAATGCTTTTTGACAATAATGATCTTGAAAGAGAGCATTTATCAAAAATTTCAACATAAATAATGTCATAAAAAAACATCATAAATGGGGAAGAGGGGAATGCTCCAAATACATTTCCTACAGTAAGACTGAATTAGGTTCACCATTTTCATTAAAACATTATTTGATTAAATTAGAAAGATTCATTAGATGAAAGTAAAGTATAGCATAGAGCAGCAGTGGGGAGAGCACCAGGCCCGGCATCATGAAGATTCAACTTCCTGAGTTCAAATCTGGCCTCAGACATTACTAGCTATGTGACCCTGGGCAAGTCACTTAAACCCATTTGTCTCAGTTCCTCATCCGTAAAATAAGCTAGAAAAGGAAACAGCAAGCCATTCCAGTATCTTTGCCAAGAAAACCCCAGATGGGATAAAGAAGAGTCACATATGACTAAAATGAATGGACAACACAATATAGCATTGATACATATATAGTTACATATATAATAATTTATGTATATGATTTGTTACAGTTTCTTCCTTTTATAATTATAGTTACCAATATGTATCTTAGACCAGAGATTCCATTGAGATAAATCAAGCAACAGAAGAATATAATTCATCTCTGTAGATTTATTCACTTACTGATTTATATCAGACTTAAAGTGAAGTTCCTCATTTGTGGTCTAGATTTTAAAAAAGGAATTAGATCATATGATATAAAGACTTCCTCCCCTCACCCCCAGCTCTGTTGACCCATGCTCTACTCTTTGTAAGATAGCTTTAAGGCAAAGTTATGTAAGGACACTTTAGGAGATAACTATAAAGTATATGTGTGGGTTGTTTGTATCCTGGCTCTTTTTATAACCATTACTGTCTTGACAGTTTTAATAATGACTGAGAGGGACATACACATCATTGGAAATCTTCAATGTAATAGCAGCAAAAATAAATCTCTGTGTGTGTGTGTGTGTGTGTGTGTGTGTGTGTGTGTGTGTGTGTGTGTGCATATGAAGTAAACATTGTTTTGTGAGTAAATTGTAAGAAGCTGCTATCTGCAAGGCACTATTATGTGCTACCATATTTTCCTTCATCAGTATGATATTAGGTCAGTGATTCTCAACCTGCTTAATGCCACGACCCTTTAATACTCGTATGTGGGTGTATCTGCATATGGGCGGACCTACCTGGAGAGGGATAGAGGAGCAGTGTCTCAGTTCCTAAGATCACTGGAAGTATGTGTTTTCCAATGGTCTTAGGTGACCCCTGTGAAAGGGTTGTTTGACTCCCAAAGGGGTTCCAACCCACAGGTTGAGAACTGCTGTATTAGGTGATGTGAGACTATACTGGTAGCCAAAAGCCTAATTTCACACTAGCATCACAAGAGAATTTTGTCCTCCAAATCTCGGCAAAAGGTAACACAAATAAATGTCATGATGTAGTCAAACTATAACAAAAAATATTGTTTGCATCACTTTTTGGATGTGGTCTGGGATTTGGGTATGAATTTCTAATATGTGAAAGTTCTACAGGCATTAAAAATTTCTGGACTTTGTATGTGCTGCACCTAAGCATAAAGCTGGTTTTATTCTCCTCCCCCCCCTTTTTTTTTTTTAGCGTAGTTTGCTTAATCAAGGGAGAAATTGTCTTTTATCTTCTTGCTTTTCACTTTTGGCATGAGAAAACATTGGACATGTTAGTTAAATCTATTTATTTGTGTTGTGTTCCTTTCCTTTGTCTAAGAGATGGAGAAAAAAGATCCCTTTTCTTAACCTCTTTTGAAAAAAATTACCATGTAACTTTGAGTGCCTAGGGTCTAGGTTGCATGACATTTTTGTCACCAAAGAGGTTCAGAAATGCAAGATAATCCCAATAGAGGTTTTTTACCTTCTATGATGGAAGTTCCCACTACTGCCTCCAGGTAAAGTGTGGCACTTTTGGTTTCAGAGTGTAACTTCAGTAATCAGGTAAAGGTTAGGGTATCCTCAGAGGTAAATATTAAAGGTGCACATTTTCCTGCCCTTTTGAAATTTAAAATCTATATGAATACATATGCATGCATAAAATGTTTATATACATATATAACATATGTATATATCCAAAGGCATGCTTTAAAGAAATTTAAACAGTACCTAAGTGTAAGGCACATTGGACTATATTTGCTTTGTTTTGTGTACTCAAACTGCTGCAGCAATTGGAAGCATTAATTAAGAAGACATGGCATGGAATTTCAGCTTCTTAAATGACTTGTATACTCATCCTGTATAGAACTCTTCACAAGTGATTTAAAGAGAAAGAAAGAAAAAAAAAGACTGTATAACCTCCCTCTCTTATCCATTAAGAACATATTTCCTAACCTGACTTCCTATTTTCTCACTCTATTTCTTAATATGAACTTTGAAGTCTCATGTGTTAAGCATTTCACACTAAAGCACCATGGCATAATAGAAAGAGTCCTTGATGTGGACTCAGGGAACCTGGGTTTGAATCTTGGTTCTGCTATTTAATGCCTATGTGACTTTAACTCTTCTTGGCCTCATTTTACTCATTTGCAAAATAAGGGGACTTGACTCTGCTGTCCCTTGTAGCATTGTATCTTGTGATCTATAGCCATCAAACCCTTACCAACTTTCAGCCATGGAATAACACTTCTATTTCTATATTTATACTATAAAGTTTCGTTGTCTTGCTTTCAAAAATTTCCTAATATATTTAGTCTCTGTTATTCAGAGAGGCACAAGTAAAAGATCAAAAGTTATCTAGGACCCTCCCTAACACACCAATTGAAAGATAATACCAAAAGAATTGGAAGATAAAATTTCTCACCTTTATCACTCACTATCTGCTTCCTTGTCTAAATGGAAACATGAACCTTAATTTTATCAGAGATGAATATTCATCATAATGTACCTATCAAAGTTTAACAAAGTATCAGCCACAGCTGTATGACAGGATTTGAAATGAGGGTAGCATAAGCCTTTGAAGATTGTTCTCCAAAGGTTTACATGGTATAGAATTCAGTATAAAAAAAGAAGATTAGGTGATATACTCTGAAGAGCTTGAAGGAGAAAATTGAGCATGTGATAAGCTTCTAATTTTGGGGGGAAGGTAAAAAATGTAGAATTTAATTACTTTATATTTACCTTTTTTTGTAGCCATGCATATACAGTACCTATATGTACACTCATTCATCTATGTGTGTGTGTATGTGTATGTATGTATGTATATGTATATATATATATGTATGTATATACACCATAGCAGAAGATAACAATCTATTGATTAAATAATTTATACCTCCTTCATCAGTCTAAACTCTTAGATTCCCCTACTCTGAATAAACTAGAACTGCAACACAAGCTCTACCAACTTTATTCGCATCCCTCAATACTAACCAATGAGTAGGACTTCTAAATGTCTGGAAAAAATTCCAGATTCAATGATTAAAGAGGTGGTTTGTGAGCATTTAGAAAAGGAGATAGTCACCATTATGAACCAACAGGTGTACGTTATGAAGACATCCTAGACCATTTGTGTAGACCAACTTCTGACAGGGTTATTAAACTGGTAGGGGGGAGTGGGAGTGTGAGGATGGTTTGCCATTGGCAGAACAAAGCAGAATTTCAGCAAGGCATTAATAAAAATCTCAATATAATGTGACTAACATGGAAATAAGTGGATGGGATGATAATACTGTAGAGTAGATTTGGAAATTGTTGAATAACCTAACCAGAGTGTTGAGTGTCAACATGGAAGAAAGTCTTTGGTAAAGCACTAAGTCCCAGGTTCTCTCCTGTTCTACATTTTCTTCAATGATTTAAAAGATAGTATAGTTGACATACTCATAGATTATATCTGGACTTGACATTGGATGATGAAATCATCATCCAAAAAGATTTTACCTGACTAAAAAAAAATGGGTTGAAGATAAAATTACGAAATTTAATAGGGACAAAGTAAAATCTTTTATTTTAATATTTTAAAAATATAACTACATAAGTACAGGATTACTTAGGCATGACCACATATTCCATGAGGAGATTTTAAAGATTTTGTGGCCTACATGTTCATTATGAGGCAACAGTGTAATGTGGCAGCCAACAAACCTACAGGAATCTTAAGCTGTATTCACAGTGTTCAGAACCAATATGTGATTCCACTAAACTCTAGCTTGACTTGAAACATCACATCTGGAGTGATGTTTCCAGTTCTAGACAGCACATTTTTAGACAGGGCTAAGTAGCTGATAAGATACAGATAACTCAGAATAATAAATACACTCAGAATTGTTTTTTACAAGAGCTAAGGACTGGGGGAAGGGGGGGATTAACCTACAGAAGAGAAGATTTATAAGACATGATATCTCTCTGAAAATATCTAAAGAATTATTTTAGGGATTCTGACTCTGCTCCAGCTGCATCTCCACTGGATGCAGCTGCTGCTCCTCCTCCTCCAACAGGACAGCTGACCTATTCCCCACCCTTGAGTCCGTAGGAGTCTGTGACATGTCCACCTTGGCTGGTAGCACCTCGTGCAGGACTTCCAGAGGCTGCAGGAGGAGCAGCTGAAGGGGTCAGTGGAGCTCTGTAAGAGGATATGGGGTAGAATGGGATCATTTTCAGACACATTTAAATTTACAATAGAATTCACAGAAGAATATCCAAACAAGCCATCTAAATTAAGATTTGTCTCTAAAATGTTTCATCCAAATGTCTATGCAGATGGTAGTATATTCCTGGATATATTTCAAAATCATTGGAGTTTAATCTATGATATTTCCTCCATTTTGACATGCATACAGTCTTTATTGGATGAACCTAATACCAACATTCAACAAACATCCAGGCTGCTCAACTATACCAGGAGAACAAATGAGAATATGAAAAGTGAGTGTCAAGTTTCAGCAACCAGTAGAACAGAGATGGGCTGACTGTTGATCCAGGCCAATACAAAAGAACAGTCTGGTCATAAGAGGAAAAAAAAAATCTGTCTGACCCCTACCTTCTTTTTCTATTAGTATCATTTAGGTTTATTGTGTTGAAAACAAATCAGTTGTTATACTGTTGCCATCCTTCCTTGCTGAAGTTTTCTTTCCTCCTTCTCATGACATCTGAGAACATGTACTACAAAGTCAAATGTATTGCACTTGAGTTACTTGTAAAAAGAATTACTAATGCTGAATTCCTTTTTAGCAGTACTTCATCTCTAATTTTAGGATAGTATCATATATTAAATGAACTATCTACTTAGTTTTAAAAATTATAGTGGTTATGCAAAAGTACTGATTTTGTAGCTTGATAACATGTTTTGATGCACATATGCACATTAAAAAAAAAAACTGATTTAGGTGATAATTAGTCCAGGCTGGTCTTAGGAGCCCATGAGTTTGAAGCACTTACTACCTATAAAATTTTCCCACTTAAAATGGAAAACTTGATTCCATGTAAAGTAATACATTTATAAAATTATTCTGGGCTATTCCTGGGAGATAATAGGTTAATGACTGGAAGGAAAATGTTTTTAAATAGGAGCATTGCTTTAAAAACAAAAACAAACCAAACTCACTCACATTTTCAAGTATCAATTAGAGGGAGAATTGTGGTCTAATAACTAGATATGACGCTAAAGGAAGATCTGTTGATTTTGAGGTAGAGAGGTAGGGAAACTCCCACTCTGGTTTTTACATTGGTGAAAAGGAAAGATTTATTATTGATTTTTGAGGACCAAAGCTGTCCCTGTACTTTCCTTTATCTTTCTTCTAAATTTAAATAACCCAGAGAATGAATTACCTCTTGACAAAAAATTAAATTAAATTAAATTTAAAAACCTTGCCCCTTTACACTTTCCCAATTCTGAGCTACATACTAGTCCCATAAGATTCATGAGAACCTCCCTCTTTTTGGTTCAAAGTGCAGATACCCCTTCGGGCTACAGTTGTTTGGACTTTTTGATAAATGATACTTTTATTATGACGGTGTTGGACACAGGTTATGTATATTCTGTTTATATCCATTGTCATCTTTTGTACATATCAATTTATTCCAGTAATTTTGCCCAAGTAGCCCATGTAAAAAGTATGAGAACACTCTTCCTCAATACAACCTCAATCTCTGGGAAGAGAGGGCTCAGGCTTAACACAATTTTTATACAGCATTGATCTCATCAATTTCAAATACAAATGTGACATTACTCATAAGTCCCTAACTCATCTGGTGATGTTCTTGACTTCAAAGGCCATTCCTTGCTCCTTAGGATATTGATGCTTGACTGACTATAGAACCTAGGTTATCCTCTGTACCTTGATATTCTTGGGGCTCACTCTTCTGAACTTTCAGAACTTAGCTGGTTCACTTCCCTTAAAATGAAAGAACAAAAAGTAGGGTACAGAACTTAGATCTATTTTCAGAGGCCATACCATCAGCCTTGAAAAGGTAGAGCCCATGGTCTCTCTCCTTACCTGTCTGTTTCTTTTCTCATTCCAAAATGATATCAGTCAGGAAAAATTGAGACAGCAAGAAGAAAGAGGCTCTCATTAACTAGTGTGCTTTGAATGTACCCCTCAGTTCTAGCAAGGCAACCAAACAAGGTTCTTCCTCATCATATGGTTGACAGAACAGTCCCAATTACAGGATAGCTACATATGGTACAAAGATCAGGTGAGCATTCTGTGCACGCTCATAATGACTGGACTCAGCCAGTCTCCCACTACAGAAGAAAAACAAATACCTAAAAATTAGACCTGTCCAAAAAAAAAAACAAAACACACAATGGACTCCTTTAGGAGGTAGGGAAAACATTGCACCATGTTATTGATAAATAAACTGGGTCACCTCCAGAAGCAGATAAGCAGAATTGAGGAAAAGTCTTGATTCTATTTCAAGTGAGAAATGATTTAATAAAGTGATATGGTTAGGTTGGGTGGAGGAGAGGAAAAGAGAGAGCTCACATTATAAAGAAACAGATATGTGTGTGTGTGTGTGTGTGTGTGTGTGTGTGTGTGTGTGTGTGTGTTCGTGTGTTCCAGTCACTCTGTTAATCACTGGGGAAATAAGAGCAAACAAGACAGTCTCTACCCCCAAGAACCTTACATTCTAATTGCAATAACAACAGATAAAAAGAAGCTAAAAAGTAGGAGGGAAGGACAAGGTTACTCTTGAGGAGATGGAAAGGAAATCTGGAGAGGAGAGGAACTTGACTGTGAACTAAAGCAAACACTATGAAATGGTGGGATTAGTGATTCACAGGTCTGGAGAGCAGCCTCAGAAAAGAAGCATCTTTAAGGAAAAAAGGCTACTATTCAGTAGATGTGGATTGAATCCAAAGAGTCAGTCAAGAGAAAAAAAAAATAAAAGAATCAAGGAGAGAGGAGACATCTCTTCAAGTCATTAAAAGGTTGTTTTGCTTGACCCCAAAGATAGAATCAGGAGCAAGGTGTTAGGGGAGTTGTAAAGAGACAAAATCCTACTTCATGCTATGAACAACTTCCTCAGAATTAGAGCTGTCAGAAAGTGAAATGGAATGCCCCCAAAAGTGTTGATTTCTCTTTCATTGAAGGTCTCCAAATAGAAAATAGATAAGGACTTAAGTATTTTTAGAAAGGATGCTTTTCAGTTATAAGTTTGTATTAGATGTCTGCTGAGACATTTAATAGGTTTTTGTTTTGTGTCAGGCACTTTTCTAAGCCCTAAGGGTACACATGCAAGCAAACAAGATAACCTTTGCCCTCAAGGAGCTTACATTCTAGTGGGTGTAGTTTACAAATAAAGGGGATCTTGTAAGGAGCTAGGAATGAATGCAAAAGGGTAAGGCTGCTGATGAGAACATGGAAAAGAAGTCAGGAAAAGGATTTCAGTTTGGCCAGGGCCCTTTGTGAAATGGTGGTGCCACTAGGGACCCACAAATCACAAGAGCAGACCTCAGGGTACAGACATTTCCAGGGTGGGGAGATTGATGATCATGAAGTTGGGAGGTCCCCATTAGAGGAAGTCTTCAAGTTGAGTCCCCATGGTCACTTTTCAGGGATTATGTAGACAAGATTCTCATTCAGGTACAGTTTCTTCTAGGTGTTCTTAAAAGTCCCTTTCACGTCTGAGACCCTGATGGTCTAGAACTAAATCTGCATTATTAATGAGATACCACTACTCTTTGTAATGATTTTTTAAAAAAAAACCATGCTATTCAATGTGACTATATTTGTCTATATATAAATGAAAACATATTTTGCAAAGCATTATATTTTAATGATTGTTTTCTGATGATAGTGTCTTCCCTCTTCTACCAATGAAAGAATTGGGAAAAGATGCTTTTTCACGATTCCAATCATCAAGCACTGAACTGTTTTAGACAGGGCAAGTTTTCTTTTATTAGCTTGACATGCTTCTCATGGGTATCTAACACCTGGTTTAAGATGTAATCCAAAAGCCCTATCTTCTATGGGTTCAGGTGTGCAGCGTATCTGACATTTTCTTGGCATATTATGCAAAGGAGTCAATTAAATTAACTCTAATTTCAGTCAGCATACAGAATGCCAGGGATTGGCTTTGGGGAAAACTGCACCTCATCAGAACCTAGAGAAGTGCAAAAATTAAACAGCAAGTAGAACAATATTTAAGAAACTAAGACTAAAATAAGGTTTCCTTATTTGTTTAGGGTTTTTTAATTTTGTCTTTGATCTCATGATAGGAAGACACTCAAGAACTGCATATATTTCCTGATTTAAAATTCACATTTTGTACAGGTGGGGCAAAAAAAGTGGGGGCGGGGGGAGAATTAACTGTGGACACCCAAAACATTTCTGTGGAATTACTTGAAAATTCCACTGTTGAAAATTACTAGGAGATGATGAATGCATGGTGGTGGACACAATTAGAGTTTGTGAAATCAACCATACTATTGTTCAGATGTTGAACATATGTTTGAAGGCCCAAAGCATTCTTCTATAGAATCATACCCTATTGTATAACAATGTTGCCTCCATTTCAAAATCATTTATATTATGAGGAAGATAAAATTCACATGTATTTAATTAATTTATGTTAAATAATTTGATATGTTGCCTTTTGAAATGCTTTCTAATGTTGTGCTAGATGGGTGTTTAAATTGTTTACAACCCAATTTTATTTTTTTTAATATTTTGCAGTTCTGAGAATTAGAATGTTAAACATCTGTTCATCAACACAGAGCTAGAAGGCAGGTGGCAATTGTGCCCTTTGTATGTGTTTTCTAAACATACCCATTAAAATTCACTTTTCATTTTAACATTTATAAAATATGTTAATATCATGTAAAATTAGTCATGTTTACCTATTTGATGATTCTATGTTGTATAAATTCTCCTTCTTTTATATATGCATATATGTATGTATATGTATGTGTATAATGTACATTTTAAATAACATGCCATAAGAAATCCAGAAATTATACCTATCCCAAAACATTTGAAATGGTCTAGCAAAGTACAACTACAACAGCAAATTTTTCCTTCTAAATTCTGACACAGGAAAAGTATACTACTTGAAAAAAAATCTCAACCCAGGCCCTTTAATATATAATACAGTGCAGAAAATTATTAATTTGTTATATATATGTATATATGTGTGTGTGTGTACGTATATATCTCCATTGTTAATATTATTATTATTATATGAACTTCTCTGCGCAAAATTTGTTCATCATTTTTATTTGATATTCCCTCAAGACAACCAGTAGATTAAATAAGCTAATAATAGAACCAAAAGCCTGTAATATATTTCTTGAGTCCATCTAATACATATACTAGGACAAAATAGTGTTACCTAATTCTATTCTTCAAGGTTTCTTTAAAATTAATCTCAAGGAGGTATCCAAAATTGTCCTCTTCTGTCAGATTTTTAGCATAAGATCTTGGCTAAAATCCAGAGAAACATGGGAAGACTTATGTGAACTGATATAAAGTAAAGTAAGCAGAGGAAAATAATTTCTATGACCACAAGGATGTTAATGGAAGGAATAACAAAAACAATATTGTGTAATTAGAGTGACTAAATTTGTCCCCAAAGAGAAAATGAGAAAATACACTTCCCTTCTCTCTCTTCAGAATTGATGAACTAAAGGTATGGAAAAATGTAGTTGTAGTCCCAGACAAACAGGCACTCTCTATTGCCCAGACCTCCATGTGCTTCAGCACAGCCCAGGCCAAACAAGTAGCTGCAAACCTTCCAGGTGCCTAAGCAAATAGGTGGCTACTGGTCAGCACTGATCCACCATACTTCAGCATAGCTTCAGGGCAAACAGGCAGTCTTCAGAGGACTATCACATGCTTCAGTATAGCCACAGGGAAACACAGAAAACAAACCACTGGGCCTCAGCACAAGCCAGGCACCAACACTAGGACCCCAGCTCAGCACCAGGTAAGCTGGCAGACCCCTGAGGCCTCCAGCAGTGCCAGCCAACTCTCACCACTGTAGCACAGCAACAGACCTGGGGGTCCCCAAAGGACCTCAGAGTAACATCAGTGCAACACCAGGTAAACAGTCAGGAGCTGTAGCCACTAGCATAAAAAGCCAGGGACTGTGCCCCTGCCACCCTGGAGACATAGCTGAAATTTAAGAGAAAGAAGAAAGAAAAAAAAGTGTGAGCAGAAAACAATAAAAAAATAAAAGCATCTGACCATAGAAAGTTATTATGGTGACAGGGAAGACCAAGACAAACTCAGCAGAGGAACACAATATCAAAACACCTATGGACAAAACCTAAAGAAAATAAGAAGTGATCTCAAGCCCAGAAAGATCTTAAAGAAAAGCTCAAAAAGTAGCTTTAAAATGATATAAGAGAAAGAAGAAAAAATGGGAAAAGAAATGAGAGTGATGCAAGAGAATTATTTATATGATACTATTAAAAATCGAATTGGCTGAATGGAAAGGAGATACAAAAATCCATTGAAGAAAATAACTCCTTTTAGAATATAATTGACTCAGGGATGGCTAGGTGGTGCAGTGAATAGAGCACTGGCCCTGGAGTCAGGAGGACCTGAGTTCAAATCCGGCCTCAGACACTTAACACACACACACACACACACACACACACACACAAAACCTAGCTATGTGACCTTGGGCAAGTCACTTAACCCCAATTGCCCTACCTTCCCCCCTACAAAAAATTAAAAATTAAAAAAAACAAATGTTAAAAATTGAAAAAAAAAAAGAATATAATTGACTGGGGTGGCTAGGTGGTGCAGTGTACCACCTAGGTGGTGGAGTACCAGTACTGGAGTCAGGAGCACCTGACTTCAAATCCGCCCTCAGACACTTAACATTTACTAGCCATGTGACCTTGGGCAAGTCACTTAACCCCAACTACACTACCTTCCCCCTCCAAAAAAAAAAAGAATATAATTGACCAAATGGAAAAGAAAGTACAAAAACTAATTGAGGAAAACAATACCTTAAACATTAGAATTAGGCAAGTGGAAGCTAATGACTCCATGAGACTTCAAGAATCAATCAAACAAATTTAAAAGAATGAAAACTGGAAGAAAATGTAAAATACCTCCTGGGAAAAACAACTGACCTAAAAAATAGATCCAGGAGAGCCAACATCAGAATTACTAGACTACCTGAAAGCCATAATCAAAAAGAGAACCTGGACAGCATCTTCCAATAAATTATCAAGGAAAATTGCCCTGATATCCTGGAATCAGTGTGCAACATAGACTTTGAAAGAATCCACCAATCGCCTCAGGAAACAGATTTGAAAATAAAAACTCCAAGGAATATTATACCCAAATTTCAGAACTATCAGGTGAAGGAAAAAATACTAAATGTGACCAGAAAGAAATAATTCAAATATCATTGTGTCACAATGAGGATCTCACTGGACCTGGCAGCTGCAACATTAAGGGATTGGACATCATGAGCATCATATTATGGAGGGCAAAGGAGCTAGGACTACAACCAAGAACCACTTACCCAGCAAAATTAAATATAATGCATCAAGGGGGGAAATGATCATTCAATGAAATAGAAGAATTTCAAGCCTTGGTAAGGAGAAGACCAGAACTAAACAAAAAATATGACCTCCAATATCAAGACCCAACAAAAATATAAATAGATAAAAAGGGAAAAGAAAACACAAGGAGTTCATACATCCCTATCTGGGAAGATGATATTTGTAATTCTTAAAAACTGCATCACTAACAATGCAGATAGAAGGAACATACATAGACAGATGATATAAGGATGAGGTGAATTTGAGCAAAACACATAAAAAAAAATTAAGGGATAAGAAAGAGAAGTACAATGGGTGCAAAATGGAAGGAGAGGTAGAATAGAGCAAATTATCTCACAGGAAGAGGGTGGGCAATGGGCATTGCTTGAACTTTACTCTCATCAGCACTGCCTCAAAAAAGGGAATAACATACACAATCAGTTGAATGTAGAAATTTCTCCTACCCAGCATAGGGGAGTAGGAGAGGAGGAGATTAAGTAAAGAGCATAGGGTGGAGACTAACAGAAGGGAGGGCAGATCAGGGAAGGGTCAGACTAAAACAAAACACTGGTGAGGTGAGAAAAGATGAAAGGAGAGGACAAAAGGGAGAAAGAATAGGATAGAGGGAAATACACAGATAGTAATCATAACTGTGAGTGGGAATAGGATGAACTCTCCCATAAAACAGAAACAAATACCAGAGTAGATCAAAAACCAGAATCCTACAATATGTTGCTTATAGGAAACACATGTGAAGCAAGGAGACACCCACAGAGTAAAGGTAAGAGGTTGGAGCAGAATCTGTTATGATTCAGCTGAAGTGAAAACAAAGCAAGAGTAACGATCCTTATCTTAGACAAAGTAAAAGCAAAAATGGACCTAATTAAAAGAGATAAGGAATGAAACTACATCCTGCTAAAAATGTACCATAAACAATGAAGCAATCAAATTAGAAGGGTAAGTAATAGCCTGCCAGATCTATGGGGAGGGGAAGAATTCATGACCAAATAAGGTATAGGAAGCATTACAAAATGTAGGAGAAATAATTTTGATCATATTAAATTGCAAAGCCTTTGTACAAACAAAAACAATGTAACCAAAATTAGAAGAAAAGCAGAAAGTTGTGGAACAATCTTTATACAGCAAGTGTCTATGATAAAGGTCTCATTTCTCAAATATATAGAGAACTGAGTCAAATTTATGAGAATAAAAGTCATTCTCCAATTGATAAATGACCAAAGAATGTGAATAGGCAGTTTTCAGATGAAGAAATCAAAGATATCTACAGGTACATGAAGAAGTGCTCTAAATCACTTTTGATCAGAGAAATGCAAGTTAAAACAACTCTGAAATACCACCTCACACTTATCAGATTGCTTAATCAGACAAAAAAGGAAAATGTTAAATTTTGGAAAAGATGTGGGAAAATTGGGACACTAATGCACTATTGGTGGAGGTGTGAACTGACTCGGGATAGAACTTTGGAATTATGCCCAAAGGACAACTAAGCTGGGAAATACCTTGATCCAGCAGTACTACTACTATGTCTGTATCCCAATGAGATCAGAAATAAAGGAGAAAAAACCTACAAGTGCAAAAATACTTATAGCATCCTTTTCTGTGGTGGCAAAATATTGGAAACTGAGGGGGTGCTCATCAATTGGGGAATGGTTATACAAGTGGTGTCATATGAATGTAATGAAATACTTTTGCGTGATAAGAAATGATGAACAGGGAAATTTCAGGAAAAAAAAAACCTGGAAAGACTTATATGAACTGATACAAAGTGAAATGAATAGAACCAGGAAAACATTTTACACACTGTAAGCAACATCATGTAATAATCAACTATGAATGACTCCACTCTTCTCAGCAACACAATGGTGCAAGACAAGTACAAAGGACTCATGAAGGAAAGCACTACTCATATCCAGACAAAGAACTGATGGACTCAATGCAGATGAAACCATATTTTTTCGCTTATTTTGTTCTTTCTGATGGTTTTATTCCCTTTTGATCTGTTTCTTCTTCCACAACTGTGATGAATATAGAAATATGTTTTACATGATAGCACATGTATAAACTCTATCAAACTGCCTACCATTTTCGGAAGAGGGAAGGGAGGGAGAAAAATTTGGAACACAAAATCTTATAAAAATGAATGATAAAAATGTTCTTGACGTGTAATTGGGGAAAAATAAAATACTATTTAAATTAAAAACAAATGAGAAAGAGAAAAAAATCAGATCAATACTGAAAAATTAAATGTTACATGCAACATTCCACACCCTTGGCCCACCAATTTGTATCATATCAGGGGAAGTGGTTTTCTCACATTTCTACTTTAAGAAATTTTGATTGGTTTTTTTTTCATTGACTTGTTTATTTACTTTTAGTTTACAAGATTCAGTTGCACAATCCTTTGAGTTTCAAATTTTCTCCCCTCTCTTTCCTCCCCACCCCCCACCCCATGGCAGCATGCAATCAAGTATAGGATCGACAAATACTTCATATTGTACAATAGTCTGTTTGTATAGAAGGGTTGTAACCAATGGAGTGAACAATGGGAAAAAAGAAAGAAAACCAAACGTGAAAAAGAACAATAGCATGCATATTGCTTCAGTCTCCATTTAAACTCTGTTCCTTTCTAGATCTTTCTCTGAATGTAGGTATCTCCTTCCATCCTGAGACTTGTAGAGT
>CM053584.1:225862878-225879822 GCA_028627135.1 Pseudochirops cupreus
CTTTTCCCCCTGAACTAGTTAAATGATATGCTTGATTAAAGTAAGATTGTTAACCCATTGTGAGTTGCTTTCCTTTAGAAAAGCAGATCTAAGAACCTGTGCTAGTAGCCGCCCTAGGTATGCTAGGGTGCTTGCCAATACAAGTACTTAAATACAAAGTAGTTTGGAAAGGGAAAAGGAGAAGCAGCTTTCAGGAAAAAGATGATAAGCTTTGTTTTTGGCATGCTGAATTCTAGCTCTCATTAAAAGACACAGAGCCTGCGTGTGTGTGTGTGTGTGTGTGTGTGTGTGTGTGTGTGTGTAGATTACAGGAATGAGGACAGGATGAAAAATATTAATTTGGGAGTCTTTGAATAGAAGTGAAACTTGGGAGTGAATGATTACTAAGAGAGGAACTATAAAGAGAGAAGAGATATGAGGAAAGAAACATGACTAGGAGGATAAATAACTAGAAAGAAATTGTTAAATCATAATAGAGATAGAAGGCACTTTAGAGGCCAGATAATTTAATCTCTTCATTTTACAGTTAAGAAACTAAAGTCATTGGAGATCAAGTGATTTATCCAAAGCAAAAGAGGAGGGATCTGAACTTGGGCCCTCTGCTCCTCAAATCTAGTGTTCTTTTTATTGTGGTATACTGCCTATAGATAAGCTAATAATGGATTCTTCCTTGTCATCAAACTACAAATTTGTTGTTCAGTCATTTTTCAGTCATGTCTGACTCTTTGTGACCCCATTTACTGGAGTGGTTTGCCATTTCTTTCTTCAGTTCATTTTACAGGTGAGGAAATGAGGAAAACAGGGTTAAGTGACTTGCCCAGGGTCACAAAGCTAGTAAGTATCTGAGACCCGATTTGAACTCAGGAAGATAAATCTTAGCACTGGCTCCATGTGTTGTGCCTTTTAATTGTCCCCAAACTACAAACAGGACCCTAATATATATTTTTGTAGGACCTTAATAAATACTTTTGTTGTGAATGATACTTTTTCATTGCCTTTTGTGGGAGCAGGAAGCAAAGCAAGAAGAGGAAAAAAGAATTCATAGGGATAGATATTTTCATTTTCATTTCACTGGTATGAGGACTGTGGAGGTGAGTAAATTTCTATGAATTCCAGATGGCACCTTCTCAGCAACTTACAGTTTTAGAGGGCTGCCTAGATCTGGGGGGTTAAATGACTAACCAGAATCTTCCTGGAATGAAGGCCAGCACTGTAATTTTATAACACACTGACTCTCATGTGCTATCTCATTAAAATTAAATAAAATGTAGCAAGATCAAGAAGCTGGCTTTCTCTTCACCTTGGCATACTGCCTCTATAATTCAGCATTCATTTATGCCCCAATTACGTCTCTTAATTTTGAGGACAAAACTAATGTAGGCAGAAAAACAAACATCTTGATTCTCTTCTTTCAAATTCTCTGAGAATTACTTGGTTTATGAATATACCTAACAGGTGAATGAAGCAAAAGAGAGAACAGAAAGCTGATCCCTTAAATGCATGTTTCATGTCTTCCCTTTCATGTAAAACCTCCATGAAGTGCTGGTTACAGTGATTTACAAAGAGGGGTGGATTCCCAGAATTCATTTGGCAGATAGAAAATGGAGAACAAAGAAGCAAAATTATGGCCACCTGCTGTTTCAGGAAGTTACAAATGGTAGGCTTCTCAGGGTACTGACTTTCCCCTTTAGGTCAGGGGATTACCTTCTTTCTTCCTGGATTTCTCAGTGATGAGGAACAAAGGACTAGGATATTGTAGAAACTTCCCTACCATGCTAAAGAAACGTTTTTGTCTCCACCAATTCACATACTCGTAATGTTAACATTTTAAGAGTTTCTATTTGTGAAGTAACAATGCAGTACTATTATTCTGTGCCTTGAAAGATAGCACTTCTGAGAGACAGCATTATTACAGGTGGTGTGCATGCAAAAGCTGATGGAAATTCCTTGGCCATTCTCTGATAATCCATGTCACCAGACATCTGGTGAGTAGCTGATTATAATTCTTCAAAGAACGTGACTGAGGGGGCTCTGTTTCTTTACCTTTTAGACTGTATAATGGGTGCCATTTGGATCGTCCATCAAATATTAACTAATATTCATAAGATCACAGACCCTGAACTGGAAGAGACCTCAGAGGCCATCTAGTAATAAGAATAACAATGACAACAATGATCACAATAATGATAATAATAAATATCACATATACTTTAAGATTTTCCAAGTAGTTTCCATGTTATCCAGTCCAATCCCTAATTTTATAGATGAGAAAATTGAGGCTCAGGGAGATCAAGTGATTTGCCTAAGATCATACAGGCAAGTAGGCTTTTAAAGAAAAGTATGATTTGAGTCTCAGTCCTATAATTCAGAACCAGTGCTCTTCCTACACTGTATTAATCAGTTCCATTTGCAACCATTTCCCCTTAAAATACATACCAATTATTGTGAAAACATAGTCACATGTCAAGAGGAGTTTCTTTTATATGACAAAACATCTGGTAAAACCCCTCACTTTTATTTCTAGGTTTGTAACTTATTTAGTGAGACTGACCTTTAAGTATGCACAATATATACACATAACAGGATATCAAGATATCAAATTAAACGAAAGATTTTAATGTATGGCATTTAAAAACCTTTTATTGCACTATTTATAAAACTGTTTTATAGAATACTAAAAAGTAAGGGACTGTTTAAAAATGTTAATCCTATAATTAATAGTCAGAGACATACGCTTTTCCCTAGCACAAGGCAGTGATATTCTAAATCTGTTACCATGAACTTTATAGGAGGAGACAGCCATCTGCCTACACGCAATCAACTAAAGCAAAGCAAAAATAGGTACCCTTATGTTTTCTTCCATGAAATATGGGGCTGTTGCGATAAAATAGGGTTTAGCTAATATGCATTATGATAGGATGTCTTAAGAAAAATAGGAATGAATTACATAGTAAATCAAAGCTGATTCTGTAAATCTCTGATATTATGAGATACAAGAATATGAAAACATACAGCAGTGCAGAGCAGGGAGTTGGATGTGGGTACATTATTAATGGGTTATACCTCACTCTTTTCTACAGATCTAAACCATCCTTCCTTTGCATATTTTGACCTAGTGCTAGTTTATTCATTTTTCCTAACTTAATTGATGCCAGAAGCATTGTGTGAAATTCACACTGCACTTCAAGGCAAAGCTGCTAAAATGCAACTCTCTAGCATTCACTTATGGGTATGTATTATTAAAAGCAACCAAAACATTAGAAGTCTCATGAAGGAGAGCTAATTTTCTATGTGACCTCAACACACTTGCCTTTTTTTTCCCTTTAGCAGTCAAGTACCATTTACTCTTTCATCAACTGGGTTCAGATTTTCTCAGGTATAATCAAAACATCTAAGTCCTATTCATGTATTTTTAGTTGACTGAATTGGCTCTTTATCAGTACTGTTGCTAGAGATAATTCTTTTTAGGTTACCTAATTTTATTTTAGTATTTGTTTTTGGTATCTTTTAAAATGTAAATAGTATTTTATTTTTTCCAATACATGTAAAGAAAGTTTTCAACATGCATTTTAATAAGATTTTGAATTCCAAATTTTTCTCCTCCCCACCTGATGGCAAACAATCTGGTATAGGTTATACATGTGTAATCATGTAAAACATATTTCCACATTACTCATGTTGTAACAGAAGAAACAGAACAAAAGGGGAAAGAACCATGAAAAACCCCCAAGAAAGTGAAAATAGTATGCTTTGATCTACATTCAGGCTCCATCAGTTCTTTGGCTGTGGACAGTATTTTCCATCAATAGCCTTTTGCAATTATTTTGGACTATTGTGTTGCTGAAAAGAACTAAGTCTATCAAAGCTGGACATCTCACAGTGTGGTTATTACTGTGCACAATGTTCTCCTGGTTTAGTTCATGTAAGTCTTTCCAGGTTTTTCTGCTCATCATTTCTTATAGCACAATGGTATTACATTACATTCATATACCAGAGTTTATTCAGTCATTCCCCAATTGATGGGCATCCCTTCAATTTCTAATTCCTTGTCACCACAAAAGAGCTGCTGTAAATAGTTTTGTACGTGTAGATCCTTTCCCCCTTTTTATGATATCTTTGGGACATAGATCTAGCAGTGGTATTACCACTGGATCAAAGGGTATGCATCATTTGATTGTCCTTTGCACTAGGCATCTTTTTAATGATCTTTATTCTTCTCTGTGTTCCACTCTTGACATTGGATTTTCTCTCCTTCTCACTCTAGAAGTTTATTCTGTTCCTAGTTATCTCACTCTGGAAGTCTCCCACAAATACCCAGGACTCCTTCCTCTGATTAGTCCAGTCATGTCTTCATTCCTCTTCTAGCTTCATTCCTGATTCTGTGGACTTTCTCCACCAAGGCCCTCTGTGATTATCTTCTCCTTCCCCTTCACTTTTCAGCTTTCTTTTATTAGAATATAAACTTCTGGAGGATAGGACTATATTTTTGCTTGCATATATTAATTTTTTTGAATGACTTGTTTATTTACTTTTAATTTACAAGATTCAGTTCCACAATCACTTGAGTTTCATATTTTCTCCCCTCCCTTCCCCCCCCCCCCCCATGGTGGTGTGCAATCATGTACTTTCATTTTGTTCTTTCACATTGTACAACAGTTTGGTCATATAGAAGGGTTGTAACCAATGAGTGATCACTGGGAAAAAAAAGCAAAGCCAGACATGAAAGAGAACGATAGCGTGTTTTGCTTCAGTCTCCATTTAAACTATAGCCTTTCTATATCTTTCTCTGAGTTTAGGTATCTCCTTCCATCCTGAGGCTTGTAGAGTTGTCTTTAGCTGTGCATTGTTGAGGATAGTCCAGTTTATCAAGGTTGGTCATCATATGTACGATGTGTCTGTGATTGTGTACAGGTTTTTCCTGGTTCTGCTCTTCTCACTTAGCATCAGTCCGTATAAGCCTCTCCAGGTAATTATGAAGTCCATCTCCTTCCCATTTCTTATTGCACAATAGTATTCCATTACATTCATATACCATAGCTTGTTCAGCCATTCCCCAACTGATGGGCGTCCCCTATATTTCCAGTTATTTGCAACCACAAAGAGAGCTTGCTTGTATATGTTAATAACAACAATTATAGCAACATTTGTAGAGCACTTTCAGGTTTGCAAAGTTCTTGCAAGTATTTTATTTTATTCTCATCAGAGCTCTGGGAAGTAGGTGCTGTTAGTATTTCCATTTTACAGAAGAGGAAGCTGAGTCTGAGAGAGATTAAGTAATTTACCCAGGGTCACATGGTTAGTATCTAAGGCAGAATTTGAACTCAGGTCTTTCATACTCTAGATACAGCACTTGTATTTTCACCATTTATCAGAATTCCTGACTCAGAGTGAGAGCCTATTGCATTCTTCTTGACTTGGCTTAACTTCTTGAAAAACAAATTGGATAACATGATCCTGCTAAGGTAAATATATTTTAATATTGAAAAATAAGAATGGAATGATGAAGACATTCCCGATCATGTTGCCTCAGTGAAACTTCAATATCCAGAAATGAAATAAAAAAATTATTCTGAAATAATGCTATTCTACACTGTTTGAGACATATCTATAACTTGACAACCAAAGTGTTTTTTTTTCCTTGAGCATATGAAATTCAACAATCCTAAGAATTTCCATTAAAGGTTTTATCTTTTAATCAAAATTATACTGCTTCATAAATGAGGTAATATCTTAGAATTTGAGAAAAAACAATAGCTGCCCCAACTTTTAGGGTTACTATATTCTATGTCTTCTAGACCCATGACACATTTTTTTCCATAACTAATTCATGTAATAATGTTGAAACCAACAAAATAATGAGACCAAAGATTTTTTTTCTATAATCTATCACCAAATTAAATCTTCTGAACATTAAGATTTCAATGGTTTTTATGCCAATAAAGTGACAATTATAATACTTGAGCCAATTAACCTACTGAAATACTTATCAAACTACATTGGTAATTTACATTCAGAAGCTAAACTTTGTTAGCTATCATCTCTCTTGTGACCTAACAATGTGCTCTGCAAAAAAAAAAAAGTTTGTAGAGCAGGAGATTGAATGGATGTTGTGCTAGATTTGGTTAGAAGACATGAGTTTGAACACTGGCTTTGACATTTGTGTGACTGTAGAATGGTTACTTGATCTCTGCTGCATTTTACTCATTTTGAAAATGAGAAGGTTGGTCTTGATGACCCTTGACCCCTCTCCTCTTTCTCTCTATCTATAAGTTGATGATCTTATTTTACCATGGGGATAAATGGTTCAGGTTTTTTAAAAAAATCTTTAAAATTTCACCCTGTTTCCAAATTTTGACATTGCAAGCCATACTACTGTGGTAGTGATAATAAATTACTTGATTTATAAAAAAGATAAATGAAACGATGTTTAAGATATTCTTCAATGACACAAAATGAATCCTTACCATCACAAAATATTCACTTTTTAGTGAATAAAAAGTCTTATCTACTTAGTTTACAGTTTTTACCAAATTTAACAAATATCTGACTGAAATGATGCTTTATTTTTTTGTTCCCAGTATACTTGCCTTTTAATTTCTGGTTTTTAAACATTTAATAATGATGGTGATAATAGCTAATATTTATGCACTATTTAAAAGTGCTTTCTTTTCATTATCTTATTTAATTCTCATAACAACCATGTGAGATAGGTTTTATCATCCCCATTTTACATATAACAAGAGTTAGATATAAGTGACTTGACCAGAGTCACACAGCTAATAAGAATCTGAGGTAGGATCCAAACTCAGGTTTTTGTAACTCCAAGGTTCTATCTTCTATGCCATAAGAAATATTTATTCAGAGGATTATTTAGCATTTTCTAAATTATTAATATCATCTAACTTATTAGCAATTTTTCCAATAAGAGGTAGTATGGCCTAATAGATAGAGAATTGACCTTGAAGTCCAGGAGATTTGAGCACAAGTTTTACTTCTGAGGCTGAGTGACAATGAGTAGGTCATATAGCTTCTTGAAGTCCTAGGTGACTTCCAAGACTTTAAGTTGCAGAAAAGGCATCAAGCTGCATTAGTAGAAGAGTGTTTTTATCACCTGGAGCTCCCTTTACCACTGGAAGCTCAGGTGCTGCCTCTAACCAATTTATATGAAACTTTGAGGAAAAGTGAAAATCATATATTTTAAAGTGATTTAGTAAAACTATGCACAGAGAAGTTTTCCAGACAAATATAAATGAGCAACTTCAGTGAACTTTGCGACAAGTTTTCAGTCAAATCTTAAAACTTCCTGTGATTCCCCTTTATAACAAGCAAAATATTACCTTCCACACAAAAAAAGCAAAGATGAAAATATAACCATAGAGAAGCTGACTAATGAAAAAAAGGAAATTGATGAAGCTTCAGCAACAGGATCTGAGCAGGATGGGATGAGTCTAGAAACTGCTAGTATATGCAATGAAGTACTAAAAAAATGAAATTAAGAGAATGCAAAGGAAAGAGAGGAGGGATATTCCCCTGAGTCTGGAGCAGCATACATAGTCTTAAAGGTCAGACATCTCAAAATGGCAGAGAAGATGACTTTTATACTTTTATTTTCTTCTATGATGATCTTTAAGTGAGGATGCTTTACCCTCAACATTGTTACAAGAGTCAAAGGTTATTTTCTGATGTTCTTTAAATATTTTATTGTCTCTCAATTAGAGGAAGGAAAATATAGTACTTCCCTCACAAACTTTCTATGCACTGCAGTCTTTCCAATGATTAAGCAGAAAACTAGGAGGGCTTTAAAATCAATATCTCCTCTAGATTCAAATGTTCATAGCAAACATAATATCAGTTGGTTTATTTTCAAAAAGGAGAAACCAAGTCCAATGATACTTGTTTAGACACGTGAAACCTTCATACAAAAATTAGACTTCAGATGAAGGCTACAAGATCTTTTCCCTCTCTGTTAAAGGTGGAAAAATTCTCAAAAGCTTTGATGCATCCTAGTCTCCTTATATTAATTCAGCTAACTGTCAAACATGCAAAACAGTCCCATAAGGTAATTCCAGCTTGATCAGAGAGGAACACATATTCTCTCTGCCTGGCTTTCACAGTGGCATTTTGGAGAAACAAAAAGGAGAAAAACATGTGTAGGATTTAATTTACTTCAATCTTGGGTAAGAGATAAAAAAAAAAGAAATGTTCTCTGCAATCTGAAGCATCACACAATAGAGTCATTTCCCCCCTAATTTAGTGCCATTGATTGGTTTCACATAGAATATAATGACCTCTTTCAGTTGGCAATGCAGGGAGATGTATGCTAGTTACATTGTGTTCTCATATATTGGCGGTCTGGCAAGCACAGTTTTGGCTCTGGTTGCCCAATACTGCTTCAAATAATGGAAATCCTATTAGGAAGCCATTAGAGATTTATAATAGGGGAAAGCTCTCCTTTTAATGCACAAATACCTCCCTCTTTCAATAATGCTAAAAGCATCACCCCAGAGGCATCAAGGAGAGAATATAATGCTTTAAACAAGAGTAAGAAAATTTAAACATGGGTGCAACATTTGTGATATGTAAAAGTCCTACATATAAATATAAATAAGAGTATATGAATGTGGTAAAAGATGGAATTTTAAGGGATGCTACTCATGATGTCCAAAATCCTTCACTATGTTGTTAGACAGTAACTTATAAGAATTAAGGATTGTTTTCCGTGCTTTAGGAAGTAACTAAGAAAATAATAGTGCATTTAAAACTTTAGCTTTTCTTTAGTGTAGAAATTCAGAGTTCTTTTAGAAGTACAATGAATTGCGTACCAAAGAGAATCACATCCTGAAAAGAATCCAAACTCAGTGTGCTGGCAATGACTAAAGTACGACAAAGTACTGTGTCATGATGTTTAGTATTGAAGAGATTATAAATGCTCCTCACTTTGGGTAATGGTTAATAATGTGAGATCAACATGTATCTGATTCTCCTTCATCTTCTGTTACTAGACTGAAGGAAAAAAAATCTATTATTTGAAAAGGAAATAGAGTCGATAATGAAGAACACTTACCTTTTTCACAGAAATGGCCAGTAAAATATAAAGGACAGTCACACTGAAATGATGCCACACCATTAGATGGAAAGATAGGATGGCAAGTCCCTCCATTATGACATAAACTTTCTTGGCATACTGATGACATTCCATGAAGACCATGAGAAGGCCCAAGAGAATCCAGTCCTTCAGGAATAACAGAAGGTGCTGCAGAGGAGGCTGCTGGTAACTGTGTAGAGACTGGAGATCTATTGAAAGGAAAATCAATGTAAAATTTCAGGTGAGAATCCTAATTAAGAGCAATCAAATGGTTGCATGCAACAGGGGAGAATACCAATCCAAATGATCTGTTTTTAAATTTATTTTAAATTTTGATAAGTTTTTATTGATTTTATTGATGTCTTTTTTTACATTGCCATGATTTCCCCAATATCCCCTCGCCACCTGCTAGAGTCACCCATAAAGCAAATAGTATTTTTAAACAGAAAAAGAGCGGAAAATTAGCATAATTAACATAAAAAATTCTGAAAAATAGGGGCAATTTACAACACTTGTGGACTTCTCACTTCTGCAAAAGGATAGGGTAAAAGTATCTTCTCATATACCTTCTTCTGAGCCATGCATATTCATAATTTTGCAACCTACTTTTTTGATTTGCATTGTGTGTGTATGCAGTTGTCCAATTCACATTGTTGTGGTCACTGTGCTTATTGCTTTCTTGGTTTGTGTACTTTGGTCTGCATAGTTTCATGTAGATCTTTCCATGCTTCGTTGTTTTCATCACATGTTTGTTACAGAAGTTTCTTACAGAAGTTCTATTTCATTATAACAATATACCACAATTTTAAAAATCATTTCCCAATCAATAAGCATCTACTTTATTTCTAGTTCTTGGCAATTACCAAAAGAAAGAGTATTGTTAGAAATAGGTTGGAGTGTATAGAAACTTTCTTTTTTGTCAGTTATGTATTTGAGGATCTATATCCAGCACTAGAATCTCTGGATTAAAGGATATGGACATTTTAGTCACTTTATTTGCATAATTACTTTCCAAGATGAACATATTGATTCACAGCTCCACCAACGATGTGCTAGTGTGCTCTTCTTCCCAGAACCACACTAACATTGACTAGTCACATCTTTTGTCATCTCTACCAATTGCTCAGTAGGAGCTGAAACCTTTGGTTTGTTTTGATTTACCTGTCTCTTATTATTAATGATTTGGGCACTATTTTGTGTTTGGAAGTAGCCTGACATTCTTCTCTTGAGAACTGTTTTTTCATACCCTTTGATCACTTACCTACAGAGGAATGACTTTTGTTGCATATACACACACAATACATATATATATATATACACACACACACACATGTATTAGGTATGCATAGGTAAGTATATTAATTGCTTATATGTAATGGATACCAAGCCCCAAAGCATCAATTCAAAGCAGAAGAGGTTGTCATGTGTATTTTGTAACCTGTGGAATAGTTTTTTTTTTTGAGGGGGGAAGGCAAGGCAATTGAGGTTAAGTGACTGGCCCAAGGTCACATAGCTAGTAAGTGCGTCAAGTGTCTGAGGCCAGATTTGAACTCAGGTCCTCCTGATTCCAGGACCCATGCTCTATTCACCATGCCACATAGCTGTCTCCCTGTGGAATAGTTAAGCCTTTTTAATGTTGAGGTTACATAATATTTCCCCAAATTCCCATTGGATGAATCATCATGCTGTTACCCAATAAATTAAAAAAACAAAACAAAATATTTATTAATGTTCAAAATGCATAAAGTACTATACCAAGTGCTGGAGATGCAAATAATAAAGCTAGACAGTTGAAGGTCTTAAGGAGCTCACATCTTTATATGAGCATTGTGGAAGTGTCCTTGAAGACAAGGACAATAAAATATAAGATCTGGCAGTTCCTCTCAAGAAGTTAAGGCTTTTGCATAAGGATGTAGTGATGTTGATCATTAGAGAAACAATAGATCTATGTAAATTTGAAGAGTGTCATCACCAGGCTGGCTATGGAGGGATGACATTTTTGGCTACAGCAACTTTTGGAAGAGTGTCTGTTAATCTGTAGCATGTTATGATCAGTAGAAGGAATACCCACAACAATTAAATCAGAGGTCCTCAAAATGCCAGAAGCATTGAATTGTATGATACTCTGTAGCACAGTCTACATAGTGTGACAAAATCAAAAGTGACTGAAAGTTATTATTCATTTTATTTCTAGTCAGTCAACAAGGCTCTGTACGTGTCAAGGAGCCTGAGAGTAATTTTCAGGGGAAATCTTTGAGTCAAACCCCCCAAATATTTTGATTATATCTTTCATGTTATAATCATGAAAAATTCTCTACAAGAAGAACAAAAACAATGATAAATTATTACATTTATTGTTTAGACCTAAGACTTCGTAAGTGTCGAGAATATCCACTTGGGGAAATTCCTCTGCCAATGCAAATAGGTAATTGTTTTGAAACTTATGGTCTTAGGAAGTTTATAAGGACACTAACTGGTTAAATGATTTGCCCAATATCACACAGTCATTAGATATTGGAAATGATCCTTGAAATCAGGTCTTTTTGACTTCCAGATAGGATTTCTGCCTACTATGTTAGTTTGTGTATATATATTTATACACATTATATTTTATATTCTACATGAATATATTAGATACACACACATATCTAAAACTAAGCATATATACACATACACATACATACATGCATACAGATATATATGTGTATGTATATGTATACATAGTATGTACACACACACACACACACACATCTCCTTAAGGTTTACAATGATTTTAGACATGTTATCTTATTTGCTTATCACAACAACACAGGGAGGTAGGTGCTATTATTGGCCCCATTTCATAGAGGAGGAAGCTGTCTGAGAGAAGTAATGTGACTTCTCTAGGGTGACACAACTAGTTTCTGGGGCAGAATTTGAACTTGTTTTGTTGACTCCAAAGCCCAAGGCTTTATGCATTGCCCTAACTGCCTGCTTAGCTCTCCCTCTTTGTCCTTCTATCCTGTTGCCCTCACTCTACATACATATACACACATACATTATATTCAAATAATATTATACACACACACATATATATATGTATGTGTAAACATGCATACTTAAAGGAGAGAGCAGAGAAAAAGTTACACAATTTGCAAATTGAATTCTGCTTATGAAGAAGGAAAGGAAAAGGAAAGGAGTACAATGGATAGAAAGAGAAAAGAAGACATTTCCACACTTACATAATATGGTAGCATTGTCCCTAGAGAACTAGTTTCCAAATAGGACAATATGACTTCACCTTCCATCTTGGACATATACTCTTGCTATGTGACCCTGGGCAAATAGTTTAATCTCTCAGAGTCCTGGACAACCCTGAGATAAGAAAACTGTAAACCCTGAATAACAGTTTTCTATTTGCATTAATAAGGGGATTTGCCTCACTGGGTCTTCCTCATACAGAGGAAAAGATTAGTACAAAAACCAAACAAAACATGAAGAGACATGATTCCACAGCATGTCTAAGGTATCCCTCCCCTATTTAAAATGCTTTAGTGGTGGTACAGTGTTCACCAAATAAAAAATTGATTCAACTAAAAAAAAGACCCAAATAAACCTGGTACAAGTCTGTGTGCTATAAATAAATTTCATACTCTTCAGTTTTGCACTTATAGTCCTCCACATCCTGACTCTACTTTCTTAGCCTTATTTCTTGCTATTTCTCTGTGTAGTCTACAAACTAACTGCTGTTCCCCTCAGACAACCTTCATTTTCTTGCCTTTGGGTCTTGGATCATACTGTTTCCTCTACATGGAATGAACACATTCCTTACTCTCCCCTCTCCCCCCCCCCCCCACTTCTGATCACGAAATATCCACCTATCTCAAATTACACTTCCCTTCAGCATAGGTCACTGATCCTGAGATCCTTCAGGAAATCTTCCTAATTCTCCCATCTAGAAGAAATCCCCTCCTCATCTCAGGTGCTACATGCTTTGAGAGAGACTTAGCAATTCTCTACTGCTTTAGGAACCTATGTCTAACCTAGGAAAATTAAATGCCTGATGTTCTAGTTAGAGGCGCAATGTGAAATTTCAACATGCAGCCCATTATACAATGTATTTAATGTCAGCAGATATTAAAACATCAGCATTATGTTAAGTCATTAGCACCAAACCAACACTAGTAACATCAATTCAAAATTAATAAAGATGAAATTTTATTCGCATATCACTTAATGACTAGTAATGGTATTTTGCATGCTTTTTCCCTTAATTTCCATAAGCCATAAATGGTTTGCCAAAGGCTGTCCCTGAAACTGTTAGTTCATCTTCTAAGGATTTCATGTAAACAACACTAAATTACTCTATTTCACAGCTAGAAAGACAGAAATGAAAATGAACTCAAGTACTGCTAGCATTTAACTTCCAGCAAAAATACTTAACAAAAAAGAGAGATCAAATGAATGTAGGCACTTAATAGGGAGTGATTTGAATATAACTGGCCATGACAAAAAGAGCATTCTAATTAATCATCTCCTTAATAATAAAGTCTTGTAAATGTTCATGGATTTTCAAAGGGGCACTTTGGAATAATAAAGTCACTAGAGATAGACTGATTCTATAACATATGAAACTTCAATCAGTGAATATGAGTCAATACAACCTAACTACTCTTAAGAAAGAAAATGGTTATTTAGACCTGCATATGAAGAAATCTGCTCGTTTATAATCAAGTGTTCAATTGCACATCAAAAACAGGATATAATGTATGTATTCTAGGTCAAAATAAGTCTGGTCCATTAAAAACAAAATTACTACAGTTTCCACCTTATTGGAAGGGTTTAATTAGAAATTATTAAGGCAGTGCTATTAAGTTACATGTCTTATATGCCAAGACAATAGGGCATGGGGATATTTGCTTTTCATCAAGGCAAGATACTGTGTTAGATCCTAGGGAATACAAAAACAAAAGAGCCCTTGTTTTCAAAAGGCATATATTCTATAGGGAAATTTACTTCAAGAAGTATGGGGGTTGTTTTTAGAATATTCACAAGAGGAAGAAAGATATTAGAAACCTGAAGAAACTGCCAAGATGGCTGACTGACTAAGAGGCAGGTCAGATGTTTTCACATATCTACTTTAACAAAATTCTGAATTTCATACCAGACTAATGATCAAGACATCCCAAAAGTAATTGCAGTGAGAGACTTCTTCCACCTTAGACACTAAAGAAATAAAAAAATAAAAAAAAATCAGACAGTAGTTAATATAGAATAGGAAAGAGGGGCTCCACAGCATAGCTAAGGTCAATTTGATGAGATATAGGACACGTGGTCTTCAGGGCTATGTGTTGAAAGGCAGCAAGATCAGAGGGATATCTTTAAAAAGTCCCAGAGTGGTTAGAAGTCCAAAATTTGTGATTTTTGAAGTCTTTCGGAGTTCAGTTCAATAGGCAGTGATGAACTACTAATACAATGAGACACCATTCCAACCACAATATCTTAAACCTAGATCTCTGACACTTTGTCTTACAAAGGAAAAGAAGGTCTTGAGGATCCAACATTCAAAATCTCAAAAATCCAGGATGAGAGCAATCTCCCAAATCCAAATAAAACCAAGCAGGGTCAACTAATACACCCCCCAAATACCAGGGAGCTGATATTGACTCTTGAACAAAGCCCTGATTTAGGAAATAAAACTGAAGTGATGAGCAAATAAAAACAAATGCTGACCCTATTTTTTAAAAGGTAGAGATGCTAAAAAAGAAAGCTGGAAATAACTGAATAACAACTTCAAACAGAGGCCCAAAGGGGGGAAAAAAGATTTTAGATTAAGAGTTCATGAATACCTAGAAAAAATGAAGCAAGAAATAAGAAGTTTAGTAGAAGTTTTAGAGGAAAGAATTATAAAGGGAATAAGTAGCCTAGGGGAAAAAGTGGTAAACTTTACCCCAAAATTGAGCTCATTGAAAACAACAATTTTGAAAAATAAATAGTCATTGCTTTCTGAAAGCAAAGTAAGTTGTGATAAAGAGGTAGAACAAAATTAAATGACTGGAAAAAATGCAAGCTATCTGATATAAAAAAAAAACCCAAAAAACAAACACTGTCCATCTGAAACAATGGCCAAGGAGAGAGAACTTAAGAATCATTAGACACCATGAAAACTACGGTAAACAAAATCAAATCTAGACATTACATTTTAAGAAATCTAGATTAAAAACTGCCCAGATCTATTAGAATTAGAGGGCAAAGGAAAGACAGAAAATAAAAATCCATGTTTCAACTCACTAAAGAATTCTCAAAGAGCAAAGTGGCCGTAATGGTATAGGAAAAAAATCCCAAAACCAAAACTCCCATATCAAAGGAATAAAAAATGCCACAATCATCCAGAAAGAAAGAATATAAGAACTAAGGAATGATCATCAATATCATGCATGATCTGGCAGCATCTGCCATAACTGAGAGATCTTGGAATACATTATTTCAAAAGACAAACAATAAATACACACAGCAACAATATTTTGCCATATGAAGTTAAATATAATTCTACATAGGAAAAACAAATATTTTATGGAAAAGATGTTTTTGAGCATTTTTAAAATGAAAGATCATAGCTGATCATGAATTTTGAAATACAAATACAGCCATATAGAGTAGCAGTTCTCAACCTGTGGGTTATGTTCAATTTAAATACATCCTGCATATCAGATATTTATATTATGATTTGTAACAGTAGCAAAATTACAGTTATGAAGTAGCAATGAAAATAATTTTATGGTTGGGGGTCACCACAACATGAGGAACTGTATTAAAGGGTCATGGCATTAGGAAGGTTGAGAACCACAAGAAACCTAGATATGTAAATTTACTTGAGCTATTGGAAGGGTCTGTATGATGATTCAGTGCTAACAATCAAACAGAAATAGAAGAAACAAATATTCATTCAGAAACTTTATGTCTTCAAAGCATATTGTTAAAATTAAATAACAAAAATTGTAATCTTGGGGAGGATTAGCCCTGTTCTCACTGTCTAAAGAGGTGACAGAGAAGGGAGTATAAAAAGAATACAATAGTGTAGGACTGAGGAACAAGGGTGTTGAGAAGAGTAGATAGAGGGGCGGGGCCAAGATGGTGGCATAGTAGCAGCAACATATCACAGCTTTCACATAGCCACCCACAAATACCCATAAAATATGACTCTAAACTAATCCTAGAACTCCAAAATGCACAGAAATATACTTTCCACTAAAGTCAGCTGGGCTACAAGGAACCATATCAGCACTGCAAACTGAAACCAGCCTGGCCTGAAGGCCTGGCTGAGCCCCAGGGGTGGCTGGACGGGAGGAGCTTCAGAGCCTCGGATTAGTGGCAGCTGTGAGCAGCATTCAGAACTACGTCAGTAGGACTTGTGAAATTGGGGAAGAAAAGCAGTCTGGCCAAAAGGCCTCCAGGGCTGGAAAGAGAAAGGCAGAGGTTTTGCACCCGCCTCTGCATTGCAGCTACAACGCCCATGGCCTGCAGACAGCAGGGGGACTAAGCGATTGTTCAGAGGCCGAGTGCTCTTGCATTGAGTGGCCTGGATCCGAATCGCGGTCTTGGGCCTCAGTCCTGGAGTCTTCATTATCTAGTGAGCCAGAAGTAAGTAGGAAAGGGACACAGCACCTTCCTGAGAGCTACAGCAGCCGGGAGGACCCCAATGATTTGGGACAGAGCTTTCCCTTCTGGAAGCAGAGCCCCACAGAGATTTAAAAAAAAAATCATGGACTGACCAACCATGAGTAAGAATAAGCATAAGAAGCAAAGTAAGAACAGCAACCAAACCCTAGATTCCTTCTTTGGGGAAAAGAAGGATCATGGCAAAGAGAGGGAGGAGGAGA
>CM053584.1:225880322-225900603 GCA_028627135.1 Pseudochirops cupreus
AGACTGGGGGAGGGGGGATACACTGGGATGGTTGTTTTGGGGTGGTGGGTAGGGGAAAGATGGGGAGAAAATATGTAACTCAAAATCTTGTGGAAATGAATGATGCAAACTAAAATAAAATTAAAAAAAAAGAGAGAGAAGAGTAGATAGAGCAAGGAAGAAAGGAGGGGGAGTGAGAATCAAATTAACCTCAATCTTAACTAACGTGAACAAAAGAGGCCTGAAAACACACAGATATGCAGACCCACATAGTTTGGTGCAGAAATACAGCAATGTTAAAAGAGAAACAAAAAGGATGAGATGGGAGATAAGAGGGAGTATAGAACTGGGAAGGGAATAATCACAAGCAAACAAATTTACTGATCATGAAGTGGGGAAGGAGTGGGGATTTAAAAAAAGAAAAAAAAAATCTAAAGGATTGCTTTAGATTGCCTCTTAGTCAATTGGGAAATGACTGAACAAATTGTGGTGTATGACTCTAATATAATATTATTCTGTAAGAAATAAAAGAAATTATTTCAGAGAGTCCTGGGTAGCAGGACATGATACAGGAAATAGAATAGAACCAACAAAACAACTTATACTTGTATAGCAATACTGTAAAGAAGAAAAAAAAAACAATCTTGAAAGACTTAACAACACTGACCAATGCAATGATCTAGCATGCATCCCGAACACCTATGTACTTATGATGGAACATGTTGCCTATCTCCTCAGAGAGGTGATGGACATTAAGGTACAATAACATTCAGTTTTGGAAACTGTCACTGTGAATTCATTTTGCTTGACTTTATTACAAGATTTTTACCCTCCTTGGTGGATTGGGACATAGAAGATAAGAAATAGTGATGCCAGAAAAGAATTATTGTTGCAGTTTTTACAATTCACAGGAGAAAATAGAAGGAAGTTTAGAAGGAAGAATAGAGCAAGAAAGTAACATACATAATTTATTATATGTTTTTAAAACAACCCAGCATAAAATGGAGATTCACAATTTCATATAGAGTCCACTTTTATGTTCTGCTATGTATAAAATAATAATAGTGACAACAATTAAACCCAAAGAAGTAAATGAGTAACATTCATATTATCATCTTTGAGAATATCACCTACAAAAACCAGTTTTTAAATGTTACTGTTAAGTTGAAGGATACATACATTGGTTACAAATGAAGAAAACACAAGGTACTTTCTGTATATTGTTTCCTATTGCACCTTTCTATATTTCTAGGTTATCTTTTTATTGGGTGATGGATTCATGGATTGGAAAAAACAGCCTCCCATTCCTCTCTATAATTCTCTACCTGCCTTGTGTCCCATAAAGCATTCCCTTGTTTCAGATTTATACAACAAGCAAAATGAGTCCATATGTCGTTCACTTCTGAAAATAGATGTTTCATTCCATTCTTCAGGTCCATCATCTGTGCAACAAGAGGTAGGAAGGACACTTCACCATCAATGATTTAGAGTCATTATTGGTCATTGCAGTTCTCATAGTTCTTAAGTCTTTGAATGCAATTTTCTTTTATATTACTACGATTATTGCATAAATCATTCTCCTGGTTGTGTTCACTTTGCTCTGCATTAACTGACAAAAGTCTTCCCATGTTTCTCTGAATCTGTTTCTGTCATCATTTCTTCTGGCACAATTACATTTATATGGCACAATTTGTCCAATTATCTCCAACTGATGGTCACTCATTTTGTTTGCAGTCATTTGTCTTCTCTGGCTGCCTCAAGTTTTACTGAGCCAATGGGACACTTACCTTCTCACTCCTCTTTATATGGAGGTTCTACAGGCTTGATTCTGTGCAGGATTAGGAGGGTAACTTATTTCAACTTCTTTCTAGACTTTCCACATGTCATGATGTAGTTCTGAGGTCAGGGATAAACACATCTGACCTCCCAATAAACATTGATTAAATGCTTATAAGTACCTTTATTCGTCAGTCCCTTTTAACTTCAACATGACCTGCCATGAAAAATGTTTTACAGCTCTGAAAAGCCTTAAGAAGGCATCAAAACAATGAGGAGAAGGGGGAAAATAGTGAGTGCTCTATTAACATTACTTTCATTACAGGAAAGCCCTTGTATCCCTTGCATTTACAGGAAAGTTGGTAAGTTCCATCTCAGTAAAGGAGAAGAAGGTAAATATTCCCTTAAAAATGTTAACATTCTTTCAAAGAGTAGGTCAGAGAACAGTTCAGTTTTAAAAATTCAACAGTCTATTACAAAGTACACTTAATGCTTCCTGTCTACTGTAAGGAACTTGATTAGATTTGTTTTAACATTTTGGAAATATATGCACATAGAAAATTAAACCAGAAACAAAAATGCTATAACTCACTACTTAAAATGGTAATTTATTATAAACTTCGGATACAAGTTTATACACTGAAAGTCCTGACACAGTTTCTTTTTCTTTCCTAGAAACATTTTGACACTGCTGTATGTTCTAGTAATTGGAATAAAATGCTTGGCATTGCATTAACTTTGTCCTGTGTGAAAAGCTTAGTTTGGAGAAGTAACTTAAATTCCTTTTGTAAAATTGGATTTTATAAAACAAACTTGGTAATTTTTCAAATTTGCCTCTACATTTACAGTTGGAAGTTTTGCCTGGCACAGCTATGCTGATATTTTTTTCTAGTAGCCAGGATGATCAAAGCATGCTATAATAGGATAGAGCAAAAAACATGTTAATGTCATCCCTGCCTCCCTCACCTTTCACTTAAATTCTAGACATCATATTATTAAAAATTAGGTGATTTACCTTTATCTAATACAAGTATATATTTTAAATTTTCCACAAAAAGCAGAATTGGATTTACCTGCAGTGTCCTCAGGGTAGTAAGATATATTTTATATACCATGATCACATATGCATAAAAGATGAACCCATAAAACAGCCTTTGTAATGATTCAGTTTATGGCTGTAGAGGAGGATTTGTTTAATATAGCTGCCAATAGCCTAAAACTTCATCATGATTTTTAACTTATTAACATAATATTTCAGAGAAATGCCAAGTATGAGAAATGGAACCTAAATTAAATTCTCATACAGCACTCAAGAATAATTGTCTTACTCAAGAGAGAGAAACTAAGACTTAACATAGAGGAAACCTTTTTTGGCACTATTGGTACCAATGAATTGTCTGTGCATTCAACAGGGGCATTTGTGTTTTTTTTTCCCCTTCTTCTTTTTAAAGGCATATGAATTGTAGTATGGCACTCTCTCTATATAAATGGCTTGTTTTCTTTCATTTCTAAGTGTTATAATCACTAAATTAGAGATCAATGGTAATCATACTTGAACTTTCCCAAAAGTGAATAAGACTGGTATTCATTTTTTCCATATATTTTCCTGTAAAACTATAGTTGGCATTCTAATATTTATCAGAATATCTATTTTGCCAAAACTGGTTTTCATTCCCATATTTCTCAAAAAAGTCTATAGTTTTCCAAAGCCATTGGTGGGTACAGGGTCAAGCCCTTATTTGCAGTCAATTATTAATCATTTAGAGTTTTATTGTCTCTCCTATTGCTTATAGTTTCACCTCCTGGCATCACTAATAACAAAAAGTTAAATGAAACTCAATTGTGTTGCTACCTTTTAGCAACAAAATAGTTAGTAGTGAAATAAATGAAAATCTACAATTCACAAGAGATTTTCTTTTAAAAAGTCTATGTGATTGTCAATTGTCCATTTTACGCCTCAATCTCTGATTGGGTAAATGAAGGTTGCATGTCAGTTATATTACTGTCTTAATTTTGGCTGCATAACATCAGTGAACTTTGTTAAGATCCTTACTAGGATAATAGATTGAGTTACAAGAAGTCTTTAAGAGGATTTAGTTTAACTCCTTCATTTCAAAGATAAGGCCTGGAGAGGGCAAGGGACTTGCCTATCTTTACATGGATAAGCTAGACTTGTGGAAAAAAACTAGTTACAACTACCAGTATTAAAACCTCATGTATTGAATGCTTTTTGTAATAGCACATTTAGAGCAACTGCTTCTAGCAGTATGATTGTTCACTGAACAAACAAACCTTTTTGAATATCAAATTCTACCTTCTTTCCCCCACATCCTTTTACTTCTAATGCCTTGACCTTCATAATACTAAGTAATCATGTTAATCATTAACATTTCACTTAGAGTATAATGAGAGTTAAAACAGAGGGAAAATTTTAATCTGAAAGTTGACTGGAATAAAAGCATTAAAGTACAATATTGGAAGCAAATATAATTTGCACATAATAATGCACTAATAACAAATATGACTATCCAAATAATATTTTCTCTTTTGCATGTTTATATCGACACTTTTGATTCTAATCACAATCATTTCTGACTATGTCTCTATTCCCTCTCCCACTATGAAAATGCTTTTATAAGAAATATTAAAAAGAAAAGGAAACAATAACTAAACAAAGATGAAAAAAAATCAGCCATCTAGATAGGTTCCAATGGACTGTGAATTCCTCAAGGGCAGGGAAGATTTGTCTTTCTTTATATTCTGGTTTCTTAGTACGATGCCTGACACAAAGTAGGTGCTTGTTGACTTGATTTGAGAGTCCTTCCAACTTTAAATCATTGATTCTGTATCCTATATACGATTTTGTATGTCAATTACCCTGAAAATTTGGGTCATGGAAAGCTTTTACCATTCAATATTTTAATGAGAATAACAGAATTACTGCTATTTGGAGTATATTCACAAATGCATAACTGTAATGTCAGTTTGTTGTTTTGTGAAAATGGATACTTTGATCTGCTTGAACTTCTCTCCCATCAATTATCCAGGTAACCAGAAGAACTGTATGAGGATTTGGCTCGACATACCAACAATCCTTTGTGGTGACTGAGAATAAACGTATTTGGATATGGAGAAAAGTAGCAACTCTGAAGCCAATTAAGCTCATACCAACTTTGAAGTAGACCCTGAAGTAAACTACCAACATTTGGTAGTTTATGGACCTCCAAGAGACATCTTTATCTCCAGAGTCCCCACTAATTGTTGCTTATGGGGCTCTAGGACACATCCAGTTTTACATTCCTTTATCTAATTGTTTGTGCTCAGGTCTGGAACTGTCAGGCTGATTTATGTATCAAAAGGCCACATATCTGACACCTGGAATTCCTTATTTCCCCTCCTGGGTCATCCCTTGCTTGGGAATGGGGACTTACTATTTACTGCCTTTCTCTCCAAATTCCCTGCCTCCCTTTGTTTTAAAAATATGAATAACTTACTCTTTCCAATTGACCATGAACATGATACTGCTCCAGCCTGCAAGCTTATTTTCAGGCAATAAAAAACCAAAAACAAAAGAAAAGCCCAACCATAAAAACCATTTATAGTCTGTGTAAACTGTGATCAGACTCTGGTTTATTGCAGGTCCTCCTTTTGGGGCCTAACATTTATTCCATTTATTAGTTCACAGGGGTCTTTCTTTAGCAGTTCCTATTGTTTTTTGATAATAATGATAGGCATTCATATAGCATGCTAAGATTTGCAAAGTACTTTACGTATGTTAATTCATTTGGTCTCACAACAACACTGTGAATTAGGTGTCATTAACTGCCTTTTTTCAGATGAGAATACTGAGACAAAGGGAGGTTAAAAATTTGCCCAGGGGGGTGGCAGAGTCAAGATGATGGCATAGAAGTAGGAAAACTCCGTGGCTCCCCCCACAACCATCTCAAATACCTATAAAATATGGCCCTAAGCAAATTTTAGAGCTACAGAACCCACAAAGTGACAGAGAGAAACAAATCTCCCACAGAAGGCAGCCCAGCAGGCAGACAGTAAGGGTTCATCACAGCACACTGGCAGCCAAGTCTAGCCCTGCATGAGCCTGTGGTTTTAGCCCCAGGGCAAACCCAACCAGTGGCTGTAGCAGATTTTAGGAGAGTGGATCAACAGCAGCAGTGGTGGTTTCCAGAATTATCAGCCCATAAATGCCAAAGAAAAAGTGATAGGTCAGTATAGTGCTCTGTTGGAACTGGGGGGGACTGAGGAGTGGGTCTGGCCCCTACCCCTGGAGCTAGAAGTGGTGGAGGTGTGGCAGCCCTGCAGCCACCTCCATGAGGCTATTTCAGAGCACCCAGCCTGCAGATCATAGGGGGGCCAAATGAACATTTAGAGGGTAATTGCTCTTGCTTTAACCTGCCTGGATCTGGATCACAGTCTTGGGTTGTGGTCCTGAGGTGTGTGACTAGTGAGCCAGAGTTTGTGGGGGCTGCAGAGATGGCACTCTCCTAATAGCTCCAGCAGCTGCAAAAACTCCAGTGATTTGGGACAAAGCTCTCCCCTCTGGAAGCAGAATTCTACTATGGCAAAGAGCTCAAAAGTCAAGTAATTGAGTGACAGCATGAGCAAGCAAAGGAAGCAAAGCAAGCACAGCCATGCAACTTTAGATTCTTTTTTTGAGGACAAAAAGGATCAAAGCATGGAATGGGAGGAAGACAACCAAGTCAGAACTCCTGCATCAAAAGCTTCTGAGAAAAATATGAACTGGTTATAGGTCATGGAGGAGCTCATGAAGGATTTTGAAACTCAAGTAAGAGAAGTGGAGGAAAAATTGGGAAGAGAAATGAGAGTGATGCAAGAAAATCATGAAGAGAGTCAACAACCTGACTGAAGAAAATAACACCTCAAAAAATAGATTAACTTAAATGGCAAAAGAGGTCCAAAAAGCTAATGAGGAGAAGAATGCCTTAAAAAGCTGAATTTGCCAGATGGAAAAAGAATTTCAAAAGCTCACTGAAGAGAACAATTCTTTCAGAATTAGATTGGAGCAAATGGAAGCTAATGACTTTATGAGAAACCAAGGTACTATTAAACAGATCCAAACAAATGGAAAAATAGAAGGCAATGTGAAATATCTCATTGGAAAATCCATTGAACTGGAAAATAAATCCAGGAGAGACAATTTAAAAATTATTGGACTACCTGAAAGTCATGATAAAAAAAAAAGAACCTAGAAATCATCCTTCAAGAAATTCTCAAGGAAAATTGCCCTGATATTTTAGAACTTGAAGGCAAAATAGAATTGAAAGAATTTACTGATCACCTCTTGAAAAAGATCCCCAAAAGAAAACTCCTAGGAATATTATAGCCAGGTTCCAGAGTTCCTAGATCAGAAAGAAAATATTATAAGCTGCCAAGAAGAAACAATGTGAATATTGTGGAAACACAATAAGGATAACACAGGATCTAGCAGTTTCTACATTAAGGGATCAAAGGGCTTGGAATATGATATTCCAGAGAGCAAAGGAGCTAGGATTAAAACCAAGAATCACCTACCCAGAAAAACTGAGTATAATGTTTCAGGGGAAAATATGGTCATTCAATGAAATAAAGGATTTCCAAGCATTCTTGATGAACAAATCAGAGCTGAACAGAAAATTTGACTTTCGAATACAAGAAGCAAGAAAAGAATGAGAAGGGAACAAGGCTGACCTCTGGGATAAATGTCATGTTCTTTTTGAAGATGCTTGCACTCTGGCAGAGAAACATGGCATCCTCACAGTTTTAGAGACTTCAGTTAAAGAATCCAAGAACATTGATGAAGTGTTCATGATAATGGTAAAGGAGCTGATTGCCCAGAATGAACTGAACTTTTATGGGGAGAGTCCACAGAACAATCTCCTCTTGGATTCTAGTCCAGTTCTCATAGTTTCAAGTCCAAGTTCAAAGAACCACTGCAATTGTTAAAAGGGGCAGAAACAAAGGTGGAGGTAAAGTGTGCTGTTAAAGAGGCAATCTCTGAAACCCAAATCGGTCAGAAATCTGGTTATACAGTGTGTTAGGTTTTAGACCTGGGAGTAGATATTTTATTATTCTCTTTCAGTTACGCAGGCTTCCTTCTAGCATGCATAGTTGCTACTTTTGTCCTGTATCAACAAACAGAAACCCATCCACAAACTGAAGGAACTTCAATTTGATACAAGTGTTTATATGTGTCAATTAATGTTCCAGGCATGGTGCTAGAGTCTGGGAATACTGAGACAAAACTGAAACAGGTTCTGCCTTGAAGAAGCTTATATTCTACCAAAAAAGGCTTCCTTTTAAAGGTAGTAGTACTGAAGAGGAGCTTTGAAGGAAATTAAGGAGTCTAAAGGACAGAGGTAAGAAGTTAGTGTTTTCAGGAGACAAACCATCCTTTTTCCTTAGTTACACTATGTTAAAATGAAGTTTAGTATTGGAGGTAGGAAGGATGGATAATAGTTTCCTTCCATTAGCCTTGGCCAAACCCTAGATCTGGCTTACTGCCACAGTATTTTCCTTCAGTGTTGAAGAAAAGGAAGGGCCTATGGGATCAGAGGAAAGTAGAACAGATTATCAAGAAAAAGGAAAGGCTGGCAATCATATTCTAGGGTGGCTTGTATACACTTACAATTTGGGTTTGGGCTTTTTTGTTTTTAATCTTTTTTAGAGAGGAGTGGGGAATTTGAATAGTAAAATTAAAGACATCAAATAGCAAAAAAAAAAAAATTGCCCCGGGTCAGACAGCTACTAAGTCTCTGAGACAAGATTTGAACTAAGGTCTTGACTCTAAGTCTTATGTTCTATTCACTGGGCATTTAGATGCCTAAGCATTGAGTAAAAACTCTCTTGTATTATGTAGTTGGTAGCATAATTTAGGGTTTATCATTGTCCTCTTAAATCAGTATGACAAGAGTTGTCATTTTTTATATTCTTGAAAACAGCCTTCCTTTGAAAATTCTTTCAATCATCTACCACAGACTCCTGGTTTTATCATTTCTATCAGTGTACCACCATTCATCTAAGTTTCACATATCAAAACCTTGACATGAACTTTGACTCTTCTCTCTTTATTATCGTTGATATATAATCAGTTACCAAGTTTTCCCCATTAGAATCTGGCAGTCTCTTTGATATACGTCTTTTCTTTCTTATACCCATTGTCAGCTGCATAGAACAATCCTTCACGGATGCATACTTAGGCTTTTGCAATAATCTCCTAAGAGGCAACCACATTGTAGATATCTTTCCCTTCCAATTCAACCTTCACTTGCCTAGTAAACTTTTCTTAATTTCATACAAATCTATGTCTATCAAATTCTGCTCAAAACCTTGCCAAGGCTTCTAATGGCCTATCAAATGATCTTTCCTGCCATTTAACTATTTCTACAATCTGATGTTGTATCTTTCCTGTTATTTTATAGTGATCCCCTCCATGTACTCTAAGCTTTAGTCAAATTCATTGTGTATTCTACCCACACTTTTCCATCTCTGCATCTTTATTCAAACTGGTCTTATACCACAAATGGGAAAACATGCCTCTCCCTCTTAGCCAGTTGAGTTCTTACTCATATTTTAAGGGTCAAGTCAAATATAATCATCTCTAGGAAGCCTCTTCTAATATCCCCATAAGAAAATTACCCAGACTTTCTGCCTCATGGGTCTCATTCAGGATTTTGTAGCTCTCATATATATTTCATTTATTATAGTCATTTGTTCCCATTTTGTGTTCTATTCTCTAATTAGCCAATAAACTCCATGAAGAAAGACACCATGTGTCACCTTAACTTTGTTTTCTGTAGGAGATAGTACAGAGCTTTCTAGTTACTTAATAGAATCATTCTTGACTTGTATGAAATTGAATTAAAGGAAATAATCTTCAGAAAATAATTTGTTAATTTTGAAGAGGCATATAAGTGTTGACTGTTATAATCTTCATGTCATCTGGCATTCTCTGATCCTGCATCACTTGACATTAGAATGTAAGGTTCTGGAGAGGTATATCAGCAAGCACCATAGCATACTAAGAGAAGCTGCTAGCACAGGTTCTTAGATATGCTTTTCTAAAGGAAAGCAACTCAAAAGGGGTTAACAATCTTATTTTAATTAAACATATGTCATTTACCTAGTTCAGGAGAAAAAGTCAGCACCCTGGACTTCAGAGATTACAAACAGAAGTTACAAGCAGACAAAAAATACAGACAGAGAAAGTAGCATAATTCAACAGAGAGGGCTTCTAGTTGTCTGACCATAACATATCTACATAGTTAGTTACCAGAGAGAGAAGCACCAACATCTGGGTTTTCAAAGCAGGGAGGGGGTGGCAGGTGGTGGAGTGGGGCTTAATGAATGCCCAGAGTCTCATCTGGCCAAATCACACAAATCTTTCCATAAGTGAGCCCCAAAGCAAAACCTCATCTCAGGGGTATATATAGCCTTCTCCAGGGTCAGAGAACATCACAACCTTTGTGACCCACTGCCTACTTACAAAGTAGCAAGGTGTGGGCCTTCCTGAAAAATAAGTCTTCCCTAAGCAAGCTTCTCCTGTGGGCTCTGCCACACCCTTCAGCAAACTCCTCCTACCACAGACTCCATGTGACCACATTTAGCCTATTAGGGGACAGAATGTTTTCAAATCAGGGAAGGTCCTCAAATTCCCTGAAGCTTATTAAGTGTCATAGAAAGATCTTCAAATTCCCATTACCATTAAAGAGCATAATGGAATTTGAGAGTCAGAAGGTATCTTAGTTATAATCTAGTATACCTATTGGGGGCTTGCTATAATAAGGTTAATTAAGGTAAATTTTTATGAACACATTCTTCCTTTTGTGCTGTTCCTGAGCAAGAACATCAAGGTAGAGATTGCTCAAGACAGTAACTTAGGATGCTGTCTAGGTGCCTCATTAACAAAAGCATTGTGATCTTAAGGATTCTCTTATTTTACCAATAACTTCTTGGTTTATGGACATACTGTTAAATTAAATGCTAAAGTTTTCATGTTCTCCCTTAGTTCAAAAAGCAGTTTCTCCTTTCAAGTGAATTGGTGCAATATTTGGATCTAGAAAGAATTACAAATTATAATGCCCAAATTCTTAGAAGACAGTTTGGGACACTTGTTGACAATATTTTTTCCTGGGTAATAACACAAATGGGCAATAAACCTAGTGGTAAGAGGCCATTCTTGTACTACAGTTTAGTGGTGATAAGTGGAAGGTCCTCTAGGAAAAAAAATACTACTTGATCGAAACAAGGTGATCTAAATCAAAAAGTACTTAGCATACTTCCTTATCTAAAGCACACTGAGAGCTGAGTGGTTAGGTAATCTTGATGAATGCATGATGGCATCAATAAATTTGATCATGGGTTTTGTAAAAAAAAAAAAAGAGATGGTAGAACATGCCATTATTAATTCATTGTTTCCTAGATTCAAAGTCAATCACTTTCTTTAACTCATGACCCTTCAGGTATACCATTACCACTCCAGACACTGACCTCCTGCCTAGAATACATCGCCAAAGCTTTACTATTTTGTGAATAATTAACATTAACTGTGACCAGGTGATATAAAAAATGCATGTGTAGCCTTCTGATAGATTCTAAACAGCACATATTAGTTCTATTATGTATGGATTTTTAAAAAGTACATATTAGATTTTAGATTATAGTGCCTACACTGCTATGTTTGTCTCCTTTGGAATTTCCTTCTCTTCCTTCTATATTTTTAAATCACTTTTCTTTCTTTTCTTTTGCATTTTTATTGCTCTCCCAATTCCCCTGACACAAATCTCCCCCAAACAATAAAAACTCTCCCTTATAACAAATGTGGACAATTAAGCAAAATGTATTCACATATTGTTCCAGGCTGAAAATGTGTTATAACTTGCCCATATATGCTATCTTTTCTCTGCAGAGTCTTTCAAAGTTCTTTTCTTTTCCAATATTATAGTCATGGTATAAATTATTTTATTGGTTCTCATTCCACTTTGCTTTAGTGTATATAGATCTTTGTAGGTTTCTCTGCATTTTGATTATGACATCCACAAGCAATCATTCATTACACCTATAAACAATCATCACAAATCAATTGTCATCCATTTTGCTTTCAATTCTGTGCCACAACTAAAAGTATTACCATGAACATTTTTGTATATGTCAATGGATCCTTTCTCTCTGTCTTTAATATGTTTGAGGTATATGCCTTCAAGTGGCAATATTCTTTCAAGGTGAATCTTCTTGTAGCATCTGAATGCCACATCTTTGTTTATCATATCAGAGAATCATTATAACTTTCTTAGTTTAAGTAAGGATTAGTATGTTTGAATTGCTATATATATTGTATGTGTCACAATCATTTACTTTGTTTTTATCAATGTATCCTGTGTTCTCTTCTTGTATCCTCTAACATGTTGATTTTAAATGTTCTTCCTTTGATTTCTATTGCATGTAATGATACAGTCTCACTGAAAAAGTCTGAGTTTGGGGACACCATAAATTCTAACTATGCTTTAGGCAAGTGATATCACTGGTAGGCTTCAAAGTTGACTTCATATATAAGGAGATCCCACAATATCATCTAAGAAATATCCAAAATTTTAGAGATGAGAATAGAGACAAGGATAATGACCCAGCTGTAACACAAGCATCAAACTCCAAACTAAGCTATTAACTGTTGTTTAAGTGGAAACTTCTGAGTACTGTCATACTATACTGGTGAATGCTTAGCACAGAGCCTTGAACATCATCACTTAATAAATATTTGTGGAGCAGAAGTAGCCTTTCTAATGATTCTTATAGTTCATCATATTTCTTGGCCTTAGATAACTAAGACTACATGAGGGATTATAGGGATATTTGGGTTATGTAGACTTTCAGAAGCACAGCATTTTTCTGGTGAGGGTAGGTGCTCTGTTTCATTTGCTTCAAGGTAAAAGAGAACAACAACAACAGCAGCAGCAGAAACTAAGCTTCTGCTTCCTGCCATCAAGTCCCCAAACTAAATCCCAAAGCAGTCATTTCAAAAATATGAGGTGTTCAGCTCCCAGCTTAGGAGCTTTATTCAATAATGTGCTAAGAGTAGTAGACTACAAATTGACACTCCTTAGAATATAACCTTTCAATCAGGTTTGGAGCTAGAATGAGCTTCAGATGTCACATAATCTTGTCCTCTTGTTTTTACAGATGAAGAAACTGAGGCCCTGAGAAATTAGGTGATTTAACTGAGCCAGGATTTGAACAGAAAATTCAGCACTCTTGATACAAATGAGTAATTTGGCTTTTGAAAAGATCCTATCTTCACTGCCGTGGGAGAGGAGGGTACAGGGGTAGAGGGAGAGAATTGTACTAAGCATTAGTAAAAGAAGCAAAAGCATGTAAGTCTTTAATGTGACCATTCTTTATTGCTTCCAAACTGCTCCGGGAAAACCCTACCTTAAAAATCCAGGGAGCATACACTACGAGAACATAAATGGAACAAATAACCAACATCACATCACAAGGTCCCCCCTGGGCATCCATAACCATTTTTGAGTATCATTTCAAATTCACCATGTTTTTCCCTATAGACTTTATGTTTCCCATTTCCTTTTCCAGGATAATACTCTTTCAACCTCAATTGTCTTTTAAAAGATTTGCTTGAAGTTTATGTGTATGCCTGCTATTTAAATCTGCCATTGGGGGCGGGTAAACAATGGAGGATCGAAGTTTGATGATGGTACAATTCATTTGCTACTAAAGCCAGTCTTAGACACAGTTTTCAGAACCCACTATCTGTATGACATTTCAATTCTATGTGGGAGGGAGTGTTGTATGGAGACCTACTTATATAAAGTAATAAGCCAGACTTCCTCAGTGAGATAGTTCTCACAGATTGAGTTGCATCCTTCTCTAATCATTTTCCTTTTTTTCTAGTAAAGTGAAAAAGAAACAAACAAAAAAAAAGGGGGGGGAGGAGGGGAGGAGGCTGGGGATGCATTCCAAACTGAGATAGGCTTCTGATCTCCAAGAATACAGAAGTAAATTTAAAGAGTATATGGTTTCACCATTTTACCATAGCACCTACTGCATATTGGCATCAACCATTAACACTCCTTGAATACTTCCAGAATGACTGGGCAAGAGTTATTGAGTAGAGGGGATACAGAACACAGCCTGCCACCAACAGTTTGTTATTATTATCATTATTATTAAATTCAGTAAAATATGTTAAATGCCTGTTATGCCCAAATTACCCTACTAGGTACTGGGCATGAAAAAGAAAAAAAAGACACACAACTTTGCCCTTCAGGAAGCATACAGGGGCAGGGGGAGTGTAATGGGTAACAAAATCTCTTCTGTGGTCTTACTGTGATGTGGACATGCACCTGGTTTTCAAACGTTAGTTCAGTGAAGTACCAGATCTCAGAGGTTCTACCAAGCTAGATAGGATTCACATAAGGACCTGGTAATGAACTTTATGTCTGTTGTTTGAAGGCAGCTAGGTGGCATACAGGAAGACCTAAGTTCAAAATTGACCTCAGACACTAGCTGTTGTATTGTTGGGTAACTCTTATTTTTTCAACCTCAGTTTCCTAATCTGTTAAGTGGGGATAATAGAAAGCATCTATGTCACCAAGTTGCTAGGAGGACCAAATGCAATAACATATATGAAGGGCTTCACAAATCCTGAAGCACTTTATAAATGCTAGCTATCATCAACATCCTCATTCTGATCCTCATCAGATTATGTTCAAAGAGTCTTACTTGGCTGTCAGGTGATAAACTTTGCAATCATATAAATTTTCAAAGATGATCTTCTAGGGAAGTTTTGATTCATGCCAATGGAGAGAAATCACAGTGGATTACAGATCCCTAAGTAGATAATCTAATGCAGCAAAAAGAACAGCTCACATTTCTGTAGATCTATAATATTGGAAATGCTAAAGAAATGTGAATGATGACTACCAATATACTTTTCTACAATCTTGTGAAAGAGGTGGTATATGTATTATTAGATAATTTTTATGGATGAGATAATGAACACTCAGAGAGGTTAAATAACTGGTCCAAAGTCATACGCCCATAGAGGTAGGACTTGACCCCAGGTCAAGTCCCATTATCCTTCTATTATATCTTAATGATTTGTAATCTTTTTTTTAAGAGAGACAAAAACAATTGGCAATGATGGCTTTTGTCTTTTATTTTTTCCTTTTAAACAACAAAGCAAAATCAGTAAGCTCAAAAAGAAATATGAGAGACAGCGAGCTGGAGAAAGAAATGGCAAACTACTCTAGTATCTTTGCCAAGAAAACCCCAAATGGGGTCACAAAGAGTTGGATATGACTGAAATGATTGAACAACAACAACAACATACCCATAGCTTCTCCATAGGACTTTTGTGATCCCATCTTCAATCATAAGGAAGAAAATGCTTAAGGCAACACACCTAACCTTTCCATTCTCACCCAATGAAGGAGAACTATACCACAGGTTTCTCATTTCCATTTATCTACTCTTGAATCTGTTTAACTACCTTCTGATTTCAATTTAGAAGATTTTCCGTTAAGGCCAAATAAGTCAACCCATGGGAGTGGTGGCAGTAGTTGTGGAAAATATCAACTGGCTACCTCACAAAGGACAGTATCTGAGGGTTGAGCTTTACTGATGGACCTGAAGGTACTTGAAGTTAATAGAATCAACTTTGCCCATCCAGAGTTGGAGTACATTAATTACATCATTATTTCTTGTACTTGAGCATGTCCTCCCTCAGGATTGTCACAGTGTAGCTTCATTATTAAGTTTTATCAGATATTGCTTCCTATTAGGTCCAAAGAGCTCCTTTCCCTCAAGTGTGAGAAAGACTACTCCTCAGTTGTCCCTGCAGGACACTCTTTGGGGAGATAGAGAGAGATACCTTGAAGTCTGATTTTTTTCAAAATCTGAGAAGCTATTATTATTTTAAATTATAATATATATTTGTTGAATTTAGTTAAATAAAAATTTGACAATAAGAAAGAACTCTTCTGACTTTGCAGCTGATATTACTCAATAGCAATGCATGCCAACCAACTCTGCTTTGCATCTATTTTGTATGCTTTGCATTAATTTATTCATGTACATTTTACTTTCTCTCAGTAGACTGTAAGCTTCTTGGAGGTAGGGATCATTCCATTTTGTCCTGATATTCCCCACTAAGACTCTACCTGTCACAGAGTAGGTGCTTAAAATGCTTATTGAATTGTTTTATTTAATTCAGAGTGTTTTTTATAAAGAAGTTCTGATACTGACATAAGAAGTGGTCTAAAGACAGAATAGGTAGTACTTTGTCCCTTGTATGGTATATCCTATAGTACCTAGACTGCCAACATAAAAAAATTGGGAAAGTCAAATTGGTCCTATTCTTTCTGCAGGTCCCCAAAGAGATACTATTGCTTTTGTAGACCATCCAGCTCTGCCTCCTCAATATTCAGTGGAAAGACAAACCCATTTGTGAGCATAAGTGGGACATGGCTTATATTAAAAAGCAGGTCATTAAAGGTATCATTGTATCTTCTGTAGGTGACTTTTCTCATGTTTTCTACTAGCAAGTCCAGAGAGGTACCAGCTTCCCCAGTTATATTTCTAGAAGACCTTGTCTCTCTCCAGATTTCATGGAAAACACCATTCATAGAAACATTGTCATGGTCTCTATTGAAGGGTATGATCTCTATTGAAGGGTATACTGTCTTCTTTCATGTGACTTTTCCTCTCTAGGAAGCCCATTGGGATTCTTAGTATTGAGAGTAGAACTCTACAGTATAATTTTAAGGGCTGCAAGGTGATATCAGGAGTTGTCACATTTCTGGTGAGCCTCCATATTCTCTTCTTCAGAAGGAGAGAATAGGTCCATTTACAAGTATTAGAGAATGGATTGAAGTCCATCATTCTAATCAAAGAGGTTTTGTGACAAATTAGACAAGTTAGTAAAAGCTGAAAGCCATATGTTCTTTTATTTGGTATGTTTAAAGGAAGAATATATGGTTTAGCTGGAAACATGCAATGGAGTACCAAGGGGGAAGTGAAAGGGCAATAGATAAGGCATGGTGCTGAATAAATTGTCCCTGTTTTATGCCCCAAAACTTTCAATAGAGACAGAATCAATGCATTGCAAAACAGCCTCCTGAACAACTTTAATCTGAAGCTTCTACAGTAGGAAGCCACTTAGTATGGTAGTGGGAAGCTAGCACCTTGAGATGAATTCCCCCAGGCTAGTCTAATGAGAATGACATTAAAATCAATCAGGTACTGAGAAATGCACTGCAGAAATGTTGCTATGTGTCTCACAGGAAGTACAAAGACAACTTTTTGCTACACTGCCTAATAAAGTCAAGAAAGATGTGGGATGAAGAATAGAACACTCAAACCCTGGGTTATACAGTGCATAATTCAATCAAAAGCTGAAAAAGCCCTGGGTAACAGAAATAATACTCCAGTTTTGACAATAGGGCATTGTCCTTTCTCAAAGTCAGACCCACAGTCAAAGGAATGAAAAATTGTCTAGTTCCCGGATCTAATGGCATTTCCCACAAGAGATTAAATCATTGTGATAAGACAGTAGTAAGGCTTTTTCATGAGTTCTGTCTCAACATATACAGCAGTAACCAAATATCTCAATACTTTAAGGCTACCATCATTCTCACTTGTAAGAGAGAATGTAAAAAGTTTATTAGTACTGTCTTTGAGATTAAAAACTCTGAGGAATGAAGTCTGTTCTCTTCTTTTTGTATAGTGCCTAATACACAACACAGGGAATAAAACATGCTATTTGATCAATACGAAAAGTGCAATGGCATACCATACCACAAGATTTTATCTGTTAATTTCCTGACTGGGTAAACAATGCAAGGTACATGACTCCAGAACTTCCATATTAGTTTCTGGGCATTCACTCAAATATTTATGACATATCTACAACGTGCAAAGTACTATTGAGAGCAGGAGAATATACTAAATTAAGACAAGACAGAGTGTTCAGCATTATGAAGCTTGAAGTCTAGCAATTTGAAAAGAACTACATGGAAAAGAACAATAATACACGATTACACGTTAAGTACATTAAATTACATGTTATTAAATTCAATATTAAATTAAATTACATGTCAAGTACATTAAATTGTTGGATGTGTAATACATTCATTCTGAGAGGAAGGGAAAGAGGAAAGAATTTCTTGAGGATTATAACATCTGAGTTACTCTATGCAAGATGGGCAGGACTTTGCCAGGCAAATGAGTTTAGGAAAGATATCCCAGGCTTATGGAAAATTGAGAATAAAGACCAGGAAGAAAGAGTGTGGAAAATGTTTTAGAATATTAAGAATAGTCATATTTGGCTGTAAAATAGAATATATGAATTGTTTTTTGTTTTTTTTTTGAGAAGTTGGAAAGAAAGGGTGGCACCAGATTGTAAGGATCTATCAAGAGTTTAAATTTTGCTTATTAGACAAAAAGAAACCACTGAATATTTGTGATTATAAGAGTAACATGACCAGATTAATCCAAAAGAACAGTCATTCTGGTAGCTATATGACAGGTGAATGAATGAGGCAGACATTGGAGATATGAAACTATATTAGTTCTACCAGATTGGGAGAGATAAAACCTTATTTTTTGGTGGCAGCAGTGGGACTAGAGAGGAGAAAATGTAAGAGATGAAAAGGAGGTAGAATTGACAGGACTTGCTAAGATTTTGCATGTGAAAGGTGAGGGAGAAAGAAGTCAATTATACTCCATTTTTTTTAAACACCAGAGACAGAGGAGATGGTGGTGTCACAGTTATAAGCAATAAACTCAGAAGAAAAGATGATTAAATTTCCTTCTAAATTGAGGTACCTATGACTGAGACACGCAGGTAAAGATGGCCCACAAACAGGTGGATATATGGATTTGGATTTCAGAAAAGAGGTCAAGATTTAAGAGAAAGATTTGGAAGTCATCTTTCTTGAGGTCTTAATGAGAATGTCACTGAGAATTCCTAGGGGAAATGATGGAGAGAAGAAAGCTCAGGATGAATTGTTGGGGGATATCCACATTAAAGAAAAGAGAGTTAGGAGCCAGCGGAAGCAACTGAATATTTAGAGAGCTGTTGGTGGAGAACAAAGAGAGCACATTCTCTAAAGTCAAAAGAAAAAAGTGAGTGTTCAGTAGACAATGGTGACCATCTGTGTCAGATGCTACACCATGGAATGGTAGAAAGTGTTCTACAAATGGAATCAGAGAATCTGAGTATGAATACAAGTTCTGCCACTTCCTGTAATTACCAAGCCACTTGATCTGCTTAGCCTTTAGTCAATTAGTCAATAGTCATGAAGTGAGCTACTACTCTATGCCAGGTACTGTTAAAAGTGCTAGGATACAAAGATAGGCAAAAAGGAAGTCCTTTCTCTCAAGGAGCTCACAGTGTAACAGAGGAGACACCGTATTGATGTTAATACAAATGATATGCTAGGGATTAAGAAGCGTATTAAGGGTGGCTTTTCCAGTACTTTGGGAGGCCCCTCCTGAGGAGTGGCTCATTTTGTAGCTCATCCTATCATTTGAGAGCATCCTAAAGTCCTTTCCCTGCAGTAGTAAAGCTTCTCCTTAACTTGTGCCAAAAGAATTGCTTTTGTCTCTCTTGTCCTGGATTCCCCCCCCCTCCTTAATCTTTAACTTGTGTTCCCCCTGTCCTATCGTTAATCCTAAACCTTTGTTCCCCCCTACCATAAAATTCCTCATCCGGTATCACAAAATTTCCTCTGTCTCCCTTATCTTGTCCTTAATCTTTAACTACCATAAAGCCCTAAAACTACATCATCATCCTGAACAGACTGTGTAGCTTTCTGTCTATATAAGCCTAGTCTCTAATTCCCGTCCTCCCCCACTCCAATAGCAGTACTTTTTACTCAGCCCCATGGCTGCAGGAAAAGGTCCATATGCTTTTCACATAGATAAAGTTCCCTGGTGGCTAGAAGTCCAAGTGAATTTTTTCACAGCTGAACTGCTCTCCTGACTCCGACCTCAACAATATGAATACGTAAAAATTATAATTGTAGATGTTCATGCAACACACATATGTATATAAATACATATCTATGATAAATTAGAAATAATTAATAAAGGGAAGACATTATAATTAAGGAAAATTGGAAAATGTTTCTTGTAGAAAGTAGGCATTTGGCTGTGACTCAGAGGAAGCCAAGGAAGCCAACAGACAGAAAATTCCAGTTATGGAGGTGGGGTGGGGTGGGAAGGAGAGGTGGCAGCTAGAGAAAATGTCCAGACGTAGGAGATGGAGAAGTTTTTAGGAGACCAGTATCACTAGATCATAGCTTATGTTTGAGGGAGGGAGAAGAAAACAAGATGTAAGAGTGATGTGGTTGGGGTGGTGTTATGGGAATCTGAAGATCTTCCCTGCCCCTAGGCCCTTTGCTAAAGTGTCTACGTGACTGAGGACCCTTGGATATTTGAAAGTATACTCTGTTCCCTAATAGGCTGAATGTGGTCATGTGGAGCCTGTGGCGCC
>CM053584.1:225901103-225936713 GCA_028627135.1 Pseudochirops cupreus
ACCACAGCTTATTCAGCCATTCCCCAATTGATGGGCATCCCCTATATTTCCAGTTTTTTGCAACCACAAAGAGAGCTGCAATAAATATTTTTGCACATATGGGACCTTTTCCCACTTCTGTAATCTCTTTGGGATATAATCCCAACACAAAGAACTTTATTTCTAGAAACAAACTGTAGAGTTCAATAAACATTGATACATACTCTTAGAAAAAAATACTGAGGCAAGGTCTAGATCACTCATATTCTACACAGAACATTGTTAGTGTAGACAATTTTATTGCCAGTCCTGGCTAATTCTAACATTCTATGATTAATAGGGGTTAAATTTCAGTAAAGAAATTCATTTGAGGAGAATAACTTATTCTTCAACTGTGCTACTAAGCTGAGATGTTAAAGTTACTTCTGCTTCCAAATCACAGTTCAGACAACACATTCTGTTCTAAAGATTGTTAATTAAAAGAAGTGACTTACACTAGAAATTGAATTTGGGGCACTAGAAAAAGATAAATCTGCTGAACTTTCCTAAGCTGTTTACTCTTCAACAGCTTTAACTAAAAATTTATAATTAGTTCTAATTATTAAATGTCTTATACAAATGTGAAACTAAGGCACAAATAACATGAACATTTAGTTTGGACCAAGGGTGTGGGGCCTGAGGCTTTGAGGCCACATGTGACCTTCTAGGTTCCCAGGTGCGGCCTTTTGACTGAGTCCAAGTTTTACAGAACAGATCCTTTTATTAAGGGAATTTGTTCTGTGAAGTTTGTATTCAGTAAAAGGGCCACACTTCAAGATCTAAAGGGCCACAGGTGACTCTGAGACCACAGGTTCCCCATGCCTGGTCTGGACTCCCAGTTCTAAAACAAAGAAGAATTGATAAGCAAATTAGAGTAAGTAATGTTATTGTATCATTCATGATAGCAAATGAAAGAAACACTAGGCATAGTCATGTATATGTTTTAGTGTTGTAAGCCAAAATACTTGATTCCTGAGGGTCAGTTTCTATGCAGATGTCTTTGAGACTATGGCTTTGAAACCTGCTCTGGGAGATGTGCTTGCATTTGAAAAAAGCTAACAGACTTTCCCAAGATTTTCTGACTTTTTCCAAGACTCTTTGGCACCTAGAATTACAAAGCCTGATCTTACCTGAGCTGCTTCCAGGATGTGACAGACTATTATAATGATAAGACTATGCTAATGACAATAATATTCCAAGATATGACAAACCAAGCTTATTGATGAAAGTACTTGAATCTTTGTCTGCTTGCTCTATAAACATCTTATTCAAAGAATCATTAAATGGAGTTCATGGTTCTTCCTTGGACTACCCACATGATCTGGTCATTTTTTAATCACATCTCTGATCATGCTTAGTGCTGGACACTGAGCAGCCCAGGACATTGTAGACAACAGGAAAAAAAAATTAAGATACAGAGGAAAAGAAAGTATGAATTCAAAGCTTGAAAGTCTTAATGAGGGCATAGCTTAAGGACAGGAGAGTTTTTAAAATGAAATTCTTGCTATTTGATCTCAATTATCCAACTAAGATTTAAGGGGAAAAGAATTCTAATGATAGCAAATGTTTGCCAATCAGCTTCTTGAAGAGCACTGTTTTAAAAGGACATCTATAAAATATTGAGAGAAATACATATAATCAAGGGAAACATGAATTTACATGAATCTGAAAAAACAGTGTCTGAAAAGCTAAATGTAAAGAGGAAAAAAAATTAAGGACAACAAAAGACTTTCTAAACTAGCGGTTCTCAACCTGTGGGTTGCGACCCCTTTGAGGGTCCAATGACCCTTTCACAGGGGTTACAGGAGTAGGCTAAGACCATTGGAAAACACATATTTCTGATGGTCCTAGGAAGTGAAACACCTATCTTCTATCCATCTCCAGGCAGGTCTGCTCACATGCAGATACGCCCACATATGAGTATTAAAGAGTTGCAGCATTAGGAAGGTTGAGAAACACTGTTCTAAACTATGATCCAAAGATGATGCTGCAGTGGAAACATTTTTGGACCAAGTCAGATTAAACAAAATTGAATTCACATCCAATTCTGCCACAACTAGTCATATGCCTTTGAGCAAGCTAACTTAGTCTCTCTACACGTTTGCTCCCCCATCTGTAAGAGAGGTGGAGAGAACTGTGGTGCGATATAAAGAATCCGGGATTTGGAGTTAGAGAACCTGGCTTTGGATCCCAGACTGGGCAAGCCATTTTGCCTGTCTGGATCCACTGTTTCTCATCTATAGAATAAAAAAGGCAAACTTTTCTTTCTAAGGTTTCTTCCAGTGGTAAATCTGTGACCCTATGACAAAATAATCACTGAAATCTCTTCCTGCTCTTCCATTCTGATTTTGAGAATTTAGGAAAGTTAAACCCATTGTTTCAGGGAAGAGGTTTCACATATGATATGAAATAGCAGAAATTCAAAATACTTATTTCCTATATAGGAGATTTTTAATCAAGGAGAAAGATATTAAAATAATAAATACATGGTCAAGATGAACTCTGTTATACAATAACTTTATCATTCCTCTTAATTTTCCACTATTCTTCTTAATAATAACATGAAGAAGAACATTTTGTCAGTTGGGATAAATGTCTTTAAGGGAACTCCCTGTGCCAATGAAGATTTCTAAACATTAATAACTTAGAGAAGGACCAGACAGTTGTGTGAAGCAGAAAAAGTTTAAATGACTTGCCCATGGTCACATAAGTGGTGAGGGCTGATGGAAGGATTTGGACCCATTTCTTCTAGATTCCAAGTCTAGCAGCAGCCTGTCAAGGAAAATAATGCAATCTCATGCCATACTTTGTAGCCTAATATCTAGATCAAGGAAGGTAGTAGTATTAAAGTACTCTGGTCAGATCATTGGAATATGGTTTTTGAACTTTGGGAGAGGCAATGGAGCAGAGATAATTTCAGAGTAGGACCAGAAGAGTAAATAATATAGACATACTGTCTTTTGATATAAGAATCTGAAAAAAAGAATTTGGAAAACTATAGGTTGGGAAAGATATAATGCTATTCACTTATTTGAAGGAACTATTTATCATATAGCAGAGGAACATGCATGTGTGTACGCGCACACAAACACACACCCCTATCAATCTGAGACAAGTGGGTGGTACAGTGGATAGAGCACCAGATCTGAAGTCTGGCCTCAGACACCTATTAGCTATATGACCCTGGACATGTCACTTAGCCCTTATTTGCCTTAGTTTCCTATCTGTAAAATGGGAACACACTGGAAAAGGAAATGGCAAGCCACTCCAGTCATTTTTGCCAAGAAAAGACTGTGGACAAAGTTGATGGGGTTATGCAGAGTTGGATGCAGTTGAACAACATCTAACTACCAACCTATTACTCTCTGTATCTGTATTTTATTTCATTTAGCCTTAGTCCTTGGGACCAACAGGTAGGAGTTAGAGCAAGATTTTTTTATTCAATATGGGAAAAAAATACCAAATATTTTAAACATATTGGACCAACTTGTGAGGGAATGAGCTCACTAAAAGAATTCAAATAGTAACTAGTGAACCACTTAAGGAAAGGTTGGACTAGGTGAGTTCTTCGGTACAGCTCTGCGTCAATAGAACCAATGCAATTTTAGATTTCCAGTGTAATTTGCTGTCACAGTGTTTATGATCCATTGTATTTACAGGTATATGCATATACACATACCTGCATGTGTGTATACATGTGTGTGTGTATATATATATGTACACCTGTAGACACATATATGTATGTATATGAATTTCAACAGTTTACTAGTACTTGTCAAATACTATACTTGTCAAACATATGAGTGTGTATGTATACATGTATATATATATATATATATATATATATATATATATAAACACATACATATGAATTGCACTACTTTACTAGTACTTCTCAATTATAATTTTTTTCTTTTAAAATTAATTGAACTATGTGGGAACATCTTTGCAACCCCTAAAACATACAATTGTATATTCCTTGCACTTTCAAAAAAGAAAATGAAATCAAATTTTACACAGGAAATAATTTGTGTGACCTCATCTTTTTTCAAGTTCTTGAGATTCTTAGTTTTCTCCCTCTTTACTTTTTTAAAACTGTCCTAAAACCTGCAAATCCTAATCAAGACAGGAAAAATTAGCTTTGAATTGTTTGTGTACTGCAATTTATTGACTCAACCTGGTCCACAAATGTGTAAAATTTTTGACAGCTTAGAAGTTCAACCGATTTTCAATTAACTGGGTCACAAAGGCAATGTGTCCTGATTTCAATATTATCACAAAATCTTGTAGCTTTAGGTAGAATGAATCCTTCTTTTAAGAAGCTTTCTTTTATATAAAAACTTCCCTTTCTCATTGCTTTTCTAGAATCCCACCCACTTCTTACTGTTAATGTTGCTTTTGATTTAATTCCTACAGTTTTGATTTTTAAGAGCATTACTTAAGTGTTTATTCTTTAACAAAGTGATGCATCTCACAACAATAGTGATACCTCTGACCTTATAACATTTTCTGCTGATTGTTGTTTGTAACAAGCACATCAAAAATAAAGAAACCTTAATTACTTACAGAGATCCTATGAGAAAGACTCCCGGTTTATGCTACTGAAGAGAAATAACTGGAGTATACTATCAAGTGCTCTCTGAATGAAAAAGCACTTGAGTAAAAATGAGGAGGAAGAAGTGGGAGATGAGAAGGAGAATAGGAGCCAATATTTTGGAAAGAGATGTTACTTTGACTATCTGGAAATGGAATAGCTATAGTTAATTACCTTTAGGAGAGGCACCTAGGAAATGCCAATTTCATTCAGGAGTGGGGCTTCTGATGACCAGAGAATACATTCCCTCCTATGGTATAAGGAATCATGGCAAGAATCCAGTAATTTATCATCATCCATTCTTTGGAAAGAGGAGGATTGAAAAATGTTATTTTTAAGTCTTTTTTTTTGTGGAATTTTTAATGCCTTTCTCTAATTCTGAGTGGCTGTACAAAGATCTAGAGATTTCCAGTCATTCCTTCCAATCTATCCCTTCTTCCTCCTGTTTTTCTTCTTTGCCCTTTGTACCTCCTCCTACAGTCAAATGTAAGAGATGTGGGAGGGCAAGTCGAATGGAAGGAGGCAGGCTTTTTTTATTTCTCAAGTGCTAATGGCAATATACCTCTGATCTCCACCATCAAATCCAAATAAAGACATGGAGTTCTTTGGCCTATATTAACCAGATAATTGCTTTGATTTTTTGCTCTTCTTGTCCACTGTATAAAGAAGTATACTTAGAATTAGAGGTCATTTCTTTTTTGTGGTTGAAATTTTCTTTTTCTAGACAACAAAGTCAACCATTGTGTGTCTTTGTCCCACAGTGTGTAGGTTGAAGTTAATAAGTAACAAATTCTTTAACAACTTTGTAGAACTCTTCTGCTTATACAGTATTCCGAGGAAGAAAAGAAAAGGAAACAAGTTTTTATATGGAGAATAGAATTAGATCTGTATAAAATTTTACTTGATAATTTCAAATAGTTTGTCCAAAGCAAACCTGTGAAATCAATGTTTCCCCCTTCATGTTCTCTTGTGTTGGAACTTCCCCCAACTAGCCCTGAAATATGGGCGAAACTCTAGATGGGCTCTGACCCTCAGTTTTTTTCATCTGTAAAAATAGGAGCTTGCATTAGAAGCTAACTAATCTTTAAAATGCACAACTATGTGGCACAATGGATAGTGCTGGGCCTAGAGTCAGAAGGACTCATCTTCCTGAATTCAAATCTGGCCTCAGACCCTTACTAGCTGTGTGACCCTGGCAAGACACTTCAGCACGTTTGCCTCAGTTTTCTCATCTGTAAAATGAGCTGGTGAAGGAAATGGCAAAACATTCCAGTATCTTTGCCAAGAAAACTCCAAAAGAAGCCATGGAGAATTGGATACAACTTGAACAACAATCTCTACAGTACTTTTCTAATCACCAATAAACTAACAAAAACAACGGAAAAACAAACAAACAGGAAATAAGTTTTTTATGTATAAAGTGGATTTCGAATTATTTAAAAAATTTCTAATTTCAAATAGTTTGTTAGAAGCAAACCTGTGCAATCAATGTTTCCACATTCATATTCTCTTGTGTTGGATCTGTCACTAACTGGCATTGAAATACAGGTGAAACTCTAGATGGGCTCTGACCCTCAGCTTTTTCATTTGTAAAAACAGGGGACTGGATTAGAAGCTAGCTAATATCTAATGTATTTTTCACTTTTAATAATCTATAGAGTTATCTTTTTTTGCTTAAATTTTAAGTTACCATATCTTTAAAAATGCTATTATGTAACCAACTCCATTAATTTAAATTTCTTTACATCCATGTAAGCCAAGCTTGTTTCTTGTTCAAATTCACTGAGAAGCTTACCAAAATCAATTTATTTTTGCTTTTAAAACTCAATTTTGATACATCAGCAACCCTTTTCTTACCATACATGCCTTTTGTTTTTTGGAGGGGTAAGGGGAAGATTCTGAGTATGAAATATAAAACCAAATCCTATTACTGTGATTTTCTTAATCGTGATTTATTTTTGTATAAAATGGGGATTTCTTCCTTCAACTTATTTAGTTGCTAAACAGCTAATCAAATGAACACCAAAAGTCTCAGAAGCTAGGCCCACCACTTTGGGCTGCAGGGGGCACTGCTGTACCATGCATCTTATTTAGTGTTTTGAAGAAGACAGGCTGAGACATTATTTGATTAAATAGTTCTGCAGGTTTAAGATACAGAAAAAGCACATAAACTATTTATAATCAATTTAAACTTTGAGAAAATTAGGTAGCTGTGTAAAATATTTATATGCAGTTTTAAAAAATGAATGTTTCTTTTGTTGGTAAATCTGTCTTTCTCTAGCAACTGACTATGCTTGTGGCCAAGAAATACATATTTTTTATTTTTCTATTTTTTAAAATATTAACTTTTGAAGCCAAGGTCTCCTGAAGGACAATGTATCTTTTTTAGCATTGCATTGTTTAATGCACTTTGTCTAAAAGAAAGAAAATATAAATAGAAAAAGACAAGTTGGTTCTTGATCAATGTAAGCCTTAATTATAACAGTGCAATGACATGGCTATACACAGTTAATCTTTAATCAACAAGCATCTGTTTAATTACAGAAGGCTGTCATATATAAAACTTGAAGCAAATTCCAATAAAAATAGCTTTAAAGTAAAATGGAATTTCTTGTAAAAACCCAGGTTTTGATTGAATCAAATATAGGTGGTCATATTCTATAGGATAGAGTCTCGGACTGGAGGTGAAAGTATAATATAGTGTATAGTATGTTATGGTATGGTATGATATGATATAGTATGGTTTGGCATGGCAAGCTGTAAATTTATATAAAATTATTATTGTATGTTTAGCTCTCAGGCTTAAAAAAAAACCTTTTAAGTGCATTAAATACAGATTCCAAAATTCATAATGAATGTTGACTGACCGACATAACTGGTGTAATTTAAAACTTGTCCCCCTAAAACATGATATCAAAGAAGTTTAAATTAAGCCTAAGTAAAAACTAGGCATCAGACAACATTGCCCCTCAAATTAAAATAGCAAACAAAGGGTTACAAATTTAATTCAACTCATTCTTACTTTTATCATTTGCTGGAGGAATGAAAACATCTATTCTGATCACTATAGTTGTTAGTATCTCCCCAAATCTGGGAGATTACTATGTATCTATTATAAAAATATACTTTCTATATAAACACTACCACTCCCCAGAATGTAAATTGCTTAAGTCTGGGATGCTTAGGATTTTGTCCATTTATTTCTAGTTCATTGCACAATGCCTAGAATGTAGGATTTAATAACTGTTTGCTCAATATAATTGAATTATTGATGATGGTTTTGGACAAAATTTGGAATGAAAATTAGCATATTGAAGAAATGTTTTGAAGTGATTGTAAGAAAAATCTACAAGACTAGCTTAAGTAATTATATTTAAAGACTTCTGAGTAGATTAACTCAATACTAGGACTTTCAAATCCCTCAAATGGTGGATTTGGTAGCTATAAGGCTTGGGGATGGGGAATACTGGAGGGCTGACCATGCAGAAGATGAAAGGAATCTTTGGATGTCCTTGCTAGAAAGGAATCCTTAAAGGCACTATAGTTACTGATCTTGGAACCTCTAACTTAGAAGGAAAAAGTACAAGCATAAGGAGTGGATAACAGTGAAATATAAGGTCACACATTTTATAACTGATGTACAAAGAAGGCAATATGGGGCAGCAGAAAAGAACACTGGCTTTGGAGAGACAGAGGAAGGCCTGGGATCAAACTCTGCTTATTACTTGCATGACTTTGGGTAGGTCACATAACTTCCCTGGGTTTCTCATCTGTGAAATGAATGAGGTTGGACTACCAAGTTCCTAAAGTCTCTTATACTCTAAATCTGATGTCCTATGAATTTAACTGAACCCTGACTTTTGGAAGTACTTTTTTAATTTAAAAATTTTCTTTATATGCTCTAATAGATACCACAATTGTCAGCATCAATTGCTATTCTGGGATTAAAGAAAATAGATGAATTTTTTTTTCAGAACTTCTGCATAGCAGTATGTATTCACATGCCATTTTCCTGTCACTGAAACCTGTTGTACCAGTGAAACTCTAAAATTACAGAATAAAAATAACTGTTTAAATGTTAGATTAACTCCATTAAGACAAGGTTGGCTTTAATGAACTCTAAGTTCATCAACCTTCACTGAAGGTGTATATTAATTGGCCAGTAATGCATTGTCTGTTGTTTGATTCTTTAATTATATATCTAATTGGAAAAGATGCACAACATTAATTTGTAGTTAGGCTTAAAAGATGGACTGTGTTAAGTGCTGAAATTTTCTATTTCTTTCTGTTTGAAATATTTTAAATCAATAAAGGTAAGATTATATACATACATACACACATTCACATATCCTTTTATTTAATGAAGAGTTATCTGGATATCTATCTACCATAGTATAATTCTGGATTGCCTTCTATGGCAGGCCAAGTAGTTTCCCTACCTTGACACTAATGATGAGTGAACAACCTACAACACTGATCTAGCTATTTCAAATTCAATTTAACAACACAAAAAGAGGATTGGTAGGTATATTTAAACACTGTTTACTTTTCTCTTGATTGATATTATGTGTTAATGGTGACAAATGCAGAATGATTATCTGGCACTTATGATAATCATGATGACTGTCTTACTATCTATAAAACCATCCACCATATCCTTTCTGTGCTTACTGAACAGGCTTTGTTGTCTTGTGTGAAGCAAGGACTCTGTGGGATGCTGTATTCATTTTTTTTTCCAGTCCATTTTCCCTCTTCTTTGATATCCCATGAGATTCTGTGCATTCTGATTCTATAAAGCAGAGTGTATTTGGCAATGCTAAATAGCATCCCCAAATTAAAGAGGGAAGAAAATTATGCCCCAAAGAGAATCCTATCAAGGATCCCAAGAATGAATGTACAAATACACATACACACATGCCATCATCATTAAGAATCATATTTTATGTGACAATTTACTTAAAGGATTGTGGGGTGAAAAAAGCAAAAGATTCATTTTTACCTTTGAAAGAAAATTTAAGTGCCTCTGGAGTCAAAGAATGTGTGTTCAAATCCTATTTCTGATGTTTACAACCTATGGAAACCTGTACAAAACCAAAGCTACCTGGAGTCTCAGCTACAAAAAGGGGAATTCAGAATGGATGGCCTCTGATGTCTCTTTCAACTCTATATCTCTGATGCTATGAAAATAATAGCTAGCTACAGTAATATTTAGGGCAGTTTAGGTGGCAGAGTGGATACAGTGCCAGGTTGGGTCCGGAGTCTAGAAGATCTGTGTTCAAATCCAGTGTCAGACATTTACTAGCTGGGTGATCCTGCGTATATTGCTTAACCTGTCCTCATCAGTTTCCTCATCTGTAAAATGAGCTGGAGTAGGAAATGGTCAACTATACTAATATTTTTTGCCAGGAACATCCCAAATATGGTCATGCAGAGTTGGATATGACTGAAATCACTGAAAAACAAATAAGAGCATTTAAAACACTTTGAATTTTACAAAGCACTTTGTAAATGTTATTTCATCAGAACAACTCTGCAAGATAGGTGCTATTATTATTCCCGTTTTATAGATGAGGAAACTGAAGCAGATAAGTTAAGTGACTTGCTTGGTATCACGCAGATAATGAGTGTCTGAGGCCACATTTGAACTCAACTCCCACGTATCTATCCTTTTTGCCAACTTTGCCTCCCTTCTTAGTAGTTTGGTAAATGGTAGAGGAAAACATGCTGATTATTTTATTCCAGCCATTTATGATTTTTGTGGTTTATCATTTCCACTCTCAGGCTTAACCTTTTGGGCTGGAAATTCATAATCCATTTAGACTTTCAACATCCAGATTAAGTACAACTTCTATATGTATCCTTTCCTGGTCTTCCCAGTTACTAGTATATTACCTTCCTAATGCCTGGTTTATATTTTATATTTACTCTGTGTACATTCATTTGTGTATCCATATAATGTTCCCCAATGGACCAAAAGCTCCTTGACAGCAGGAACAGTGTTATTTTTGTTCAATTTTTTTTTCAACCCTTGTGCCCAAATAGTGCCTTGCACACAGCGTATTAGGTGTTTACTAAATGCTCATTGATTGATTGATAGTAGTGATAATTGTGCTCATTTCCACTCCACTGATAAGTTTAATTACTATTTTGATGTGTGTATGTGTATGTATGTATGTATATGTACACACATACATACATATACACCCATATTTTAAAGAGAATGTTTATTTTAAATGTGGCAGTGGCTAATGGGTAAATAATGATTGTCAAATATCTCTGCTGTTGTAAAATGTACTAGAATTATCTCTCAATTACTCTGAATAATCAGGATCTGACCTGTTTTTATATGACATCTTGGGTACATGAAAGGTATCATTTGCAGTTGTAGCAAACATGTTATTTGAACTCTACAGTGAACGTGGGTATTTAGATACCTCTAGTTAAAAACCACAAAAGCAATCATCGTAATTATCATTAACACTGGAAGTCTATGTTCCTACTTTTTTAGGCATGAATGCTTTAGAAGAAACAATATGGAAAGTATTCAAATCATTTTGTCCATTAATGAACCTCACCATATGAATTCAATGATAATATTTGAATCATTTTAATACTATCCTTGATTGTGTTTGCTTAATTAAAAACGAATGAATATTATTGTGGGACACTGAAAAAAACTTGAATTAAGCAACATACCAATAGCATGAATAGCACAAACTTCCAATGAAAATTAAATCCTTGGGGGCGCTAGGTAGCACAGTGAATAAAGCACTGGCCCTGGAGTCAGGAGGACCTGAGTTCAAATCCAATCTCAGACACTTAACACAAAAACTAGCCGTGTGACCTTGGGCAAGTCTCTTAACCCCAATTGCCCTACTTTCCCCCTACCAAAAACAAAAAACAAAAAAAAAAGAAAGAAAATTAGATCCTTTACTATGTTGGAATTTAGTGGATGGTTTCTTCCTTTCAGTATGTTTACTTCATGTATTTTCAATGAACTGTTGTACTTTCCATTTTTAACAATACCATCTAGTGTAAAAATAATGTTAAGTACGTTTCCACTGTGATGCCTTCCCAGCAGAAAGTCTGAAAATCTGAGAATTCTCTGAAGATGTTAATATTTTGTATATAAATTTAAAAAAATGTTCCTTTAATTCAGTTTTGAAAATATTTGGAATACCATTAAGATTTGCATCAGTTCACATAGATGTAATATAAATCCAACAACTGAAGTAAAGTCAACTATTTGAAGCCATGATTCTTTGCTGTCCATGCTACTGGTATTTTGTTGAATTTAATCACTGTCCTTAGCTGATAGTATGAAAGTGGACCACTCAGAGTGTTCCTTAAGATTCTGTGGATCACTCATGAACCTGCCTGTCCCTTTTACAAAAGGGACCCTTCAAGCAACAACAATTAGTAAGCACCTACTGTTCCTGCTGAAGAGTCAGACAACTGAAAACAACTAAACAACAATGAATATGGCAACACATAATTTTTTTTAGGGGCAGCTAGGTGGTACAGTGGATAGAGTGCCAGGCCTAAAGTCAGGAAGACCTGAGTTCAAATCTGGTCTCAGACCCTTACTAGCTGTGCAACTCTGGGCAAGTTACTAAGCCCTATTTGCCTCAGTTTCCTCATCTGTTTAATGAGTTGGAAAAGGAAATGCTTAACCACTCTAGTATCTTTGCCAAGAAAACCTCAAATAGGGTCGGGAAGAGTCAGACATGACCAAAAACAATTAAACAACAACAGCATCGTGCCAGTACTCTGTGCTTAGTGCCAGACACATAAACGTGAACTTGGTTCTCACCCTCATAGAACTTGCCTTCTAATGGGTAACAATGACATTTTTTCCAGCGACTTTCCCAGTATTCATTTTTACTCCTTTACCTCACTACCCCAAACAAACCAATAAACTACCAGGAATTAAATACTTGGCACTTCATTATCTAAAACATTCAGACAAATGGGTGAGCCTGGGGAAATGTAATGAAGCTAATTAAAAGGTAAAAGTGACAGGTGCAGGAAGTAAAATTAAAAAGGCTAATGCAGAGCCTGTGTGCTGCCTGACACAAAGGAGAGAAGGGATATGGCTCTAATATCAGTCACCCAGAAAGAACAATTGTTCTTCTTTTGTGGGAGTAGCTGGATGTGGCCTGTGTATCACTGCATGGAATGAAACAAGTCTTCCTGATGAAGGCCACTTTACAGGTATTAGCTGGCTTTATTTCTGTTGAGTACTTTCCTTACTCAGTTTGAGCAATGACAGACTCTAGCTCTGTAAATCACATGGTTACTTGGCTGAAATCTTTCAAATATTTAACATTAGTTGCACAGCTACACCTAAAGAGAAGTGCCATTCTAGTATGTTTGGCATAATCCTTTTTACCCCATTCCCTGTGATGAAAGATATTGGAGGTAAACAAATTAATAGTTTGTATTTTCTGACTGAAAATAGGAAGGGTGGCAGGCATCAGTTACTCACCTAATCAATCAACAAGTATTTATAGTAAGCACCCAAAAAACAAAAGATACTAATAAATTTTTTAAAAATAAGTGTTTATTAAGCTTTTTACCATTATGTGCCAGCCATCATGTCAAGAGATGGAGATACAGAGACACAATGGAAGATAGCCCCTGCTCTTGAAGATTTTATATTCTATTGGGCAGGCATGTGTATACATACATATACACAAATATTGCTCTAAGATATATGTTTGTATATACATACTCACATATATGTAGAAATATACACTACACATATATGTGTATATATATATATACATATACACATATATATATATAAACACATGTATTTTGATGTAAGATGCACACAAATAGATAAAAGATAATGTCAGAAAGTAAGGAAGTAGAAGCTGGGTGAGTAGAAAAGCTCCCTATTGAAGAGTTTTACTTGAAGTGAGACTTGATGAAGGTCATGCATACTAATGGAAAGAAATGAGGCTGGAAAGTATTTCAGGCATTAGAGAAAGCCAGTTCAAAGGCACAGAGATGGTAGATAAAGCATCATGTGTGAAGTATATCGAGTATGGCTAGTTCAAAAGTACCATAAATTACATAAGATACAGTAATGGATAGGAAGACTAGAAAGACAGAGGATCCAGTTTGTAAAAGGGTTTTAAATGTCAAAGGGAGGAGTTTATTTTCACTCCTATAGGTTATAAGGAGCAATCAAAAGTTGAGAAGAGGGGATGTCACACAGTCAGACCTGTACTTTATGAAAATCACTTTGACAGCCATGTGGAAGATATATTTGAAGGGAAGAGGACTGAGACAGGGAGAGCCATTCTGAGCATATTGCAATAGTCTACGAATGAGGTGGTAAAGACCTGAACTGATGGTGCCTGTTTGAATGGAAAGAAGAGGACATATAGGAAAAGTGTTGTAGAAACAGAGATTATAAGATGTGGCAATTGATTGGATACATGGAACGAAACCATCTTTGACAAGAGTGAATGCCTGAACCTATCTGGAGAGGGGAGTTAGTTAATAGCTGAGAACACTAAAGCAACTCCATTTTGTCTGCACTTCCTCTGTCTTGCCCTCGACCCTGTTTTGCAGCCTCAACCCTGTCTTCGACTTTCCTTACTGCAGAAACAGCAAGAGCCATCCCATCCTGACAGGGTTACAAAACACAGCTAACCTGAAGAAAAATCTTTCTTGTTACTAGCCCCAGCAACAGGTCCTGTCTAATCAAGGGATACCACATTCCCTACTCCTACCCTGCAAGCCCCCAGCAACAATTTCTGTCCACTTCTTAGGGACCTACCACCCAATTTATTGCCTGCCTAAATTGAAATCTATATAAGCTTTGTCTTTTAGTTCCTTCTGGGAGTTTCTGCTGCTTTGTGTGGGACTTCATTGCAGGTGAACTCAAACACCTTGTTGGTGCCTAAATTTCTAGTTTGGGTTTGGTTTTAGTTCTGGTTCTGGTTCTAGTTACTGTACTGACAATTTTAACCACAATGGTCACTGACTTTATGGGTTCAACAAACCAATAAAAGAAAGACCCATTTTGAATGCAGCAATTAAAGAACTGAACTGAACTCTAGTAAAAGTAAGTGAAAAGATCAAACATTCTCACTCTTTGAGTTACTAAGTATCAAGAAGTCCTGTAAAGCATGGTAACAATGCACAAGAATCATATTTAGAAAAGCTGAGGAAATTTGATCATTAGCCAGGAGTTATCTGTAACTTACTAAAGTTGTTAGAACCATATTTATTTAAGTTAGAGGAAGTGTGGCATTAAAGCTCACTCCTGATCAGCCATGGTAAAGCTGAGGTGTGGGACATAAGGGACATATTAAGGAGCATAAATTTACAAAGCACCTAGGGACAGGAGAAAAAAGGATTGAGGGAATTGTCAAGAAAAAGTCAGTTTTTTGCTCAACCTCCCTTGTCAAGTCACAGATATTATAATCCATTTTTTTTTACTCAGCCATTTCCAGGAAACCAGATTTGTATCAAATACAGAGACCAGAAGTTAATTAGAGATAGATATAAATATAAAATTTGGCAGAGAATCCAACATCTACCTAAATGTTGGGAATCTTTCTAACTTCTGGCTCAGAGTAATTGTGACTGCACTTGTAACTTTTCATCAAAAATAAATCCCTGAAAACTAAAAAAGATGGAACTGTGTGGACTTTAGAAGCCATTATGTTGCCCCCTCGGCTTAAAATCAGCTAGTTACTATTAAAAAGATATTATACTTAGATTATAAGAAGTTGGAAGGCCCACCCCAATTAATTTGTGTATTTATTTGCTAATTTTATGAAAATCAAAATAATTTTGTGGAAAGAAAGAGTACTAGTTTTGGATTTAAAGTACTTGGTTTCAAATTTTGACTTTACCATGTATTATCTATGTTATTTTGATCAAATAATTAAAACTCTCTGAGGTTATATTTCCTTATTTGATAATGAAAGAAATGACCAAAGTAATCTCCAAAGCCTTTTCCAGTTCTAAATCTAAAACACTACTAAAAAAATCTAAACCTAAACTTAAATACTACTAAAATTAATATAAAATTTTCTAAAGTCATTCCCATTTTGAAATCATGTATTTTCTAAACTAGATTGGTTATCATGATGTAGAAATATCTGAACTGAATTGCAAATAACACAGAATCAAATTTGCATATTTTTTTTACCCTGAAGTTGAAGACCAGATGAATCTGTGAAATATGAGACATAGCTTAGCAGCCTCCTAGAAAAAAAATGTGTGTTGTAAACATAAAATTTATCATCTCTCTATTTTTCTGTTTTTCAGACTTCAAGAATTTGATTAAGATGCACCAGGAAATATTTTCTACAGCGCGGCTCCATAATACAAAGGTTCCACTCTGGCCTTAATCTCATATTGTTCGTGTTAGAGTACTTGATAAGATTGACTTTGTCATTTTATTCAGAATTAAATCCCCTTCAATGTATATCTATAAATCACAAAATAGCAAAGGGATAAACTGGGCAACAACTGAAATAGAAAATGTTTTAAAGGTAAATAGAAAACTATACACTGTAACCCTGATGTATACAAAACATTTTTTTTCTAATGAAAGATAAGAGAAATAAAAACATACAGTGAAAGGGAAGAGAAATAGAAAGAGGAACAAAAGCCTCCAAGCATAAAAGGGATATGGGAGTCTTAGTCATGGAAGGAAAAAGGAAGGAAAGCAGAAGGAAGGGAGGGGGGGAGAGAGGAAGAAAGAGCAATTAAGAATGCAGAAAAAAAAAGGTAAGGTTATCAAGACAGTAACATTAGAAAGCAAAGGGTAAAAGAGTTAAGACTACTAAGAAAACACATGGAAAAGAACAGAAACCAATGATTATTCAAAGAGATCAGTGGAATGAACTTTTGTTTAACTTCTTGTGACTCTTCTAAACTTGAATTTTGCTACATAGTTTTCACTGGTACCTTTGTGATGTCAAGAGAAAGTGAAATTAATCCCAATACTACATAAACTATTTGGAAACATAGGTGAAGAAGGAATCCTAATAAATTATTTTTATGGCATAATATGGTGCTTATACCTAATCTAGGAAGAGCCAAAACAGAGAAAGAAAATTATAGAGCAATTTCCCCAATGAATATTGAGGCAAAACATTTTAAACAAAATACTAGCAGAGATTACAACACTATATAAGAACAATACACAATGACTATGTGGGATTTATATAAGGAATGCAGAGCTGATTCAATATTAGGAAAATTATCAGCATAATTGACCATACTTATAACAAAATGAATAGAAATCATAGGATTATCTCAGTAGATACAGAAAAAGCCTTTGATAAACTACAATACCCTTCCCTATTAAAAAGAGTAGAGAACAGAGGAATAAATGGAGCTTAACTTAAAATGACAAACGATGTTTATCTAAAACCATCAACAAGCATTATCTGTAATGTAATCAGTAAGCTAGAAATCACTTCCCAATAAAATCAGAGGTGAGGCAAGGATGCTCATTAATCATCTCTATTATTCAATATTGCACTAGAAATGCTAGCTATAACAATAAGAGAAGAAAAAGATATTAGAATAGGAAACAAGCAAACAAAACTATCACTCTTTGCAGATGACATAATGTTATTCTTAGAGAACCTGAGAGAATCAACTAAAAACTATTTGAAATAGTTAACAATTTTAGGAAAGTTGCCAGAAACCATAGGGATCCTCTGAAGTCATTGACATTTCTCTGTATTACTAACAAAGACCAACAACAAGAGATAGAGAAATTCCATTTCAAAAATGTAGACAATAAAAATTACTTGGCATTCTATCTGCTAAGGCAAACTCAGGAACTATGTGAAAACAACTTCAAAATACTTCACACAAATAAAATCAGATCTAAACAAATGTGAAAATATTAATTGTTCATGGGCAGGCCAAGCCAATAAAATGACAATCCCACCTAAATTAATTTACTTATTCTGTGCTCTACCAAACTATCAAAAATTATTTTATAGAGTGATAGGAAATAATAAAGTTCATCTGGAAGAAAAAAAAGGTCAAGGAAGATATCAAAGGAATCAATAAAAAAACATGAAGGAAGTGGAATAGCTTAGGTATTAATTACATTGTAGTAAATAACCACAATAATTTAGCATATGATAACAAAGATCCATGCTTTTGGAACAAAAACTCATTCTTTGACAAAAACTGCAAGGAAAACTGGATCATAGTACAGCAGAAACTAGGTATAGATCAACGTCTTACACTGTATACCAAGATAAGATCAAAATGGCTACATTATTTATGCATTATAGGTGATACCATAGGAGAGCATGGAATATTTTATCTGTCAGATCTATGGAGAAGGGAAGAATTTAGGACCAAAGAAAATAAAGAAAGCATTACAAAATGTAAAACAGATAATTTTGATTATATAAAATTAAAAAGCTTTTGCACAAACAAAACCAAGTAACAAAAGTGAAAAGAAAAACAGCAAGCTGGGCAACAATTTTTACAGCTAATGTTTCTGATAAAGGCTTTATTTCTCAAATATATAGAGAAGTGAGTCAAATGAATAAGAACACAAGTCATTCCACAATTGATAAATGGTCAAAGTATAAGAACAGGCAGTTTTCAAAGAAACCAAAGCCATCTATAGTTATATGAAAAAATGCTCCAAATCACTCTTGATTAGTGAAATGCAAATTAAACAAACTGAGATACCACCTCATGTATATCAGATTGACTAATATGACAAAATAGAAAAGGAAAAAAAGATGGATGTTGGAGGCAATGTGGAAAAACTATTGGTGGAACTGTGAACTGATCCAACCATTCTGGAGAACAATTTTGAACTATGCCCTAAGGGCTATAAAACTGCATAACTTTTGATCCAGCAGTGCCACTGCTAGGTCTATATGCCAAACACATACAAAAAAGGCCCTGTTTGTACAAAAAATATTTATAGCAGCTCTTTGTGTGGTGGCTAACTAATAACAGGAGATCAAAGGTACGCCTATCAATTGAGGAATAACTAAACAAGTTGTGGTACATTATTGTGATAGAATATTATTGTCCTATAAGAAATGTGTCAAGCAGGATGATTTTGGAAAACCTGGAAACACTTAAATGAACTGATGCAAAATGAAGTGAACAGCACCAAGAGAACATTGTACACAGTAAGAGAAATATTGTATGATGAAGAATTGTAAATGACTTAGCTATTCTCAGCAATACAATTATCTAAGACAACTCCAAAGGACTAATGATGAAGCATACTATCTACCTCCAGAGAAAGAACTGATCTTGCTTGAATACAGACTGAAACATTCTATTTTTCACTTTTTTTCTTTCATTCTTTTTCTTTTATTCAAATTTTCTTGTAAAAAATCACCAATACGGACATTTTTTATATGCCTGCACATGTGTAGCCCAGATCTGATTGCTTACCATCTCAGTGAGGGAAGAGAGGGAGAGATACAATTTGAAATTCAAATCTTGTTTTAATGTATAATTGGAGAAAAATAAAATATATCAAAAAAGAAAGGGACAAGAAACTTGGGTTCCGTTTTCAAATTCTGCCTGTGATAGGTGAGTCTCCTTATCTTGCTGGGATCCAGGCCTCCAAACTCCTTTCTTATGATTTCCTCACAATGGTCCTCTGTGTACCCTCACCTCACCTTTATTTGTGGTTTTCCCTCAATTAGAATGTAAGCATCTAAATGGCAAAGACTGTTTGCCTCAAAGATCAACTATTTTAATCTGTGCTTTTTCCTGACTGACTTTCCCAGAAAAAGTACCTTCCTTGGCCCAGCTCTATTGGAAATCAACTGTGTACCTGGTATATGATCTTCAATACTAGCCTAATGCCCCAGTCTGCCTCCTATCTACTGTCATTGCTTGACAAGTGGTCAAGAAGCACTCCTTTGGACAATTGGTGAAGTGATTATGAAAGAAAGATAGAGTGTATGTTTGGGTAACTAGGTGATGTAGTGGTAAGAGTGTGGACTTGTAGTCAAGGAAGGCCTGTGTCTAAGTCCTGCCTCAGACACTTACCAGTTATATTACCCTAGACAAGTCACTTAATCTCTTATTCTCAGAATTTCCATCTATAAGATGGGGATAATAATTGCACCTAGCTCAGGGTCATTGTGAGAATTGGCTGTTATGTGTAAGAATTATGAATAGCTTTCACTATGCAGAAATGGAAAGGGTATTAGGTTTGAAATCACAGTATTTGGGTTCAAATCACTCATTACTACTACTTACTACATGTATCTAAGCCTTAATTTCTGTGGGACTTTTAGGGAAAAAAAGCCTCAATAATCTGTAAAATATGGGAAGTTAGACTGGAAGAGTTATAAGGTTGTCCCCAGTTCTAAGTCTATACTTACTTTCCTACCATTTTTTCATATTCTTCCTGAGTGGGATTTATATAAAATACCAATATATGTTTATAGATATCACTATGATTCAGAAATATACCACAAGCAAAACACAGTCCATTAGTCTATCAGTCAAGTTTTGATAGGTTTGATAAGTCACAAAAATATGGGCACCATCCTTGGGATTATCACTGACTTCTCTCTCCCCCTCATCTCCCTTAACCAATCAGTTATCAATTCCCTTGGATTCCACATCAAATACATCTTTCTCATCATCTTTTCCCCCATTGATACCGTGGTATATAGACCTCCACTCTCCCATACTTGGCATTTTACAGTAACTGCCTAACTGTTTTGACCATCTCTATACTTTCTTCCCTTCAACTTGTTTAATCTACTGCTACCAGAACATTTTTTCTTATGCACAGATTTGTGAGTCTATAGAAATGAATTCAACGTTAAAGTCTGTTCTCTGCTCAAAAATTTTCAATGGCTCTCTCAAGCCTACTGAGTGAAACTTAGAACTCTAGTCCTTGGAATCTGTGTTGCCTTATAATCTGGTACCAATTTATTTTTCCAATTTTGTATCACATTACTACTCTCCATATACTCTATGCTTCAACAAAGTGAATTTCTCTTTGCCCTGAAGACAAAGTCCATGCTGTTGCTGATGTTCTCTGTGCCTAGAATGCTCTCCTTCCTCTTTATCTGTTGATTTCCTACTCACCCTTTAAAACACGTTACAAATGTTGCTTCTTCTCTGAAGCCTCCTTTGATCTTCTATTGTTGGATGGTGACATATTTCCCCCCTCTTCATTTTTTGTAACATTTTTCTTACACTTCTCTAGTTTAGTTTTAATGTAACATTGTGAATTATAGTGATTTTCATTTGTGGCTTATCTCCTACTAGTTTGTGAGGGCATGATCTATTTTATCTCAGCCTTCTTTTCTGGTGCTTATCATAGTGTTCTATGTAGAGTACATTGCTAAGAATTCTTGAATGATGTTGGAGAATAAGTGTTAAACTGTACTCAAACATTTTCTTTGACTAGGTTGGTGATATCTAGTGGATTACTGGGATTCTCACTAAGAAATAAGAAGCATTTCACAAGTCAAATTTTAGGGCCTAGCAGTATATGATGTGCCAGTGTCTGAATAATTAAAAAGCACTACATTAACTAACAGAAACCAAGTGGTAATATCACAAGTCATGACCTCCACTTATGTCAGAGGTCTGCCATCAGTTAAAGTGATTTTGGGGGTTTACAATTATACTAGTCTTATATCTGAAGAATCACTGTTGGATTCTGTTCATTAAAAATAAATAAAATAATTACAAGGAATTTTTGGAGGGTATAACACAAACAAAAGGGAAAAAAAAAACCTGATTTAAAAATTACTGATTAGATTTTGAGCTAATTTTTAAAAATGCTGCTAATTCTTTTGTCTTTAAAAATACTATTTGAGAAAAGACTTTAGTACATGTTGCATAAATGTTTCCTTTCTTTATTTTAAATAAATGAAAATCAATTGTTAGTTATAAATTCAACTTTGAATTGAAAACCCTCAGTTCTCTAGGTTTAGTAAAATGAAAATATGACCTAAAAATGTGAGAATAAATATTACCTTTTAGTACTTGGGCTCAAAACTTCATTTTAATTTATCAGTGAAACTTCACCTCTAAATGATAATCATTTTTACAGCAAATCTATTAGAGTAGTATTTTCTGAAACCCTATATCACCTTTAGCTCATGTTCATATAGGCCAAGTGCTTGGTATGCTACAAAACAGGAAGAAAAAGCATGATTTATCTCAACCAAACTCCACTTAGGAATCTATTTTTATTCTTTAGGAACATGGAAGAAGATATACTCTAAAGATCTACAGTGGATTTCTATCATTTATGGAGCTGTTGATGTTTCCATTCACTTTCCCCTAAAAGACCTGGATTTTATAATATTCTAAGCCTAACAGTGACATTTTATTGGGATAAACAGTCTGGCACTAGGGACCAAAAAATAAACAGAACAGATCTAGGATAGGAGAGATGTAGTAAAACCCAAACTAAACCAAACCAAACTAAAATATAAGCAAAAACAAAACAAAAAAGCAAACCTAGAGATGTTAGTCTTCTGTAGACTCAATAGGAGTGACTATTTTGGAATAACCCAAACATAAAAGGCAAAAATTTTTAATTCTAATAAGAATGAGAATATCATCTACTTTGAGTAGACTAGGGTGAAAGAAGCAATTTAAACACATCTAGGATCTCATTTCATACAATAATAGGCAAGCAACAGATTGACCTAAACTCTTCATTGGTGATACAGAACTGAAAGATGCTACTGCATTGTCTTACCATCATATTTCTGCATGATAGACAAGAAGATAGAAAACATTATTTTTGAAATAAAATAATGTCTTAAAGAGAGTAAACAGAAAAGACACTATCAAGGCATCAGGCTAGAGATCTAAAAAGTCATGAAGATGAACAACAAACTTTTTAGCTGTAAGACTGGCTCTAATAGTAATTTCTTATCTAGTTTCTCAATAGCCACATTATATACTATATTTGAAATCAGATGGTATGACTATGTTTCCCATAATAAAGTCCTAGAAAACAGGCAGTTTGCAGAAATTGAAGGCATGCTCAGGATAAATCAGCTTTGCTGGATTGAGCCGGTGAGTGAGACAACAAAACTAGTGTTAGAGGGCAAATTATAGGAAAGAATTCACAAGTAAAATGTTTTCAAGGAATGAATACCACAATTCACTGAAATCTGGAAACATAGCTTTTAGTTGGGAAATAGTTATGATATCCTTGATATGGCTGAACTGCAAAGCTAATCTTGCTTAAGAAGTTTCAGTGGCTCACCATGCTTCATCATCTTTATGGCCTTTAAAGGATTTTCCAATCCAAATCCAATATATATTTCTAGAATTATTAATTTTATTATTTTTCTATTTTGGTCTAGTTTTTGACCTAGAGTTCATGGATTTTCTAAAAAACAAACAAACCCCAAACCAAAACCCCACAACCTTCCCCTCCCCTCCCCTCAGAAAAACCCTATGTGTGTGTATATGTATGTATGTGTATATATGTATACACACATATACACATGTGTAAATACATATGTATGTATGTATATAGATATATGTCCTATTTCAATATAAATGGTTTCCATTGTAATCTTATATATTTGGCTTTCTGCATTTGAAATACTATTCTGAGAAAATGTCCACTGGTGTCTTGAGACTGCTGAAGGAGTCCATGATACAAACTTGCTTTTGCTCTAAGATATAATATTCTATTAACTTGTTTCATACATTAACATATACTTTGATGCTTGAATGCTCTTGCTCATGGTATCCCAAGATCCCTTACAGATTCAGCTCAAATTCCTTCACTAAAAGAAACCTTTCCTGATTTTCCTAGTTGTTATCACTACCTTTCTCCACCCTAAACATCACTGTTTATTTAATTTTCTGAGAACATGTAGTTTTCCCTTACTAGAATATAAGGTTTTTAAGGCCAAGAAGTCTTGCTTTTGTCTTTGAATCCCCAGTTTCTAGAAATGTGAAAGACACATGGTAAGCACTTTATAAATACTTGTTAATTGAGTAAATAATTGTTAGAACACACACAAAAAATTATTCATTATTTAGAAAAAAGTTTATAGGTCTAGTGAACATTATCAATGAAGATGATCATCAACAGAGAAGGTTAACTGAAACAAATATTAAAGATTGGCTATGGGATGGAATACTAAGACGTGGGCAGAAATAAAAATATGGTATATAGAAAGTAAAAGATGAAAGAATAGAGGAAGAGGAGATTCAATAACCTGAACAATGACTTGAGTTAGAGGACCTAGGTTGAAAACTCATCTTTGAAATCTGTATATTCTTGGACATCATTTCATTCAACTTGCTTGGGCCTCATTTTCCTCATATGTAAAATTTAAGGAGGCAGACTAAATGGTCACTGCCATTTCCCCCCACTTTAAATCTATGAACCCATAGTGTAGAAAAATTATAGACCATATATTGTTTTCTTAAGCAATGCTAATGTACCTGGAAATAATATGCACATGACACTGAGTTATATAAAACATGTGTGGGGAAAAAATGGGGGTGGTTACTCAAAATGCATAAAAGTGATTAATATGATTAATTCACTACATAGTTATTTTCATAGTACATTTAAGTATTCAGTTTCAGGTCATTATCTACTTGTCAAGAAGATGAAGCAATAAAGTCAATGGAAGTTAAAATATTATAGCCACTAACAACTGATAAATAATCAGAAATAAACATAATTATTTTTGAAAACATACTAGAATTTAATGGTTAATGGATCCAGTTTTCATTTGATTTTGTAGCATCCCCTCCAGGGCAATTTACCCCAATTCAACTTTTCACTGGCAGGTCAGGTGTTCCGAGGGCAACTATTTTTCCTCTCAGGCATAACTCTGAAGTTGAGGCTTCTATTATTGACACTTATAAGCTACCAAATGGGTGTTCTCCATTTTTTATCAATCAGTAGCCTCACTCAGTTATCACAAAATGTATTTTTTTTATAATATTATGCTAAGAAGAGGTTAGTAATTTTATACCAAGCTCATACCGTTTCATAGGAATCTACTGATTCTCCTATAAACATACCTACCCATGCACCCATACACACCTATACACACACACACACACACACACACACACACACACACACAAACATTCAGATTATGATGGTAGTCAAGTATGTGACTCTTAGTTCTGAAAGGCTATGCCAGCATAACAAATTCTAGCATATTCCAACCAACTGTAAAGTTGTTTCAGGAATGATGCCAGTGATAGAATACTTTTCTGTTGCCTGAGGACCAGCCCAGCTAAGTTCACAGATTCTTATTATCAGGTTACTTGTGGGGTGATCAATGTTTTGACTTTAGCAGCTCTCAAAAAGGAGCATTGACTCTGGAATTACAAGTCTTGAGTTTAAATCCTGCTTGTGATACTTGTATGGTCGCAGAATAGTCACTTAACCTCCTTGAGTGTCATTTTCTTTGTCTATAAAATAAGAGAACTGGATTAAATGGCATCTGAGGTCCCTTTCGCCTCTCAAACTCTGATTCTGGGATCATATGATCTTCCAATTTGCCAGAGAAATTTTGATTTGAGTTGATGAAAAGAATGCATAAACCTCCGAGATTACAGATCTTTTAATAAAAAAAAAAATCAAATATCTGGTAACTATCTAAAATGTGACAGGCCCTGTTTTAGGAGCTGGCTTTAGGGGATTTTTTATACAGTTTTTCAGAAATACATGTTTGGTAAAAAGTGAATTGCAGAGGTACATATAGTGTAGAAAAGAACTTACTTATTGTAAATACCTACTAATCATGATATTCATAGTTAGTAGCACTTTTAGATTTGTAAGACCTGTCAGTCAATGAATTGCATTAGTAGAAAGTTTATAGTGTCTTAGAGATATTAGCAGAAAGTCAAAGGCTATAAAAAGTTTTAATATAAACTACACTTTCGTTTCAAGCAGGGTTTCCTTAAAATCTGTACTGAGACACAACATCCCACTAACATTTTTGAATGCATATGGCTAATTCTATTTTTGCATACGACCTCCAAATTTATACTTGTAGGTATAGATGCCATATCATGACTAAGAATGAAAACAATTGCTAAAGAATCTATCCCAAAGAGATTCATCTCACCAAGGAGAACAAGGCTTTGAAATTAGCAACAGCTCCTTGAATTTGTATGCCAAAGAATTTTAATAAGCATAAGGATGACCACACTATTTAAAATTCAAATATGTGATGGCATGAGCAATGTTAGTGAAAGAAAGACTATAATTGAATTGAATGCATTTTTCCTAGCAAAAAAATTGACTTCTGAAAATAACTTAGAATATTTTGAAACCAAGTTTGTATTAACTCTCCCCTACCCTCTGACCTAATATATTTTTAAAAATCTAAGGCAAAATTTGATTAATTCTATAATTAGGAATAAATAATTAACCCTAAAATATATAACCACTTGAAGATTCTTTATTTGAAATCAGGTCTATTGGCAACTCCCTTAAATTCCAGCAATACTGCATCCTAAAAAATTTCTGAAATAGATGCAGTAGACATCCTGACAACAAACAAGCCAGGTCATTTGAGTTAAGCATGGCAGCACATAGAAATAGTCTAATGTCCTATCACTTTATGATTTCAGCAGTAATAATATAAAATAAATTTTCCCTTATGCTGCTTTTCATGCAAAAATTATGAGCCAGAGAATAGTCTCCCTTTCCTATTTTCCTTCCTTTAATTAACTTATATTATATATGAATACTATCCAGAGAGGCTAGAAAGTTGACATTCAAAGGGATTAGTAACAGGTGAATAAGAGTCAACCAAGTATATGGTATTTCTTATTTCTCTCTCACTGGAATATCTATCATCTATCTCTTTATCTCTATCTCTTTATCTACTAATTTTCTTTCCCTCAAGGAATGAGAGACAGTGTAGGATAGTGGATAGAGGGCTAGACTTAGAACTGGGAGATCTGGGTTCAAGTAGCACCACTGACACATATTGGAGAAGTCTCTAAACTTCTCAATGCCCCAAGTAATTATCTAAGACTGTAGTGGCGGAGTACTTTTCCAGTCTGTCTTGTAGAAGGTATTTCCTCACTGGGAGTACTCTATACTGCAATTGCTATCCTTGGCCAAAAAGACAATGATGTGAATGTCGATGGTAAGAAGGATAATAAGGATTACTTATATTTATGTAGTGCTTTAGTATTTATAAAACATATCATTATCAATGACCTTGTGAGGTGAGAGGTGGTAGGACTATTGTCCCCATTTTACAGATGAGAAAGCTGAGGATTAGAAAGATAAAGCAACCTATTTAATGCTGAAGGACCATTAGTTCTCAGAGATAATAGGATTGGTGGTTGTATTTTGTTGAAGACTTTTTCTGGAACTATGGATATAATTATAAGGATTTTAAAAATTATTATTGATAAGATCAGTTATACTTATATTCCTCTTAATATTTAGATAGCTCTGCATTCCTGGTATAAATCCCATCTGGTCACAGTATATGATCTTTGTGATATCTGTATCTATGTATCCATATATGTTATATCAATATTATATGAATATGTAAAGATATTATATAAGAGCATATATTATTTACATCTATAACTTCTTACTAATATTTTATTTAAAATTTTTGCATTCATAAAGGATTTGGGTCTATAGTTTTCTTTTTCTGTTTTTGCTTTCCCTGGTTGAAGTATCAAAAACATTTTTGTGCCATAAAAGAAATTTGGACTCCAATTGTCCTCCAAAAAAACAGCAAAAAAAAAAAAAAAAGAAATTTGGTAGGACTCCTTTACCTATTTTTTCGAATGGTATATATAGAATTGGGATTAATTGCTCCTTAAAGATTTGATAGGATTTACTTGTAAATCTATCTGGTCCTGGAGACTTTCTCTTAGGGAGTGCACTGATAGGTTGTTCAATTTCCTTTTTCTAAGATAGGCATATGTATACACACATATATTTACATACACACACATATATGAATTTGTGCATATATGTGTGTGTATACACACATACATGTGCACACATGTACTTACTCTTCTGTTAATACAAGTAGTTTATATTTTTGCAAATATTCATTCATTTCACTTGAATTGTCAGTTTACTGGCATATAATTGGGCAAAATAACTCCTAATAATTGTTTTAATTTCATCTCCACTGGCGGTATGTTCAACCTTTTCATTTTTGATACTAGTAACTTAATTTTCTTCTTTTTTTAAAATGAAATTAAACAGTAGTTTATCTATTTTACTGTTCCCTGCCCTGCCCCCAACCCCCATAAAATTAGCTCCTAGCTTTATTTATTAGTCCAATGGTTTTTTACTTTCAATATAATTTTCTTTCCTTTGGTTTTCAGGCTTTCCATTTTGTTTAATTAAGGAATTTTAATTTGTTATTTTTTTAGTTTTTTTTTAATTGTATGCCCAAATTCATTGATCTGCTTATTCTCTCTTTTATCAACATATGCATTTAGAGATTTAGATTTTCCTCTAAGTATGGCTTTGGCTGCATCAAACAAATTTTGGAATGTTATCTCATTGTTGTCATTCTCTTTAATGAAATTATTGATTCTTTGACCCATTTTTTTTAGGATTAGATTATTTAATTTCCTATTAGCTTTTTTCCCAATTAGCTTTTAATCTATACTTTCATAGCCCTTTATTAAATATAGTTTTTATTGCATCATGGTCTGAAAAGGGTATATTTAATATTTCTGCTTTTCTGCATGTGGTTGTGAGTTTTTTATGCCCTAACACATGGTCAATTTTTGTGAAGTTGCCATTATAGCTGAGAAAAATGTATACTCCTTTCTATTCCCATTCAGTTTTCTCCCAACATCTATAATATTTAACTTTTCTAAGATTCTATTCATCTACCTGACTTCTTATTTATTTTATGGTTTGATTTATCTAGATTTGAGATGGAAAAGTTGAAGTTCTTCACTAGTCTAGTTTTACTGTCTATATCCTACTATAATTCATTTACCTTATCCTTTAATCCCCTAATCCTTATCATTTACCTTTATCCTTGGATTCTACGTCATTTGTTTTATATACACACACTTATGTGTGTATGTATACATACATATATACATACATATATATATATGTGTGTATATATATATATATATGTTTAATATCAATATAACTTCAATGTCTATGGTTCCTTTTAGCAAGATGTAGCTTTTATGCCTATCCATTTTAATCAGGTCACCACTTTTGCTTTGTCTGACATCATGATTGCGGCCTCTGACTTTTAAAAATCTTACTTGAAGCATAACAGATTCTTCTCCAGCCACTTATTTGAATTCTGTCTGCATCCTTCTGTTTCAAATGTGTTTCTTGTAAATAACATACTGTTGGATTCCAGCTTTTAATTCATTCTGCTGCTTCCATTTTATGAGTTCATCCCACTCACACTTACAATTATAACTGACTGCATTTCATTCCATAATACTTTCCTCTGTTTATCCCCCCTCTCCTTCTCCCTCTCCTCTCTCCCTAATATTTTGCTTCTGACCACAGTCATCTTTTATCTGCCCTTCCTTTTGTCACCTACCATTCGCTTATCCCCTTTCCCTTCTACTTCCCTATTAGATATGATAAATTTATATTACCAATTGATTTTATATATCTATCTATCTAAAATTTCCTTTTTAAACTAGTTTAAATATGGGGTTCAGACTATGCTCGCCCAATTTTCCCTACCATTGCAAAAGCTCTTCATTCACATTTTTGTCTCATTTTTAATATGAGACAATTTCCCCCATTTCTCCTTTTCCCTCTCCATTCTACCTGAGCAACCCTCTTTCTCACCTATCCACATTTTAGCATTATCCCAATATAATTTACTCTCTCCCATACTGCCTTTCAATCTAGAAGCCTTCTAACTGATCTAATAATGATAAAATTCTTAGAAGATAAATTTTTCATCTTCCCATTTAGAAAAGTAGACAGTTTAAACTTATTGATTCCCTTGTAATTTCTCTTTCCTGTTTGACTTTTTATGCTTCTCCTCCTGAATCTTGTATTTGAAAGTCAAATTTCCTATTCAGCTCTGGTTTTTTCATTAGGAGTCCTCTATTTCATTAAGTATCCATTTTTCCTTTAAAGGATTATAATCAGTTTTGCTGGATAGGTTATTTTTGGTTGTAATTTCAGATCTTTTGCCTTCTGGAATATTATATTCCAAGTCCCCACCCTCTCCTTCAATATGGTACCTTCTAAATCTTTGTGATTCTTACTGTGACTCCACAGTATTGGGAGGTTTTCTTTTTTGCTGCTTTAAGTGTTTCCTTTTTGATCTGAAAGTTCTGGAATTTGGCAATAATATTCCTGGGAGTTTTCATTGTGAGATTTCTTTCAGGTGGTGATCAGTGGATTCTTTCAATTTCTATATTATCAACTGGTTTTGGGATATTAGGGTGGTTTTCTTTGATAATTTCTTTTAATGTGATGTCTAAGCTGTTTGATTATGACTTTCTAGTAATCCAATATTTCTTAAATTTTCTCTCCTAGATCTATGGCCCAGGTCAGTTGTTTTGTCAATGAGATATTTCACAGTTCTTTTTTTTCAGTCTTTTGAATTTGTTTTATTTTTAATTTTTTTAATTTTAATTTTTTGTTTATTTTTAATTTAATTTTTAAGGATTCTTTTCTTTGGTGAGATTTTATAACTTTTTTGTCTCAGTTCTCCATTTCTGCTTGTTAAGGTCAATTCTATAGTTTAAGGTAGTATTTTCTTTAGTATTTTTGTATTTTTTTGCTTTAATTTCTTTGCCCAATTTTTCCTTTACTACTCTGATTTGAAAAAAATCATCTTTAGCTCTTTGAGAAATTATTTTTATGTTTATGTCCAATTGACATTTTTCGCTTTGAGGCTTTCCCTCTAGTCATTTTGACTTCATTGTCTTTTTTTGAGTTTGTGTCTTGATCTTCCATGTCACCAAGGAGTAGCTCATTCACACTGGTGTTTGTTTGTTTGTTTGTTTGTTGTTGTTTTGTTTTACTTCCTCAAAGCTAGTTCTGGAGGGCTTTTGGTGAAGTTTTTGAAGAAGTTTTTGGTGCTCTCCAGATGGTATGATCTGGGAAGAGGTGTAGTCATACTTGTTTGGCCTGACTTACCCAGGAAAGGCCCCTGATCCCTAGGAATTGCAATGGATAGTTATCCTCAAGGTTCCTCCTCCCTTAGAACCAGAAGTGATATTATTTTTCAGTGTCTCTGATCCCTTGGGGCTAGAAGTAATACTGCCCCTCTGAGCTTCCATTTCCTCTAGACTGAAAGTTCTCCTCTCTGCCTTTGAACAATGAACCAGAAATGGCAATAGGCAAAGGAGATGGCCAACATGGTCAGATCCTGAGTCCAATACTAGTACAGGGGTACCCTGTAATCTCTTTCTTACTGTTTGTAAGGTCCTTTTCCTTTCTTAGAGTTGAGAGTTCCTAAAGCTGCTGCTGCTTCTCTCACCACCACCTAGTCCCATGCTTCCTTCCCTCCCTCCTTCCTTCCTTCTTTCCTTCCTTCCTTTTATATTTATTAGGCATATACTTTGTATAATGATCTCTAGTGTTACTTTCAAATCTCTCATTCTGTTTTTTGTTGTAGAAGAAAATATGGTGTCATGGAAATAATACTGAACTTGGAGCTAGGAGACATTTTAGCATTTGAATCCTAGTTGATGTTGAACAAATAACTTCAAGTGTAAGAGCTATTATTTTTCTGTACCCATAAAATGCTGATATTAATATTGTGATTACTTAGGATTTTTGTGGAGAAAGGGCTTTGTAAAACTTAAAATGTTCTATAAATGTAAGTTATCAACTCTCAGTATTTTAAAGGTTCTTATGAAGACAATTCCTTAATGGAAAGGAATGCCTCTACTAGGGGAATTTTAGGATTTATGGCTAGGTAGTCATGGAGGAGGAACTTAAAGATATACAGGCCTTTTGGTGGCCTTCAAATCACACCATGCCATGAGGCAACTTATTGGCAGAGTAGATACAGAGCTGCACTCTAATTCAGGAATACAAGGTCAAACCTGATCTCATACACTTGCTAGCAATGTGACTTAACTACTCTCTGCCTCACTTTTCTCAACTGTAAAATGGGTTTAATAATAGCACTTATTAACATGATACAGGATTTGTAAAGGACTTGGAACCTAGTAGGTTCTAAATAAATGCTTATTCTTTTGCCTTCCTCATGTAGGTAGCCATCTACTCCCTAGAATCACAGAAAATGTCAAAGATAGGGAGACTTTTGAGGTCAATCATGTCCTACTCTCTCCTTCATTTTTAAATGGGACACGGAGGGACCAGATGAAGTTATTTTCATGTGTCATAATTCAGCCTGTTAGTGTCAGTCAGGGCCAGTTCTCAGATCTCCTAATTCCTTGCCTAGGGCTTGCTTGTTCTATAATTCTACAATCCCTTCCTCCTATGCATAGAACTGACCTTTTATTTTCCTTCTCCCTATGTATGTGAAATGTGCAGATAGGCATAAATCTCTGGAGGGAACCAACTTGGAACTAAAACATTCAAACCTGGGCCCTGGTCTGTTAAACACAAGTATAAAACCAAACTTATTGGGCTATTGCAACCATGAAAATAAGTACTAGCCCATATGCCTCGGGCATGAAAGAAATCAGGTAAATACAAAATCATACAGTAGGTTTAACAAGAAACTGAATATATTGTAGTTTATTTTTTACTTCCTTTTTTGATGTTGGTTTATTTCCTTAGGGACATATCACTGAAAGAGAACTGAATAAATTTACCACACACAAGATTTTCCTCTCAATCCACAGATACAAAAAGCAATAAGCAAAAAAAGAGCATAGCTCAAGCTGTAGAAATGTGATATCAGAATAATAGCCAATTTTCTCAATTCTGTCAAAATTAAATAATTAGGTTTAAAAAGCAAGTAAAATATACTATGTATCCTGTAGTGAGAGGCTTTAGTTAATTTAATTTTTAATTTATCAAACATTAATTTGGTCACATTACTGACAACAACAATAACAGTAATAATAATAGATAACTAGTTTATATATAGCACTTAGTGCCAGGCACTGTGTAAAACACTTTACAAATATTATTTCATTTGATCCTCACCACAACCCTGAGAGGTAGATGCTATTATTATCCCAATTTTATAGATCAGGAAACCGAGGGAAAGGTTAAGTGACTTGCCAATGGTCATACAGCTAGCAAATGTCTGAGGCAGAATTTTAATTTTAATCTAGACTCTAGGCCCAGTACTCTATCCATTGAGCTAGAAAGTAACAGTGTTGGTTGTAAGCTTAGGTCATCCATATTTAATGGTCTACACAGGTATGTTTTATAAATGTCAATCAATCTAGCAATCTAACAACAAAGACCTACTAAGTGCCAACACTGTTATGTGCTACAGACTAAAAACAAAAAGAAATCAGTTCCTACCCTTAAGGAGTTATAGTCTTTTTCTTTAAAGCATTTTTTTCACAATTATATGTAAAAACAATTTTAATATTCTTTTTAAAAATAAATTATGAACTCCAAATTCACTTGCTCACTTCCTCCCCCCCTCCTTGAGAAGGCTTGCCTTTGATATAGATTATACATGTCAGTCATGGAAAACATATCTGCATAACAGCCATATTGAGAAAGAGAACACAGACATAAAAAACCCCCAAGAGAAATAAAGTTTAAAAAGTATACTTTAATTTACATTCAAACTCTATTAGTTCTTTCTTTGAGATGGTTAGCATTTTTCATCATAAGTCTTTCAGAATTGCCTTGTGTTGTTGAGAACAGTTAAGTCATTCACAACTGATCATCATACAATATTGTTGTCACTGTATAAAATGATCTCTTGGCTCTGCACAGTTCACTCTGAATCAATTCACGTATGTGTTCTCTGGTTTTTCTGAAACCATCCTGCTCAAGTAGTATTCTATCACATTCATATACCCCAAATTGATCAGCCATTCCCGAATTGATAGTCATCTCTTCAATTTTCAATTCTTTGCTACCAAAAAAACCTGCTATAAATATTTTTGTACATAAAGGACCTTTTCCTTTTTCTTTGATCTCTGTGAGATACAAATCTACTAGTGGTATTTCTGGGTCAAATGGTATATACAGTTTGATAGCTCTTTGGGCATGGTTCTGAATTACTCTCCAGAATGGCTGGATAAGTTCACAACTCCACCAACAGTTCATTAGTGTACCAATTTGTTGTTTTCCTATTTAAAAAAAAATCATATTAGCCAATCTGTTAGGTATGAGGTGATACCTAATTTTAATTTGCATTTCTCAAGGAGTTATAGTCTAACAGGAAAGGCAGGCATCTTGCATATACACACATACACATACACACACACAACATGCACAAAGGGTATATAGTATAATCTTAAGAGTCTAGGGTAAGACAATAGCAGCACTGGTGGGATATATGGGAAAAGTATCATGTAGAAGGCAGTGATTTAATTGAATTCTAAAAGAAACCAGACATAAAAAAGAAAAAGAAAAAAAGAAGGTCAGTTCTATGGATAGGAGGAAGGGACTGTGGAGATGAAGATGGAAAACATTACAGCCATGCAAGTTAAACAAAGCAAAGGCATGGAAAGATGTGATAGAATGTCATGTTTGAAGAACAGCAAAAGCAACAGTTTGGCTAGACCCTCTGTCAGACTTTTGGACATAGCTCAAGTGGCAATAATAGATAAATAAATGATAGCTCAATAGATTTATAGATGCATAAATAGTTATCTGAAGACAGTTAATATATCAGGGTTATATTACTTCTATAATTTCCATTCTGTATAAGTTCTAATTGCCAAAGTAGTAAGAACAGAGAAAAAATCACAACTCTATACCTGCTTTGATCTTTAATTCATTGATTTTACATAGAAACCAAAGTGCTTGACCTTGGATTTGCAATGGTTTGCCCTCTACAAAGCCATACCAATTGCATTAATTTTTTTTTCATTTCTTTTCAAATTTGATTTCCCCCTTTGTATCCAAAAGGATATTACAAATATGTCTATATAAATGCTGAGGGGACGAATGTCCCTCCATTTATTCCATAGTCTCATCTTCACCCAGGCTTACATAAGGATACATAAGTTTTGAAGGGGAGAATAGTTCCCAAGCCTGTGGCAATAGCATCTGGTTGATGACAGAGAAGCTCTGTTATTTTGAAATTACATTGGGTGTACTGGGGAGCATAATAGCAGCCTCATTTAAGGAATTTAAGTTGTCATAGCAACCAATTATGGCTCTACAAGTCTGGTCTTATGCATAGGCAGAATACATGGTCACCTACTCACTGGGATTTGAGGGGAAGGAACTTTTTTCCCCTAAATAATTCCTCCTCATGTCGGTGACAATAGCGATTTCACTAAAAATTTTTTTCTTCTTTGTTATATGGGATGGTTGCTAGGAAAGAGGAAGTAAAGAATCACAAGGGGACATTTATACAATATAAAGATATCTAAAATTTTATTTTAGAAACTGTGTTGCTTTGTTTTTAATTCAATTCAATAAATATTTACTTAGCAATTACTATGTGAAAGACAATGCCCTAGGCACCATTACTTGCCCCTTTAGAACAATTTAAATACTTTGAAGAAGAAAGAAAAAAAACATGAAAGTGTTACCAGTCACTCATAGTGAATCATAGAATACTACAGCATACTACACTAATACATACGATACTATATCTTAGAGATCATTTATTCCAGGGGTATAAGTTCATAGATACAGCAGACAAAGCCCAGAGATACTGCCTGACTTCCCTAAGGCAATATAACAGCTTTAAAAGCACCTAATATCAGCTGATTTGCATTATGATGTCATAGCATCTGTGATGGACCAAGAAAGGAGGAAACTTGGCTTCAAGTCTTATTTCTGGCACTTGTCTATGAGATTTAGGGCATAGCATCTAACTTTTTTTTAAAATTTTTTTTATTTACTCATTTACTTTTAATTTACAAGATTCAGTTCCACAATCACTTGAGTTTCAGATTTTCTCCCCTCCCTT
>CM053584.1:225937213-225963248 GCA_028627135.1 Pseudochirops cupreus
TAATAATTCCCTTCCTTTCTCCATTTTTGTGAATTCTTGTTTTTCTTTTTAGATACTCAATTTTTTCTCCTTTAAAAATCAGACTAGCTATTGAATGTTTTAAATATGTTTTTATTTATTTCATTAAATATTTCCTTACATATAAAAATTTAATGATAATTTTTACCAATTGTGTCCCAAATCTTTTTCCTTCCTCCCACCTTCACCCTCTCCTTGAGAAGACAAGCAATTTGATATCAATTATATATGTATTCATGCAAAACATATTTACATATTAGCCAAGTACCAAAAGAAAACAAAGTATAAAATGAAAAAAAAAGTTTTCAAGTTTATCAGTTCTCTGCAGGTAGATAACCATTTTTCATCACAGGTCCTTTAAAATTGTCTTTGATCAGTCTTGGTCATAGCAGCTAAGTCTTTCAGAATTAATCATTATTGCAATATTGTTGTTCCTGTGTATAATGCTCTCTTCATTCTGTTCACTTCATTTTGCATGAATTCATATAAGTTTTGCCATATTTTTTTTTCTGGAACTATCGAGCACAATACTATTTCATCACAGTCCACCAGAACTTGTTCAGCCATTCTCCAGATGATAGGCATCCCCTAAACTTCCAATTCTAAACTGCCACAAAAAGAGCTACTATAAAGTTTTGGTACAAATAAACTTTTCCCCCTTTTCTTTGATCTTCATGGCTCACAGACCTAGTAGCGATATTGTTGGGTCAAACAAAGCATATGCACAATTTTAAAGCTCTTTGGATGAAGTTCCAAATTGATCTCCAGAATAGTTAAACTAGTTTACTACTCTACCAATAGTGAATTAGTATCCCAGTTTTCCCACATTCCTCTTCAGCATTTGTCATTTTCCTTATCTCTCATGTTAGCCAACCTGATAGGTGTGAGAGAATATCACAGAATTGTTTTAATTTGCATTTCTGTAATCAGTAGTGATTTAGAGCATTTTAAAAATGTGATTATTGGTAGGTTTGGTCTCTTCTTCTGAAAAGTGCCAGTTTGTATTCTTTAACCATTTATCAATTGCAGAATGGATCTTACTTTTATAAATTTGGCTCCATTTTCTATGTATTTGAGAAATGACGCCTTTAGCAGGGAAACTAATATATGTGGTCCTACTGTGGTTAAGGCAGACTTTATGGCAGGGATTAGCAAAAACAAAACAAAGCAAAAACAAAAATGGAACAAATTCACAAATAATAACAGCCATGAACATGAAATGCTTGTTTTAAATTGAATATTTTTAACAGCACGTTTGTGACTAAAAGAGAATGAAGAGTGATAATCAAATAATTACAAAGGTGTTAACAGAAATTTCCTAAGTGAAATAACACCCTCCAGGGCACACATTTACCATTTAACTGTGCAAATACACTATGTATGAAAACACTCAGTATACCTTGTACCTAAATATATCTGTAGCTTTTAAGTTCTGATTTGATGAATGTACATCTTGTTATATTTCATTTTTCTTTTACATATTTATATTATATTTAATTCCTTTGTATTCAGCTAAAATTGGCAAAAGTTATAATTTCTACACACACGCATGTGCACATACACACATATCCCAAAATAAAACCAAAAAAAGCAGAGATCTTACTTCATCTCTATGTAAAAATTTCTGTTTTTGCTTTATACTTTTTGGAGCTTACTTTAAGGTAGCACATTTGTAAAGATAACTAAACAAACTTCATGTTTTCTCCTCTGGTAACATATGTATGTAATAAATTTACACACAAAAAATAAGGGATGTAGTACTACACATAATGTCTTTCCTTCTCAAAAAATTATGAATTCAGATTCTCTTTTCAGAGCGTTTATTGTTCCTCACTTTTCGGACTAGCTATTCATGGCAGACTGTATATCTCCATTGATTCTTTTCCCTTGTCCTTATATGTACCATGAAGGAAGGAATAAGAACCTTAATTCATATTCAAGGAAAATGTCATCTTTGAACATGATAGAGATGAATGAATGCGGAGTTAGAAATGAAATGTGTTCGTGGCATTTTCTTTCATTTAAAGCTATGTGTCATGGGCCAGGAGGAAATAGGACTATGACAATACTTTGCTTACTTGAGTTCATCTTAAAATAGAAAGCTTCCCCTTGTACTTCTCCCCTTACCTTTGTGAAGGGCACTTTAAAGAAATAGAAACTGATATTATTTTTTGTTATTTTATGTGGATGATAATTAGAAAATTGGTCTTTTTTTTAACCTTAACCTAAACAAATTAAAGATACAGGAATAAATATGTTGAAAAAGTTTTTTTTTTTTTTTTGCATTAAGTGAATGGTTTATAGTAGTCCAGAGCTTTGTGATAAAATAAACTCTACAAAAATCATAAAGGAACAAATATAATCATAGACCCTAAAAGATCCAATGGATCTAAGACAGGATGATACAGTGGTGATATGGAACTCAAGAGAGTGATTAAGGCTAGATATATAAATCTAGAAATAATCTTCATAGAGATGCAAATTAAATCCATAGGAATTCCAAGTAAGATAGTATAAAGGGAGAAGAGAATGGAACTTAGCCAAAAGCCTGGGGAGATACCTAGAGTGAGTAGGATTGATATAGAGGAAGGACCAACAAAGAAAAAATGAAAAGAAACAGTTGGTCAAATAAGAGGAGAATGAGAAGAGAGCAGTGACATCAAATCTAGTGGTGAGGCAGTATCCAGAAGAAGGTGATTAACTGTGTCAAAGACCACCAAGAGGTGAAAAAAGATTGAGGAAAAGGCCATTAGATTTGACAATATATTACTGGAAGATTTGGAGAGGGCAGTTATAATGGGGTCCAAAGCCAATTTTAGATGGTTTAGTAGAGACCAAGAAGAGAGGAAGTGGATGAAGGAATTGTAGGCAGTTTTCTGAAAGAATTTAGTGATGAGGGGGACGAAAGATAGCTAACAGGGATGGGAAGATACAATAACTTTATTTTAAAGATGTGGAGAGACATGGAATTATCTATGTGCGCCCCTAAAGGAGCAAGAAGATGTGGAAAGATTGATAAGAGGGAATGATAATGATAGTAGGGCCAATATTCTCAAGAAGTCAGAGAAGGAGGATCACGGGGACATGTAGGGGAGTTAGTTTTGTTGAAAAGAATGGCCACCTATTCATCCAATACTGGAGTGCAGTAAGAGATACAAGAGGGGAAGATGCATGAATAATGAAAAATTCCAGAGTAGAGGAAACTTTCAGCAAATGGCCTCTCTTTGTTTTGTTTGGTTTTTGGTCAAATATGAAGCAAGGTTGTGAGCTGGGGGAGGGGGGAGGAGCTGTCAGATATTTTCACTACATTATGATGCTGCCTGACAGGACTTAGCAGAGCTAGCATGATACAGCAATAATGAAAAAAACAAAAGTTTCATGGGACTTCATTATGTTTCCTCTATGCTAGTAAACATTTAATTTAATAATGGTTTTAAATAGATCCTCCCAATTTAAAATGTTGTTGTGTATTGCTTAGTGGCACATTAATCTACTTAGAGAATCAAGAGCCTAAATAAAAGCATAACAGATTATTTGTCACTCTCATATTTTTTAGGGGTGGGTATGGAAGTAAATTGCTGCTATACTGGCAAGCCTCAATGTGTTATGAAGGTCTTCCTCTAAATGTTGGGGTCAGACAGCAACAACTGACTGTGTATTCTCCAATACTATGCAATAATGGTTGGTAAAATTTAACACTAATAACAAATATTACATGGAGCTTACTATCCTTAGTCCTCTGGAGATCATGAGGAATTTGTATTTTTAAAGAAGTCTTTTAAATGCCATTAGAGAGTTGCCACTTCTAAACATAAAAACCATGGAGTTTAAAGACAGAAACAAACTTCTCAAATGATTTCTAGAAACACTTTATTCAAGTTTATCTTGTTTCTGGCAGTAACAAAGAACTTGAAATAACATTTACTCAGAGATTAGAGAATGACTAAATGAATTGTGGCACATGAATGTAAAATTATGGTATTATGAAAAACACTGAAGAGAAGAAATAAAGAGAAACATGAGAAGACTAAAATGAACTGATGCAAATTGAAGTAAGAAGAACCAGGAAACCAAATAGAAAACAAAAGGACAATAACAATAAATATAAATGTTATATAATTGTAATGATCAAGTTTGGTCAAAAGAAGAGAGGCCATACATCTCTTCTCTTTTTCAAAAGTGGAGATTATGGGTGTGGAACATTTTGTATTCCATCATACACAAATGATAAGTCAGTTTTAGTGAACTTGCTTTTTTCTTTTTAAATTTTTTTGGATGGGATAGTTCTGAGTAAGGGGGCAAGAACATATTTGGAAATAAAGGCATCAAGAGAAATGAAGAAAAAAAAACTATCATCACAAAAGATGTAAACAACAGAAAAATAAAGGAAAGAGGGAGTCCTGAAGATCCAAAACCCTTTAAGATACAAAAAGGCAGGCTTCATGGGTGGAACACCTGGACCCAGATGACAGATTTGGGGGCACTTAGTTTTGGAGAAGAGAATGAATTATTTAGCAATGATTTACAATATATTTCTAGGAATGACTTTGATAATTATCAACTTTTTTCATCAAAATTGTAACTCTTGTTTACTCTAAACATGGAACTGGATCAGGATACATTAATTTTTTAAAATTTCTTCCAAATAATTTATTTACCGTTGCCCCATTCCTTTTCATTTCTCATCCAAGACAATTACTTACAATGACTCTATCACAGCCAACACAAGTTTAATACTTGATTGTTAATTTTATCCATCATGTTGGGGGAGGGGGAAATAAGATTAAATACAACAAAATATGCTGATTTTTCAATCATACCTATCTTATGGATCCACATTTGCAGATCTCTTTATAGATGATAGTATAAGAAATAATGTTTTTGTACCTAAGCAACAAAATTCTCTTAATTTTTCCTTCAATAAATCTTCAAGAACCAAGGTAGAGTAGTAGTTAAAAAGATCCCTAGAGTCAGAAAAACCTGAGTTCAAGTATTTTCTCTGAAATATAGTAGCTGTGTGAACATGGTAAAATCATTTAATCTCCCACTGACCTGGTCAATTTTCTAAGACTTCAGAGTCTTAGAAACTCTAAGAATTGTCAATTTGCATTGAGGGATCATTTTCCATATGCTTATGAAAATGTAGGTCTAGATCAGAATTGGAAATAAAGACAAAATAAGTATAATGTCTATAGTGATAATGTATTAAATTGATAATTTGCAATAATTGCAATAAAAGTAATGCTATATACTGCTGCTTACTTTTTTATTTCCTAATCTTACCTTGTTTAGCCTCAGAACATTGTAAATGTGATTCCAGTAGTACTCATACTACTCTATACTATCTTCTTACATAATTTTGACAGTACATTAATTTTTGACTGATATTATTACTTTCTGGCTATATTGAGGGTGGTACATACTACTGTGCCTTTGTCCCTCCCCAAACCTCCTTCCCCCAAGATGATCAGTGAAACATAAAATAAATACACAGAAGAAAGTAGAAGGAAGTTTAGAAGGGAACAAAGTTGAGCAGGGCAGTTTTGTCACTGACATATTGAATTTAACATACACTTTAAAAATTATATACAACAGAAATTCAAATTTGCATATATATTCTTCTTTATTGTATTTTGTATACTGAAATTTTCATGTTTGTTCCTGTTTCTTAAGTTTATAACAAAAAATAAAAAATAAAGAAACAGGCCAGGAATGGATCATATAATGTGATTGTAGAGATAGTTTTCTGTTGCAAACAGGGTAGGATCTGATGATTAAAAATTAATTTATAACTTTTTAGAGCTTAGGATGAAGAGAATGAATTTTTATTGCAATTTCTAGTAGGAAGTCAGCTCTTTGGAGAGCAGAAACTCTTTTTTTCTCTTTTATGATACCAGTTTAATAAGTACATGTTGATTGATTGAAAAACAGTTTTGCTTTAAGTCTTTAGGTGTAGTTGAGGAGTAAGAGTCTGGTAAAAAGGAACTAAAATTAATTACACATAATTTCACAAAATACTGAAAATAGTGGGAAGAACTTCAGGAGGATTAGAGCTTCTACTTTGCCTAAAATCTTTTCATTTTGTTTTCTTTTAAAGGTGGAAAGGAAGCAAGAATTACTCTTCTATACTCCTTTTCATCTTCCTCTTTTCTCTGGTGTCTAAACGAGAGGAAGGATGATGATTCCTCATCCTTTGTAGAGCATCCTCATTCATGATTCTCTCCCATTCTGGGAGGAAGAAATATTCCCTATAATGCCTGGGACAGGTATTGATTAGTCAGATAATTCAAAGAGAACAGATCCTTTATACAAATACTTTTGCATCTTTAGTATCATTGCTTGCAATTAAATCTCCACCATATAGAAGCCATTTTCCAGAAATTTTCATTTGTTCTAATAAAGGCATTTCCCCACAAGTCTCTGGGTTTGCAAGTCTTCTTGAAATTCCAGTCTTAGTTTCTCTTAAGCAAAGCTGTTGGTTTAATATATATGTCTCATCTTTTTTTTTTTTTTGGCATTATATTGGCTACTCCATAAAGAGGTCATCAGAATTTGCTTGCTGGCTTCACAGGAGAGATAAATTGGAGCAAAAATTGTCAATGATGGATGCGCAATATTTGACTTCATTGTTTTACTTTTATCAGTGACACAAGCCCAACAGTTCCAGTTTTTAAATACATAACACCTGCTCCTACCCATATGAACATATCTCCTGACATAGTATTTCATGTCTGTGTCAAATGTAGAGTAAGAAGACCTAGAATTAACCTTAATAACATTAGTGGAAGCCTACATGCGCACAAGCACTTTATGCAACAATTGTCATTAACTCTCCTTTTTCTGCATCCTACCATATATTTCTTAAGATACCTGCTAATGATAAGAAACATTCAGAAAGAAATTACCCTGTTCAATTAACATCAAACAAGGACCAGAAGTCTTCCTTCTTTCCTCTTCCTCCACTCCCTCCTTCTATAGTAAAGCATCCCTACATTTTTCCATACTGACAGAAAAGGAAAAAAAAATATTAAAATACTCATTATTTCTCCATGCCAAAATTTCTCTGAAAATATCTGATAAAAAGGAATATTTTTACTCAGATTCCTTGTTAAGTTATGTTTTTCACCCTTCTTCTTTACTAATAATGATGGCATTACTTGAAAAGTTTCCAAAATATAGCTAGCTCTAAATTACTACTTCATATATGCTTCTTTGACAGAACCTTTCCCATCTCTCAACTTCCAAATATATGGAGTGACTTTTACCCTTTCTTTCCAATCTTCTCCTCTCCATTTGTCCTTCTTCCTAATGTTCTTCACAATCCTTGTTTTACCTTGGTACCATCTGCATTCCATTTTATTCTTTTTGTACTCTTTATTTTGTCTTCTTCACTCTTCTTGTACCTACTGTTGTTTGGGTAATCATCCATTTTAATCTTATAATTGCAAGTGACAAACCCAATAATCCCTTTCAAGTTGACTTCTAGGTTTGGGTTTGTTGATATGCCAGTCTATTCATTTAGAGGCTTTGTTTGATGTGGAGATCTATTCTAGACTTTAACATGATCTGAACTTGTACATTGATTTTTCATCAATCTGCTTATGTGAGCGTATTTGGAATAAACAAAGCCTGAGAGAATATTCTTTCTATGAATTTATATTATGAATCTTTAGGAAGCCCAGAATGCCTACCTTTATGATGAATACTGATTTGTCAGTTTGTAGTCAGATCAGACATAGAAGTCTATGTTTTCTGGCTAAGATTTTCTAGTTTCTAAGACAATGAACATTTACAGGGTGATTTGCTTTGAGTTATGAATAAAAATGGGAAATAAATCCTACCTGATAAGTACTGAATACTTTTGTCCATCATCCACTCTAACAGTTGTATTAATGGTCTTCACTTCTATATCCCCATCACATAAGAAATGGTACTAAGGAAGAAACAAACAATTTACATGAAATATTTTCCTTCTCTATCATTAAAAACATGAATTTGATATATTATTTTAAAGTAGTTTTGGATATGATTTACATGAGTCAAAAGTGAAATATAGAGAACAAGATTAAAAATGGAATTGTATTCCTGGTCAACAGAGGAGAGCGGTGGCAGAGATCACAATGTTACATATTTTGTAAAAATGCAAAACATCACTTACAATTTTACAGAAATAGAACAATTTTAAATTTCTTCATTTGGAATGAAATGTGATATTGATATAATGCCATTTCAAAATCCTTATCTACCTCTCTGTTTCCATAGAAATTATCTAATTGCTGGTTTCAGCACATGATACCTTCAAAAGCAGCCTGCACTCTACATTACCTGTCAAAAGTCAGTACAGAATCTGAAATGTGTCATTTCAAAGTATTGTATCATTTATTTTTTCTTTAAAAAGTATATATTGAGTATTAGTAATATACCAAATTTAACATAAAATAATATCATGCTGTATGCAGGTAGGTGGCACAAAAGACAGAGCTGAACCAATTGGGACCGTTTTGGTTAGGACTGTCCTAGTTATGACTGGAACAGTTAAGAAGAAACTAAATTTAATTTCTACCTCTCTTATATATTAGCTATTTAACCCTGGACAAGTCACTTAATCTCTCAGACTCAGTTTCCCAATCTTAAAAATGGGGTTAACATTAGAACCTACCTCACTGGGTCACTGGTGGATCAAATGAGATAATATATGTGAAGGATTTTGAAAATCTTAAGATATAATTTAAATATTAGGTATTATTAACAACTGTTATTTTATAGCACTTTATCATGTAGAAAAAAGCATCTTGATTCCCTATCTACTAGTAGTTTACCTACAAAATTTTGGTAAAGATATAAATATATTAGCACTACATATCTATATAATATAGATTATATATACATATAGTTTTTTTTTTCATTCCAAACACTTCTTTGTGCCCATGTTGTTTCTTTCAAGATGATGCAAGTTACTTAAGGGCAGGAACTTTTGTCTTTGTAATCCCAGGACCTAGCATAGTCCAGAGGATATTTGCCACTCAAAAGAGTCTTCTTGATTAACTAATGCTGAAATCTGATCGGCAGAGATCTGGGTTCAAATTCCAACTCTGAAACTTACCAGGATGCATCTATTGACAAGTCATTTAACTGTTCTAAGCCTCAGTATTCTCAGGTAAAATGAGAATAATCATATCAGAGGGACCTACCTCATATGATCTTGTAAGGATCAAAAAGGACCCTGTAGAAAGTGCTTTACAAATATAAAAATTCTACAAAATTAGTTATTTTTATCCCATTAGATTATGAGTTCCTTTAGGGCCTACATTTTTCTCTTTTTCTATCCCCAGCACTTAGCACAGTGCCTAGAACATAACAGATACTTAATAAATATTTACTGATGGATTATTTTTATTAAACATAAATTTAGCTATAATCTTTTTTTTAGTCTGCTTAGAATCAACATTAGTTAGACTAAGCATACTGTAAGAATGAGATATAATAAGATAGGAAGGACAGATAGATTTTAATAAAGTATAATTTGGGGGCTTCACTTAAATATGGAAAGCAGTTTTAAAACTTTATTCATCATGGTAGATACAATCTCATGGACACTATGATTTTGGGAGTTGTCTTTGTTTTTTTGTAAGGTTTAATATAAATTAATATTCTTAAAATACAATTTTATAGTACTTTATGTAAAATGGTTTTGTTTATTGTTTTTATTATTTTATCCAGAAACTATTGTAGCATAATTTATATTTTAATTGTTTCTATGAAAATAAATCATAACCATTTAAAGGAGAGTTTTTATACTATTCAATAAATTCAGTCTAGTGAGATTATAAAACTTTTCAGAAAAATACAAAAAAATCCTATTATTGTAAGTTAAATTAAATCAATGTATGCAAAGGAAAGGGATTTGAGAAAAACTGACAATCATTCAAAGAAAGAAAGTGGACCAACTAATACAAAAGCATTAATTGACTTCTTATTATGTTCTGAGCACTGGGAAAGCGAATGGAAAACAGCTGAACAGTAGGTGCTCTCCAATAGTTCACACTGTGATTGGGGGAGACAATACATAAAAGAAAGTTTGCTGTAGGATAGATAGAAAAGCCCAGAATTCTTAGGATACCTTAGAGCAGTGGTTCTCAACCTATGGGTCACACCCTCTTTGGGGGTGGAATGACCCTTTCACAGGGGTTGCCTAAGACTGTCCGAAAACACATATTTCTGATGGTCTTAGGAATGAAGACACCACTCCTCTATCTGTCTCCAGGCAGGTCTGCCCACATGCAGATATACCCACATATGAGTATTAAAGGGTCACGGCATTAGGGAGGTTGAGAACCACTGCCTTAGACAAACAGATGGCAAGGTCTAGGTTTCTTTACTTTATTTTAGAAAGTCAAATGACATTTCCAGTGGGTCTGGTTGCAAGGAATAGAGCCTAGGAAGATAGCAAGACCTGGATGACCTTAGGAGTAAATGGCTGTGTTTATAACTCCTATTTTATTAAAGTCTTTTGAGTAGTTAAACACCTAGGAGAGAAGATAAGGAAGAAATAAAAAGAAGAAGGGCACCCATGGTGCTGATGGATAAGGATGTGTTAAGATATTAACAGATATGTGGCGATGTGTTATGATGATGTATTAATACTATCTTTAGGAAGTTTCAATGATTGCTAAACAGACAATATTCTTGGCTAGATAAAGATTAGACATGTTTATTAGCTCTTAAAAAGCTGAACTCAGTGTTAAATTGAGTTAAGGTTTGGAGAAACTTTGTGGAGGAAGTCATTGAGTCTATACAAGAGGACAACGGGGGAAAATTATTTTTTCTTCTCTATCCTCCTACCTTAATCGCCATTGGAGAAAGCATTTTAAAGTAGAGAACAGATCCTGGAAGGTGCAGGAAAACATATCCTCTAGCCAGACATAAGGAAGAGATAAGAAGCTTCAAGCAACATGAACAATGGCTGCAGAGAAGAGAATTGAATACTACTTCAAGGAAAAATTAGCTATGGCAAACAAAAATAAAGATGTGGACAAGACATTGGGAATCTAGCTGAGCAATGTGTCCAAGAGAGAAAGTGAATCAGAGCCCAGGTATGTGAAGACTCTACAAGGAAAGAAGGGCACCAAAATCCAATAGTACCAGTTGCCTGAATTTCTTTCACCATATACCTGCCTCATTTTCATTGTATTTGAATTTTGTGCCCACTCTTGCCATATACATTGTATATTTTTGGTGAAGAGTGTGCTACAGGTTTATGAGAGGGGATTTTTTCTAGTTTCTCTTCTAACTATACCATCTTAGGAAATGCCTCTGATAAGAGCTATTTGAGTTTTGCTGTTTAGTTATTTTCAGTCATGTCTGACTATTTGTGAACCAATTTGACATTTTCTTGGCAAAGTTATTAGAATGTCTGCCATTTCTTTCTCCAGCTTATTGTAGACTTGAGGAAACTAAGACAAGCAAAGTTAAGTGACTTCTTCAGAGTCACACAGATAGTAACTATCTGAGGTCACATTTGAATTCACATCTTCCTGATTTCAGGAGTGGTTCTCTATCCACTGTACTATCTATCTCCTCCAGTTGTGTCTACTGGTTGAATATGAAAGTAAATTCACTGATGAGAATGAGTTAGAGAGATTAGCCCAAAGGAAATACTACTGAAAAAAGAAAATATCTTAAAATGGTGTGCTTCTCTGTCTCATCCCTTAATAATAAGAGAATGATAATCTGACATATTAACTTTTTATTTTTCCGCATGAAAGAAGGGAAAAGCTTGGTGTGTAAAATGGGAAACACATGTAGAAATCATTGTCAATCCTAGTCTTGGTGTTTATAAATATTTTTCTGAATTTAATCTTGCAGCAGTAGAAGAAACCACATAGTCCTCAATCATTGACAGTGCTAAAATATATTCATAACTTACAGATATAGCATTGGGCAATAACTCATGGATCTAACTTTTAAAGATGCCAGCTTCTGTTCAGTAATCTGATTTGGTAGTTTGTAGTCAAATAATCTAGACTAATTGTTTATCTGATTTTCAGTCTAGAGATTTTGAACTTCAATTTTGTTATTTTTGTCATGTAGATGGGTCCTTATTTCCAACACTTATTATGAAGAAAAAAACATTTTCAGGAAGTTTTATTTACTTGTCTGCACACCATCTTAAGAACAATAGAATTTCCATAACAGTGACAACAATAAAGTGCAAATTTTGTTGTTTTACATAATTGCAGTTTTTATTTTTTCTTTACTGTAATGTTAACACTTAAAATAATACTTTGATATTGGCATGTATATATTCAAATGATAATAATAATAATAGTAACAATAACAGTGGGAAAAGGAGCAGGATGTATTGGTTAGTATCTAACTATCAATTTTAGAAGTATGTCCATTTGCATAAGTAGATTGAATTTCCCACTGGTAGTTTCATTTTTCAGTGAAATTTCAGGCACATTTCATTCAATCCCAACACAAACAAAAATAATAATTGACTAATTTGAATAGAACTTTAAAAATTACATTTTATACATACAGGATACCTTCAAATTCTTGGTGAATCTTTCCTGCTGCTTTACTGCACTAAGACTTTGAAGATAACCCAAACAACCCTGAAATGTAGGTATTATAGGCATTATAATCCTTATTTTACAAATGATCAAAGTGAGCCTCCCAGCAATTAAGTAATTTGCCCATTTTCCTATGACTAGCAAATATCAGAGGCAAGATTGGAATTTCATGATGAACATTCTTTTCAAGGGTCTGAGCTTACTTAAAGGCCATTTGAAAGATATCATTGCCCTTTCAAGTCCTTGCCTAGGACCTGAAAATATGAACACTATATGCAAATTAACCATGAATATGTATTTGTGTGAAAATTATGATGGAGATTTATTCACTGCATGATTATCCCCTTCCAATAGATGAAGGAGAAGAGTGAATCAGATAAATAAGTGGCACTGTCAGGAATATCAAAGAATCAGGAGATTAGAAAGCAACCTCCGATGTCATCTTGTTTATCATATTTTTAAGAAGAACTGCAACTAATCCATCTCAGGATAATGGGTTATTGAATAGCAAGCAAAGACCATAAATTCCTTCTTAACTCAATGCAATGGTTGCAGTCCTTAAAATTAAACATCATTCTTATCTGAACCAATTCCTGTGCATCTCTCTCTCTCTCTCTCTCTCTCTCTCTCTCCCCACTGATAATCATAATCCTTTACTTAACTTTTCAAATGATTCTCACCCACAACTTAATAAAGCTCAACTAAAAGTCCATATTTCACCAAATATCTCTAAAAAGAGAATTACTGAAGTCCAAAAAGAATTTTGGAAAAGTGAAAAATAGTTATCACATACATTTAAGGAACCTCAGAACAGCTGTAGCTTCTGTGCATTCTTGGAAATGACACTATTCATATGTACTATAGAAATGAACATTATGTCCATTATCCCAGATAGAACTATAGAATGAATGACAGATTTGGTTTCTGAGGACATGGCTTCAAATTCCAGCCCTGACCCTTACTATCTAAGTGAGTGGGATAACTCACACTTATTTATATCTCAAGGTTCTTATCTATAAAATGAAGGGCTTCTATTGCTTGGTGTATGAAGTTTATAGCTCTAAATCTATGATCCTCTGGTTGTTTAAACCACCACCTTCTGACATTGTCTGAGCCATGGAAGTAGGAGGAGATTGGTGTCATCATGAAAAACAAATGACAATCATCAGAATGTATTCAATTATTTCACATGATGGATCATAGTGCTTCTTTGAAGAAAGGATAACGAGAGCATGAATTAGCTTTTTGAATTGGCAATGAGATATTAGATCACTAACAAAGAAAGCATGTATAGAGAAAGAGATATAAGAAGGATATGAGAGGGGCTCAACATCCATTGTGCTTAACTGGGAGAAAGGCTGGTGGGGAGTACTGAAGACATGGCAAAGTTTACATTTCTTATGGAATAAAAATGCTGAAAAAACATTATGAAGGCATCAGAGATATCATTTTATACCTACAAGATTGCTTAAATGATTGAAGGGGCAAATAGCAAATGTTGGAAGGGATGTGGAAAAATTGGCACACTCATTGTTGGTAGAATTGTGAACTGATCCAACCATTTTAGAGAGCAATCTGGAATTATGCCCAAGGAGTTATTTGAATACTTTTATTATACACTTTGTCCTAGCAATATTACTATTAGGTCTATTTCCAAAGATGATTAGGGAAAAAGGAAAAGAACCTATATGTTCTAAAATGTTTATAGCAACTCTCTTTGTGGTGGCAAAGAACTGGGATATCCATGGTATATGACTGTGATAGAATATTACTGGGCCATAAGAAATAATGAACTAAATGATATTAGAAAAACATGAAAAGATTGAAAATAACAAAGATTAAAATGAGCAGAACCAAGAGAACATGATATATGATAACAGCAATTTTGTCTTACACACACACACACACACACACACACACACACACACACACACACACACACACACACCTGTTTGTGTCTAATGATAGACATTTCCAGGATGGAGGGTGAGAGGGAAGAAAATAGGAAAAAACAATTTACATGACAATTTTTTTGTATATTTCAAGGGAATAGCCAGTTGTACACAGTAGATTTGCAATTTTATGTGCAATCGTCTTTTTTTATACTATTATTATTGAAATGCTTGTTTTATTCAAGAAATTAAAAACAAAATTAAAAAGAAAGTATCAGAATGTTTCACTGTGCTCATTTTTCTTCATTTAGATAAATCAAAATCTTACCTTTAAAGTGCCACTTTCAATAAATAAGTGAATAAAAAATTTTCCTATTGAGGCTGTGTCATGTTTGATGAAAAGAAGGAGTCCATGAGAATTATAGGTCTGAAATTCGACAGAGAAGGTATTTTGTAGGTGGAGAAGCACCCCCTGGAATTTTAGATAGGAGTTCCCAAAGTACTGCACGTAGCTGAAATCTGTGGAGGCAGATAGAAAAGGAAGTTTAATTTATTCATAATTGAACACTCAATTGCTTGTTTTTCCATCTAGGATGTTTCAGTGTATTACTTTGATAGTGCCAAAATAGTTTCATGTTTGATCATATGGGGAGTGTCAATTTTCCCCCGTTTAACTATTTATAAATGCAGTCTTATTTTCCTTAAGCATAGAAATATATAATCCAAAGTAGCAAAATATTTTCTCCTCTATGGAAGCACTGAGCACCGCTGTTCCCTGTAAATTATCCATAGCTTATCAAATAAAGTTTGAGTCTCATTTTGAATACAGGTTGTTGATAGTTCATTTGAAAAATCTTTATTAATCTTCATAATAACTAAAACCTATTTGGATTATCTTTCATTTGACTATGTCATTAAAAATATCTGTTAAACTTATGCATTTCTTTTCCTTTGATCTGCCTTTCATGGAGATATTGATAATCTATGACCCTGGTGTTTAAATATTTCCTGAAAGCCAGATACTCCAACCCCCAATCTTGTGCTTTAAAAAAGTAAGAGCAATATGTTGTTTATATTATTTGTCTATAATAAAGGTATGATATATGAATGCAATTACAATGCATGACAATATATACATTTTGTAGAATATCTAACAGCATAGTCCATTTTCAAGCTAGAATGTATAACCTCTCAGTATCTGTTCTAAGTACAATGTCTTCCCAATATGAAATTTCAAGTAATTATTTTGAGCTTCACAAGGAACTTGCATAATTCCTTATATCAAAGTATAAAGAGATAATTTGTCAAAGCTCAAAGCAACATTTCTTTTTCAATATTTTATTGATATTGCCTGCATTTGCAAACATATTTTTTCTTCCACTACCAATGGAGTCATCTCTTACAATAAAGGGGTAAATGGGGTAAAATAATAATACTAACCAATATATCTATTTAATCTGAAAACATTTGCAGTGTTACATACCACTAGTCCCCCACCTCTACATATCAGGTCAAATCAACAGCATTTATTTAGTAATAACTGTGGGTCAGGCACTCTGCTGAGTGCTAGAGATACAATGGAAGGCAAAAAAAAAACCCCAAAACAAAACAAAACAAACAAACAAAAACAAACCCTGTCACTGTTCTCAAGGAGTTCATATTGAAAATAAATAATTATGAACATACTGGATTTAATTATGATAGTATAACATGATATGACAAGATATGATGTGATACAATGTAGTATAGTAAAGTACAATGATAGACAATGTGATGCAATAATGTGACATAATGTAAATTGGAAGTAAATTTTAGAGAGAACACATTGGCATTGAGGTTGATCTGGAAAGTCTTGCAGAAAGTGAGATTTTAACTGATTTTTGATACAAGCCAGAGAAGCCAGGAGGTAAAGCCCAGAATGGAGAACATTCTGGGTCTGGGAGTATCCAGTAAAAATGTGTCTGGAGATGGAATATTCTACTTGAGGAATAACAAAGAGATCAGTATCATTGAATCATAGAGGATGTGGAGAGGAGTGAAGGATAAGAAGTTTGGAATGGTAGAAAATATCCAGTTGAATAAAGACCTTTAAAGGCCGGAAAGAAGATTTTGTATTTGAACCTGGAGATAATTTGGAGTCAGTAGAGTTTACTGAGTAGGAAGGTGACATGCTCAGACCTGCTTTTTAAGAACATAATTTTGGCCATTGAGTGGAATGGGGAAAGATCAACTATAAGACAATTATAATAGTGTGATGTAATAAGGCAATAGTCTAAGAGGAGAGAAAGGGCATATATGAGAGATGTTGTGATGGTAGAATCAAAAAGAGTTGGCAATGGGCTGGATGCAGCAGGTGAGAGTGAGAATGAGGTGTCAAGGATGACATTTAGGTTATGGGTAACTGGGAAGATACTGATATGCTTGATAATAATATGGGAATTGGGAAGAGATTCTTGGGAAAAAATAAGGAGTTCAATTTTGAATATGATGAGTTTAAGATATCTATGGGACATCCACTTGGAGATGTCCAATAGGCAGATAGAAGTGTGAGTCAGAAGAAAGGTTATGGATGAATAAATCTGAAAGTCATCTACTAAGTAGTGATAATTAAATACATGGAAGCTGGTGAGATCACTGAGCAAGAAGAAGGCCTAGGACAGAATCTTAGGAGAAACTCTCAGATAATGAGCATGGTGGGTCCCAAGATCCCACAAAGAAGATTGTGGTGGCATTGGTCAATTAGGAGAACCAAGGGGGAGCAGTGACATGAAAACCTAAAGAGGGTATAGAGGAAAATATGGTGATTGATTATGCCAAAGAATTCTGAGAGGTCAGGTATATTGTAAATTGAGAAAAGACAGTCAAATTTGGAAATTAAGAAATCATTGATAATTTTGAAGAAAATTGTTTTCACTGAATGATTAAAGTGAGAAACCAGGCTGTGGAGAGTTAAGGATAGACTAACAGAAATGGAAACTAAGTCACAGATTAGGGGTAGATTTCTTGAAGAGTTTAGCCTTTGCAAGTCAAGTGAAGGAGATGAATTCCTGTATCTCTTCTACAGGGCCAAGATCAGTCAATATAATTAGGCAACATTCAGCTTCATCTTCTTGTTATTATTATTACTGTCTCCATTTAGCATGTTGTAGTTATTATGTAATTGTTTTCCTAATTCTGCTTACTTCTTCACATAAGTTCATAAAGTTTTCTGGTGCTTAATTTTTAACTTTCACCATGTCATATAGCACAATAATATTCCAATATATTCGTGTGCTCTGACACTGCCACCATTTTAGTGTAGGCCCTTATTTCCTCATGCCTAGATTGTTACAACAACCATCTAGTTCAGTGGTTCTCAACCTTCCTAATGCTGGGATCCCTTTAATATTCATATGTGGGTGTATCTGCATGTGGGCAGACCCACCTGGAGACAGATAGAGGAGCAGTGTCTCGATTCCCAAGACCATTGGAAATATGTGTTTTCTGATAGTCTTAGGTGACTCCTGTGACCCCTGTGAAAGGGTCATTCGACCCTCAAAGGGGTTGCGACCTACTGGTTGAGAACTGCTCGCCTAGAAGTTTCTCCCTCCTCAGCTCAACCTTCTGAATGGAATAAAAGTGATAACTTTTCATATAACATTCTAGAAATCTAAACAGAATTGTAATAAAATACCAAAGACTTAGTAACCTAGGCTGGGAGCCTGGGACCCTTGCCTTACTTCCCTGGTCATAAGTTGAAGTTTTTGCTAAGCTTAGCTAGGCATAGGAGGGGAAAGCCCAGACCCTGCAAATTTAACTGCAGGCCTGAATGTTCCAGATTTGCTTCCACTGACCACCACCTGACCTGTACAAATACAAAATTGGAACTCCTCTTGCAAAACTCCGGGCAGGTCACCGTGTCCTAAAATCCCCAATGATTCATAAAATATTGTCTGCTTTCATATCTGTATTGATACTGTTAGAACATTTATCTTTTGCTTTCATATCTAAGTTGATACTGATGACAGAGTTTGTCTGTTTTCATGTCCACTAGACATGTACCTTCTGCTTTTTGATATTACTGACATTTTGCCTGCAATGCCAGCAGATTTTTGTGGTTCAGATTGTGCACCACAGTTCCTAATTAACAGGAACAGAACAGAACAAGAGAGGGTGGAAAGGGGTGGTCTTTTGGATATATAACCAAGCTTTGCATTTTGTATTTTGCCTCCCCTACTAGACTGCCTCTGGTAGCAAGACTGCCCTTCTTGCAAGGAGAAAAAATTGAATAAGTCCTTCCTGTGTCAACTTGGAGATACCTCTGCTTATTTTTATTTGGGCAAGGGTCGTCTCTGTCCCGCACACTTCTGGCTTCAATGGCTTCCTTTAAGTTCCAATTAAATCCCTTCTTTTACTGGAAGCTTTCCCCAATACCTCTTAATTCCAGCACCTTATATATAGATAGCTTGGCTTGTGTATATTTGCTTGTATGTTGTCTCTCTTATTGGATTCTAAACTCCTTGAGGAAATGTGCTGCTTTTGCTTCTTTTTGCATCACTTGTACTTACCACAGTGCCTGAAACCTAGTAGGTGCTTAATAAATGTTTACTGATTGATATAGAACAATCATTATAATTGCTACTCCTCCTTTAGTTTCAGTAATTTATTTTTGTTGTTGTTGTTGGTTTTTGGTGATGATTCCTCACTGATATTATCCTGCCTTTTAAAAACATCCTAATTCCTTTTATTTTCTTATTAATCTTGATGTATTTTCATTCCCCAATACAATAATAATAACAAAAATAGTGCATGTGTGTCTGTGTGCATGTGCACGCTCACACACACATGCATGCACAACTCTCCTTTGTTTGGTTAAAATAACAGTGAAGCATATATGTTAGCCTGCTTATCCTCATCTTTTCCTCCATATTTGAATATTCTTGTTCTTAGAATTCTAATTATAAGAAATAAAAAATTCCTCCCCCCTTTTCTTTCTTTCTTCACTAGCATTTCTTTTTACTTTACTTTGTTTCTTCTCCTACAACTGTCAGAAAAAATTCATCTACCTTCAAATCCTCCGTCTTCTTTGCCCTAATCCTTTGCATTGTCTCTTCTCCTTATTAGGAAGTTAACCTGCAATCAAAATACAGAAACTTCTGATTGCCAAACATGAACATTTCTAAATTTCTCTTGACTATTGTGTTTGTCTTTCAAAGTTCCTTTTTAACTCTTTTGAATTTTCATTAGAAATATTTGAAAGTCCTCTATTCCATTAAAGATCCATTCCCTTCCCCATGGGATTGTGCTCATTTTTGCAGAGTAAATTACTTTTAGTTAGCAGCCTTCATCTTTTGCCTTTTGGAATATAGTATTCAGACACATCTTCTCACATATACAAAAAAGGTGCCAGGTGTTATATGATCTTGGCTGTGTTTCTTTGGTACTTGAAAACCAAGTTTATGGGTTTTTTTAAAAAGTATTTTCTTTTCATATTCAATTGCTCTATTTTGGCGATGACCTTCCTGGGCCTTTTGTTAGGAAACTTTGGACTTTTTTCCAGGAATAACTGTTCGATTATTTTTTATTTTTGCTTTGCCCTCTGATTCTAATAGACTTGGGCAACATTCTTTGTTAGTTTTTGAAAAAAAATAGTTAGCAAGCATTTTTATTTTTAATCATGGTTTTAAAGAAATGATACTTCTTGGAATACATCTTCTTGAACAGTTTTCAAGGTTAGTTTTTCTTGAAAGAAAATCAAATATACCCCCCATTTTTCAATCATTTGATTTTGTTCTAATACTTCTTGTTGTCAATGAAGTCATTGATATCCATTTGACCTTTTCAAATTTTGAAGCGATCTGTTACTTAATTTTTCCACTCTCACTTCTAAGCATTTTATTTCCTTAGAATTCTTTTCTTCAGTGTTTGTATTTCTGTTTTTAAAATCTAGCTTTATTTATTCTATGTATTAATAAAGTCCTTATGGAAAATACATTTTTCTTTTGATTCTTTATTTGCAGTTGATGTGGTCAATCACTTCTTCCAGGATGGATTTTGGGTCCCTCTGGATCTGCCCTTGGTAGATCTTGTTAGCTAGTTCTGATGCTTACTTTTCTTGTGTGTTCCCTTTCCTTTTGCCTGAATACTTCTGTCTTTTTGTTGTTGTTGTTCTGATATTGATAAAGTAACTTACTGAATTTCTTCATCATTACTCAGTCTGGTGTTATTTTTAGATTTTTGCTAGAGTAAGTATGTGGAAGATAGGTTTATGTCACCATTCAGGAAATCACTTTGGTCAGAAGGTTAGATGTCTATTTTAACTAGTAATTTATTTTATCAGAAAAAATTATGACTTTCTATAGTCTTATATGTATAATAGCTGGCACATAATAGGAGTTTAGTGTTTGTCAATTTGTTAGTGATTAAGTTAGACTGACTTAGGAGGTTTTATCCCTCCTATCAGTTTTTATCAAGCAATAATACTGCATTATATTAACATACCACATTTATTCATCTACTTTATCAATGGTCTCCATCTTTAGTTTTTTAGCTCTCTCTCTCTCTCTCTCTTTCTCCTTTTCCCTCTCCCTCTCTCACATACACACGTTTCTATAAATAATTTACCATAGCAAGAGGAACATTTCTTGCTCACTTTCTTATCTTTGTAGTACTTGCACAGCAGTAGGATTACTGGGTCAAAATGGATAGTTACTTTTCCTACATAATTTTAAATTAATCTTCCATAAGAGTCGGACCAATTAAAAGCTGGACAAGCCATATATTAATACTGCCTCTTCAATTATACCAATTAAATCTGTTATTTGTGTTGAAGTTTAGGGGTTCTGGGACCATGAAATAGCAACACATAGGTCCTGCCCAAATGAATTTCACTCCAGCCTTCTTTCAGCCAAAGAAATAAAAAAAGTTTATTAAAGATCCACCATATTGGGTAGATTGTTAAGGACTATGAACATATATGATGCTTATATTGACAAGTGGACCAGATTGAATCTGAGTCTTTGTGACACTTTTACTAACAAGTGGGGCAGATTGAATTTGAGCACCTTCATGGAAACAAGATGGATCCTATATACAGAAAGAATGAGGGAGGAATATAGATGGCCAAGTAGTCTGGGGTGGCCAGAGGAGGAGTCTAGGAAGGATCTTGTTGGGAGTGGCCACTAGACCGGGGTGACTAGAGTTAAGACACCAGGAACCAAGAAAATGGGGTTTTGATAGGATCAAAGGTGGGAAGTAGTCAAAGATATCTGAATTTAACAGACACAAGAGGGGCAGGTTAGGTTAATGGTAATAGAAAATTGGGCATAGCAATATTGAAAGGCTTATAGTCTCAGTTGAACACAAGATCAAGTGGGAAGATTTAAGGAGAGTTCAAGGGTGTTCTCATAGCCTGTACTCCATCAATTTGAACAACAACTTTCCATAAAGCTCAGTAGAATTTTACAATTCATTGAAAATAGTATGGATAAAAGATGGAGACAAACACAGTATTTAAAAAGTATCCAATGGGGGAGGGGGAGTAGCTAGGTGGTGTAGGGAATAGAGTACCAGCCCTGGAGGACCTGAGTTCAAATATGGCCTCAGACACAACACGTACTGGCTGTGTAATCCTGGGCAAGTCACTTAACCCCAATTGCCCCACCACTCCACAAAAGTACCCAAAGAAACTGATGTCCTTTTAATGAGGAATTGTCTTTCATCTTGTCTTTGTATCACTATGGCCAAATGGTGTAATTTGCACATTAAAGAGGTTTAATAAAATACTTCTTGAATGATACAAAATTCATCTGAAAATTATGTATATGAAAAGACACAAAACATTTGACAAAGTAAGCAATTTTTAGAATAAGTTTATCTCATCTTGGCAACAGAATGGAGCAAACTTGGATCTTTCAAACCATTTAACAAAAAGTGCATTACTCGGCTATTCAATGGGTATCATTCCTATCAACCAACATAACATTATGGCATTGCTGATAGACAACAAGTTATTTTATTGATTGTTCTGAGCACCTTTATCAAAGTGGTCATATATGTAGATGTTGTCAATGTTTCCTAAGGCCACAATTCTCATTTAATTTATTAAGATACTCTGTGAAGCTACAATAGAAATAGATAAAGTTTTTCTCCCCCTAACAGGATTTATTTATATCATTCCATTGTGTGTAATGTAACAAGGGGGGTAATGTAAATAACAAAATAAGCAACAACAACATAACTACAGCTGTTTGAAGATACATATAGGGCTAAAGATGTCTCTAATGCTCCAAATGATTTGTGAATTCATCATTGTGGGTATTCCATCAAACTCAAATATCAACCAACCATATTCCACTTGTGTCCATGTCCTTCCACCATTTTTCCATAGATGGGGAGGGGGGATTTTACCCCTATGAAACATTGGGGAAGAAAAAAGATATTTAATGGTGGGAAGGTTTCTAGAATGACTGGAGGAGAGAAGTGAAAATACTTAGAAAAGCTTAAATGGAAGTAGTACATTGTGAATAAAATATTAAAGGAGTGGAAGGGCATGATTAAATAAATAGAAAGAAAGGAGAATGGCAGGGTGAGAGGGTGGGCACCTATTATTTCACAAAGGTAGAGGAAGAAAGCACTGTTGTGGAGATTAGCAAGCAGAATTGAACGTGAATATTTCATAGGAGATAAAAAGAGCTTTGTGTAAGGTAGTGCTCTCAAACTTTTTGGTCTCAGGTCCCCTTTTACATTCTTAAAGTGGGATTGAAGACTAAGGCCACTCCCCCACCAAGAGTTTTTGTTTATGTTCATAATATCTACCAATATTTACCATATTAGAAACCAAAACAACTTAGTACTACCATGAAAAAGTTTTGAACTTACAAGCCCCCAGAGGGCCTCAGAGACCCCATGGGTTGCTGGATCACACCTTAAAAACTGCTAATATAGGGGATACAGCATGTAGCAAGGTCTTAAAATCCAGTATCAGGATTTTAAACAGAGTTTGAGAAATTGAGAACTACTGCTAGAACCTAAAAGAAGATGGACATTTTTAGAGGTAATGACTATGGAAGCTGATTCTTTCCATTTTGTGTATGGGATTTATTTAGTGAAGTGTGGTGAAAACATTTCTTATTTCTTATGTTTAAAAAGTTAAATTCTGTTAGGCCTTGACTTATGAAAAGGAGATACATGCCCTTTAAAGTTTGGTGAACAGTTATTTAATGTTTTTTGTGATGGTTGCCATGGAGACTACTGAATGCAAAAGTGATTTTATTCTACATGAGAATAAACTATTAATCAAAACAAGAGAGAGGGAGGGAGGAAGGGGGAGAGAAAAAAGGAGACTGGGGGGGGGAACCCATCAGGAGAACAGAAACTTCTCTTGAGGGGAACTAATTTGTTAAACAATAGAAAGGACATAAGAATATTTAATCCTGGTGAAGCTGTAACAGTTCTGAAGTCCTGAACAAGCACCCAGGAAGGTCAAACTCCAAGTCACTTAAATTCAATTAAGTTCAACAAACATTTATGGAGCACCTATTGAATTACTTACATGGTATTAGGGAATTTTCTGCTAAGTCTGTTCATTTACAAAATGAAAGGTTATATGATTTTGAATTATTTTGACTCCAAAACCAATATTTTCCCAAATGTTTTCTAGCTTAGAGCAAATACTAAAGAAATGGATTTCTGATAGAATCAGAAGCACTAGGATGGGTAAAAAGAATGTTTTAAAAGGATATCAGGACACTTTGTTCTTAATTCAGGAAAGCCCTGACTAGATGATAACAGTGAAATCAAATTTACAATCTGAGTCATTGTTCCAGCCCCAGCTCTGCCAATTATTTTGATATGACCTTGGACCAAAACTTAATCACCCAATGCCTTAATTCCATCATCTTAAGATAGGTGTAACAATCCATGCAATATCTTCCTCATAGAGAATGTTGTGAAGTTGAAATTTGTGTGTGTGTGTGTGTGTGTGTGTGTGTGTGTATGTGTGTGTGTAGAGACAGGTGGAAAGAAAAAAAGACAGATAGAGAGAGACAGAGACCCAAAGAGAGTTGGAATCAGAAAGACCTGGTTTTAAATCAGGTCTCAAACTTTTAACAGTTGTGTAACCTTGGGCAAACCACTAAACTCAGTCTACTCTTCTCTAGATTTAGAGGGTTGAATTTAGTGACCTCTAAGGTCCCATCAACATCTAAATTTTGAACTCTATCATGTGACTATGAAGGAAAGGAAACCTAGACAAATTGGATAATCTGACCCTGAAGTCAGAAAGTTTTAAGTTTAAGTCCCATCTACATACTGGATAACTTCTTCATGCCACAAACAACTCTTAAGACAAGCAGTTGCAGAGCAGGTACAGACCTTTGCCAATAGGATGAATTTCCTAATTGCATAGAACAATTGGATATTCGTATGTGTGTACACATGCACGATATATGTACACTGTTTTTGATATCTAATGTATTTGCTGTTTTTCGAGAATTTCCTTCCCAGGTGGCGAAAAAGAATCATCTGAATTTCCCTACTTTGATGAAATCTCTTAATGCTGCCATAACGGAAACAGAATTATAAGCTTTGCCTTATGATTAAAGCATTTGGCTCTGCTTCTGATTCTCGGAATTTTGACCCCATGCCTCAGTCATACTTTCATCCTGGAACTTCTCTTGGCACCTGGGACTTTGTCACTCTAGAATACCCCTTTTCCTCTCTGATTCCCTCCCATTTGTCAGTCCCTTATTAGGTATCTATTTTGGGGATACTAATAACCCTAAGATCATGCTTTATTCCCTTCCCACCTCTGCTTCTTTCTCTCAAGACTACAATATTCTTTCTAACATCCTTCCCCCCCCCCCTTTTTGAGCTCCTTTTCTGTGTGTTTTCATTTCTTCAGATGAATGCAATCTCCTCAAGGACTGAGACTCTCTCTCTCTCTCTCTGTCTCTTTCTCTCTTTCTGTTAATATTTTTATCCTAGTCATTTAGTACGTTGTCTTATTAAGTACATAATAAACATTAGTAAATACTTATTACTTTTCCTTATTAGGAGCTATCTATATCCCACAATGGTCTGAGCAAATTCTCAGGCATTTCTCCTTCCCCATCATGTTACTTCACAAGAAGGGGGTGTAATGCCATGCACCAGCAGATTCCTAAAGGAATGCTACTGTGAACAGATTTTAGAGTTCAGATTACAAAATATAGTGAACACTCTGTTTATTCCATTACAAATCAAGACAAACATTCAAAACATTATAATATTCACAACATTACATCTTATCACAGAAAATGGCCACACAGTTTTCACTACAGTGGCCACAACATTTAGAACAAGGCTTATCACAGAAAATGGCCACATGGTTTTCACTACAGTGGCCACAGTATTCAGAACAAGGAACAACAGAATACTCAGACTTCCACTCATGGGGCAACTCAATCATTAGTCATTCAATCAATTCACAATAGAATACTTAAACTTCCACTCATGGGGCAACTCAATCATTAACAAGAAACAATAGAATAATCAAACTTCCACTCATGGGGCAACCATTAACTTAATCAG